>JANVCC010000077.1:11653449-11807784 GCA_025345505.1 Todiramphus chloris collaris
AAAAAAAAAAAAAAAAAAAAAAAAAAAAAAAAAGGAGGGGGGAAAAAGGAGAATGAGGGAAGAAAGCTGCTTCCTTCTCCACACTGAGAAGCTCACAGAGCTTCTGGTACAGAGACACCAGAAGAAGCTGAAGCAAAAAGCTACAGTTGCATGGTGGGAGTTTTAACCAAGAGTGGTCCCTCCTTCCATCAGCTGCCCACCATTACACCATCATGTTGTACCACCAAATTACACTGCTCATTAGAGCTCATCCTTTCCAATCCCCGTTTTATCTCGTTAACTAGCAAACTTCCAGCTGGAGGGGAAAAAAAATTCTAATGGAGGGTCTAATAATGAAAGATAACTAATAAATTAAATAAACTTCAGAGTCTTTTCATTGTCGGCTTGGTGCTAGCATCCTGTTTATGACTTCGAGTTTCAAATGTACTTCATTATGGAAATCACTGGAAAAATCTGTAATTCAGAAAACAGCACTAATGAAGTGGAAAACAGAAATGCAAGAAATGGGAAAATACAACTTGGTCCCGCAAAGCACCTAAGCGCATCTTTAATATTAAGTTAAGGAAACTAAACCAGATTCTATGCTGATGACTTCTGAACTGAAACGTTTTTTGGTAGAATAATCATTGCCTCTGAGAAGCCTGAGGGCAAGTGCTCCACTTGAAACCACACTTTCAATTAACCATTGTCATTAACTACAGGCAAACAACAGCAACAAAAAAAGAAAAAAAAAAAAAAAAAGCAACTTGCTATGTGAACTTCCTTTCAGGATGACTGTTAATGAAGCTGGGACAATTTTCTGCAGCTGGGAAGGGAGCAGTTCTGGGCTGCCTCCACCTTTGCTTGCTGGTGGAGCTGTCTGGATTTGCACCCTCAGCACACAAAGTTTGGAGGGTTTTTTTTGTTTTCTAACTAAGCCCCACGAATCTAAAGGTTATCCATCAACCTTCTCCGCTTCTGTAATTCCAGTGTTTCCCCTTCATTTGAATTACATGAGCTGACAAAGTAGTCAGAACCGATAATCATCCATTGGTTTTTCTTTCTACAACAGTACAACCTGAAGCCATTCTCCTGCTTAGGAGAAAAATTGATGTTACCTGAATATTAAGCCTTCCTCTGTGGGCCCCAAGGCCATACCGCTTTGCTGTAGAGGCATGGAGCTGGAAGTCAGTAATTTTTAATGTCTCTAGACCAAGTGGAGGGCAATCTACAAAACAAAAGATTGATTAAAATTCAATTAAGGAAAAAACCCAACACAAAACAAACAAGCATTCAAAGTTTCTGGGTTTCAAGCGTGCCAAACTGGCTGGGGTCCTCAGCTGGTATGAAGGAGCCCAGCACTGCTGAAGTCAATGAGAAATGGCAGCTCTCATAAAGCCAATGAAGCAGTGCTGGTTTACACCAGCTGAGGATCTGGTTCTCTGTGGGTCTCAGATAGTTACTGCCGCTCCCTGTGCGCTTCTGTTTTTCACAGTTATTTCCTATCAAGTGCTTTTCAGTGCAGAACACCACTAAAATGGCCTTTTCTTTTTCTCTCTTTTGGGCATTTTCTCTTTCGTCTCTTGTTTTGAATGTAATTTTTTTTTTTTTTTTTTCCCCTCTTGTACTCATTCCAAGCTACTGTAAGAAGTTATGTTTCTAATTAAAATCTGTTCTGGAAACTGCAATCACAGTCCCTCACGTTGCACAATAGCATCTGTTACAGAGGTCTGGGAGGCTGGACAGCCGAGCTCTGTGGAGGTAATGACTAAGCACAAAGAGGGCAATTTTGAAACAAGGGGCCATCTCTCTAAGCACCAAATTGTGCAAAGCCTTGAAGAAAGAAAAGCAGACGCTATTACTTTAGCAGCTAGCCAGCAATGTATGGAAATAAAGCCTGGAGCTCCGGCTTTGGAAGATGATGGAAAGACTCTGCTTCAGGGTTATCAGAAAAATATTCTGCTCTGCAATGACCCCGGCCACCACAGTATTTAAGTCCCTCACAATTCTTGGTTTATTTATCCTCGAAATAGCATGGAAGACCACTCTCAGTATTTCACATGAGGTGAACAGAAAAGCACAGAGAGACACTTTGGGAGCACCTACATTGTACAACAGAGCACAGTTTAGAGACCTTGAAGTCAGTGCCAGCTGAAATTGGAAAGTCTGTGTAGGCAGAGGTGGAGACAACATTGTACTAATTGTTTAGATCAGGTACTTGCTAGTTTAGGCTAAGCTCTGCAGTGCCGTGGCCACATCACTTCTTGGTTTGAACAGATGACAGATTTTTTTCTGCAGTCGAGTGTAACTTTGACAAGGGGCTGTGGCAGAGGCAGGAGCTGAGCAGCAGTAATGGAGCCCAGGCCACATTTCCAGTCCCCAAACCATCCTTCCTCACTGCCATCCTGCCTGCCAGCTGTGACTGTGGTCTTGCTTATGCCACAGTTACTGGAGAACTGTCAGAGCTGACTCCCGTGCTCTATACCTGCATACCACTTACATGTGTATTTTTAATCACTCACCAAAATATCATGAGGTTGTAGACCTGAGAATCTCATGCTAGCCGTGTCTAACTTTCAGGTGTAGTTCTGGATTGCTAAGCACCATCTGGAAAAAGGTCTGAGATTTCCTATGCTCCTCCTTAGCTCATAGCAACCTAAAATCCCTCAGGAAAAGTGTAACGTGCTGTCAATCCACTCTAGTATTTCTTTGTTCATCCTCAGGAAAGTTCTCACACAAATCCAGGGTCAAATGTCTCCATCAGAGGCAGTAAAGACTAAATGCTAAATAGTAATGTATTCTCTGAAGTACCAACAGTGATCGTAGTCTTACACAAGAGACTAAATGTAGACAGTTCCTCATTTCAAAGAGCTTTCAATCTAATTAACCAAAACAGAGAAGAGACAGGATGTATAAGGAAAGCCAGAGGAAGGAATAGCTCAGAGGAGTTTTGTTTCATTGGTTGATTGTTTTAATTGCATTTCTTTATAGTGTGTTTCATCTTTCATCATACTCCAACTGGTAGAAAGCTCGGGCTCTGACAGATCTCTCCTGGGAGTAAATTATATATCTGGGAACTGCCACAAAGTGAGCAGCCAGCCCCGTCAGCAATGGATCCAGTGAAGATCAGTCTGTTCCAGATTGCATTTCACAGCCTGTTCTCCACTAGTGAACAGGAGTAAGGGCTTGTGGAGCTGCCCTGGGGCAGTCAGCCCATGCTGCTCCGTAGGACACGCAGCCATGCGATCAGCAGTCCCGTTCCTCACCCCTGCTCTCTTCTGTACAGAGACTTATTTTCACGAATTCTGTAGGAAATGCACTAGTTTAAAGCATGGCAGCTGCCTGTCAGGCATGGCTGAAGTTACCTGGAGTGACATACACCTGCCCCTTGTCCTATCACTACACACCCTTGTAAAAAGTCCCCATCTTTGATGAAAACTGTGCAGTAGGTTGTTAACAACAGGCTGTCCTTTCTCACTGTGCTTAAGTCTTATGATATTTCAGGTAAAGCTATTTGGAGTTTTACCATCAATTCAGTAGCATCAAGGAATTTAATTTCTACTGTTATTTATACAAATTATGAGAACACCTAGCTGCTTTCTCTGGGAGTGAACTAGACTTTAAGTTGTCACTTCACTAACTCACCAAACTGTGTCAGAGTACTTTTTAACTTGGTAAGAAAAATCAAGTATTTTTCTCGAATACTTGACTGAAAATTAATGAAAAGCATTCCTTCCATAGTTGGCCCTTGTTTCTCCAATGACCATCCCAAACGGAACAGAGCAGCAGGGTTCTCCATAAAAGACCACTGACCTTTAGATGTTTCCGTCTGTTCAGCTCTGCACAGGAATGATATTCTTGGAGTCATCAAGCCTATTGTTTGCAGTGGCTTTGTTGTATGGAATTTGTGCTGGTTTCCACAAAAGAAGACCTTTGATTTTAAACAAAATTAGGTCTTCCATTTATAGCCATAGTATTTTACTATTAAGGTTGGGGGAATATTAATTCTTTCCACAAGCATATGAATTCCTGTATCAATAAAGTGATGTAAAGAACAGCATATTAGACCAAGATATCAATCTGTAATGTACAGAGCTGGTGGGGGCAAAGTTTTCAGCATGGACTTATCTGATTTTCTCCAAGTTACTCATTATAATACAACACAGTCTACTTAAAGTTGCCATTTCACTATTGAAAAAAAAGAATTCCTGAGTCATACTGTGAATTTAACTTCAGATAAATTATTTTGCTAGTGAGTGTCCCCTCTGCTTCTTAAAGTACTGAACAGGACAATCTATTTTTAAAAATCATAAAGGGAATGAAACTGATTTATGACATTCATAAAGATTGTACTTTTTAAAGTATTGCTTTAATATATTTCATTTAAGAGATCTTCCATATAACAATCAGACTGTCTTAATGACTTTGTATTCTCCATGCTAGTTTGAAAAACACTTGCAGAAGCTACAGAAATTGGGTAGCATGAATAATCAGAGCAGCTCATGC
Source organism: Todiramphus chloris collaris (assembly GCA_025345505.1). Lineage (NCBI taxonomy): Eukaryota > Metazoa > Chordata > Aves > Coraciiformes > Alcedinidae > Todiramphus > Todiramphus chloris. The sequence goes on from JANVCC010000077.1 coordinate 11,657,935, forward strand.
CTTACAGATTCAACTGGAAATGTTCTAGTTATTTGGTCATTTCTTTAACTGGTCGAAAACGTAATAATTATAAAATATAAGAGATCAAACTATGGCTTTGCAGACATTTAAATCCACATACTGTGCACGTAACATGCCAGCAAAATGCAGCTGGACTATTTATGGTTTCAAACGACCAAAAAGCATGCATTAAGCTTGCAGGTGCAGAGAAGTGGCTGAATTATGGCTATTATAGCTCTTCTTAGCACATAAAAACCTCATGAATCCAACGATCCAAACCATTCTATGATTTTATGATTTCGTGTGTGATTTGCAACGATAAATAGTACTCACTTTACAAGCAAGCCTTTAATAAGATGTATGGATCACATTAATTGATTCCAAGACCTAAAAAGAGATGGGGCTTGAATTCAGACATAACATTTGTATCTTGAACAGTCTTCTTGTGAGGTTTCCATTTCACAGAATCATAGAATTGTTCTGGTTGAAAGATACCTTCAAGAGTGTCAAGTCCAGTCGTTAACCCAGCACTGCCAGGGCACCACTAACCCATGTCCCTCAGCACCACATCTACACAGCTTTTAAACACCTCCAGGGATGAGGACTCCACCATTGCCTTGGGCAGCCTGTTCAGTCACAACTTCTCTTGAAATCTGAAATTACCAGTTGCAATTTAGGGTTTGCCTATACCAAGAGCAACAGCTGAAAGATGTATTGAGCTCCCTTCTGAAGACAGCATCAACCCAGCTTGCAATCTCAGCATGGCTCTGTGCAAGGATATTAGCCCAGGTTTGAAAGCAGTTTCAGCCTCATGATGGCTGTGCCCTACTGATGCAGCATCTTCCAATAAAACTCTGGTCAAAAAACCCACCTTCTGCAGAGCCCCTTGGTTGTCTTTACACCTGCTCAACATTAGCTGTTCTTTATGATAAAACTATTAGCAGGCATTCTGATAAACATATTAATTCCATAAGTAGAAGATAAATGAATGAGCAGGGCAAGGAAAACCCTTCTGTTCATCTTTATTGCCTAAATTAGTAATTTATTTTATTTTCTCCTCATCTAAATGAAGATTTTTCAGATAAGCATAGATTGCCTTTATAGCTTTTGTATCTAATAAGGATGCATTTAAGAAACCACTCTGCACTGTTCTTTTGGAGGCAGACTAGACAAATGATTGTTTTATTTAAAGAATATTTTCCATCAATTTAGGAACATGTTCAGTTTTTCAAATGGAGAGAAAAAAAAAGAAGCATCATGTTTCCTCTTCACTACTATTTTTAAGAGCCATACCTGCAATCCTTTTGTATTCCTGCAAGTCTGTGCTTGTCTAGCTCCTTATGCACAGTGATACTCAGATCCAGGAATGGAGAAGTATCAGCCTTGTGCAGCCTGACAGACTCCTTGACATTTGGAAGCAGAATGTACTCTGACTGTTTATTTTTTGTGATTCTAAATGTGCTTTAGCTCCAGGTGCTTTGTCACTTTTAAATACATAAGAATCCCCTTGCAGTTCAAAATGTTTGTTTGGGGAGAAAAGACTCTACACTACAGAGATACAGAAGTTCAGAAGAGACAGGAGGAGGCCGAGGCAGTGCTAATAGTGAGTTAATATAGACTTTTCTCTATGCAAAGAATGGGTTTAGTGCCAGTGTTTTTTTTGTCATTGCTCTTGGTATCTGTAGCTTTGCATTTGAGGCTTGAGCCTGCATCACCAAAGTCAATGGAAGAACATCAGTATGATAAATGCAAAGACCTCATCCCCTTTCCAGTGTAACTGATTTTTTTAAGACGTGTGTCTTCCATCAAAAAATACCCAGTCAATATGTTTTTCAGTACTGCAGCACATCCCAAGTTATCACTGCATTCAGCAGCAGCAGTGGACACTGAAGTATCTTTTAAAATGATGCTGATCTGTTTAGAGGATCAAAACCACATGAACATCCTGGCCCAGATGTGGTCAGAGTTTGCCCAAGCCAGGGGATGACAGGGATGATCTGTCCCTGTTATAAGGGAAGCAGGTATGGTGTCTGCATGATGTGCTCTAGGATGCTATTTCTACTCCTAGTAACAACCTATCACTGGAATTAATACCAATTTCTTCTTTCTGTAAACCCATTTGCCCATCAGACTTGGCTATAGACTCATCCTTTGGAGACCTTTTTCTCTGGAGACTCTCCACAGTATGATCAGCTATCTCATGGCAAAATCCCATGTAGTAAGACAGATTCAGTTTTAGGTCTTGATTCTGTGTTCCTCTTGGGCCATGCCAAGGATGATGCAGAATTTAGTCTTGTTTAAGCAAAGCGCTTAAATATACAGTTAACAAAGATGCAAATCTATGAAGCTACTGAAATAGGTAAGTTAAGCACACAATTAAGCATATATTTGAGAGGATGAAGACTTCAATGTTTACCATACTATTCATACTATTCTTAGATCTTTGTGGTCTTGGACAAAAATTCTTAAAGAGGTCAATATAATAAATTTTATCTTAACAGGTAGCTTTAGAGATTTTCCTATGAAAAGTATGGTTCATAATTCCTCTTTCAACACCAGAAACAGTTAATGGAAACTCTGGAAGACTAATTCCTGCGTCTCAAATAATACTTAGGTCACAGGTATGCAAGGTATTTTGATACTGCAATACACCTGAAAGGTGAAATAACAGTAAAAGCACATTTCTGTTGACCTGATACTTGCTGAAAATACTTTTTCATTGCTTTCCTGTGAACTGACAGCCTTTGTAAGGGCTGAATTAAACAGAACAAGTGACTGCATTTTCTAAATATTTTTTTTTATATTTACAGTCTTAGGATATTTGGGGGGGGGGGAAGGTGGTCTAACTAAAGTTTGCTGTTTTGATGATGTGATCGTGAAAGTGTGAAATTTCAGCAGATGTTCATGAGTCACGCTCTATACTTGGTATGGCCCAGCTTTTCCCTGGAAACAGGTCCACAGATTTCAGTCTGAGTGGTTTTCTGACTTTGTCCACATCCAAGGTGTTGCTAGCAATGCCTACTAGTTTCTTTTTTGTCCTGAATTCAGACCACCAACCCCCATGCACCCGAGATGAATTGAAGCAGTACAAGCCAGTGAAGGTTCTTCAAGCACACACAGTTTGCTTTTATTTCCGTTTTCTTATAAACCCATTCCCAGGGCACTAAAAGAACAAGGCAAACAATGTGCAATTAGGACAAATCCCATATATATATATATGTGTATATACACGTACGTGTCAGATAAAATACTGAATTATAGTCCCAGATCAAAGATGAGATAAAGGAGTAAATAGATGCCATAATTTCCTATCCTAAGACAACATGAATTGTTCTCTAATGTTGCATCAAAGCTGTATATTTTTCTAGGACAAGCAAGATATACTGTAGAGGGTTTTAAGACGTCAGAGACTTCTCCTGGAAGAAAAGGGCAATATTTATCACAGCACTACAACATACACTTATCCTTATGGTTGCTGTTGCAGATTACAAGAAGAAAAAAAATAATAGCCACAAACACTTCTGGTTAGAAGCTGTGAAACCCAGCTCTCTCAGAGGTCTAACCCAAAGCTTTCTTAAATCAGGAGGAACATTTTCATGGGCTCAACGTGAAGGCAAGTCCTGAGTGAGGATCCAACAGATGTTACCCACTTGATATCTCAGAGGTACTTTTCACAGAATGACAGGATCAGAGCATGGCAGGGTTTGGAAGGCACCTCTGGGCATCATCTAGTCCAACCCCCCTGCCAAAACAGAGTGACCTAGAGCAGGTTGCCCAGGACTGTACCCAGGCAGGTTTGGAACCTCTACAGAAGAGACTCCACAACCTCTCTGGACAACCTGTTCCAGGGCTCTGGCACTCTCACGTGAAAGAAGGTTTTCCTCATGATGATTTTGATCATCAGATATGCCTCTTCCTTACAACCATGTTCTCCAGGGGTAGCCCCTGGGCGAAGGAGCTGTGTTTTGACAACCTCTTAGTCTTTGTGTTATGGAATGGTGGTGCTTTTTAATCCCAGCTTGCTCACTGGGCACTGCTTTCTCTTCCAGGTGAACATACTCCTTTCCCTACTAGGGGTCTCGCCAGATTTGCTGGTCTTTCATGTGTCCTGCACTACCCATGCTTCAAAACAGGAACCAGCTCTTTAGGAAAGATGGTAGTTACAGAGAGGTTGCAAATACCTCCTGCCTGATGGCACAAGGCCAGTCCTGGACAAGGAAGGCGTCCACAGGAGTCTAAGGCAGCAGATAAGAGTGAAAGTCTGGATACAGTTTCAAGACCACAAAAGCTGTGTCCTCACCATATCTGACCCTAGCAACACACAGAGCCCTTCTGTATGCAAAGGCACCGAACATTTCCATGCTTTATTTACACCACCCAAACACCCTGCATCAGCTGGCAAGATCAGGCACAACAGTTACTTGAAAAGTCCTAGGGTACAGACTCTATGCAAAGGTAAAAACTCTCTTCTCCTGCTTCCAAGGTTGAGGAAAAAATCAGCAATTAAAGGCAAATAAAGAATACATTAAGGATTATCTCGATTCTTCGTGTCAGGTCTGAAATGAAATCAAACATTTCTGAGAATCAGAATGTACTTATTTGATTTTTCTTCTTTCCTTACTTTTCCCATTTTTTTTTCTCTCACAAACTCAGTTTGGGGCTGGTTCTAGATGCAACAAAACAGCACATTTAGCAGGAAGAGCTTCTATTGGTCTTGGCAACGCTGGAAGCAGGAATTTCCAGAAAGCAAGCTCCATGGGAGTTTTCTGGCCAAGCTTTCAGACTCAGGAGGCCCATCTAAACTCCAGATGATACCATATTCATTCCCTGAGCTGCCATCATACAGCCTTCCTAGGAAATTACATGATTTATGACATGGACAATGCAGAATCCTGATCCCACATGCACAAAGTCAGCATGCTTGGGCACAAGAAGCATTTCCCATTTTTTCTCCTGTCTCTGTTTCCTTCTGCCTGTAGTCCTTCTGCTCAGGGGGAAGAAGCAACCATACCCATCCATACCCGCTGCAGGTGGAGAGATGGGTTGGTATGGAAACCCTGCCCATATCTCTTCCATGTCTTAAACCAGCTTCATCCCTCTTTCCCCATGTCTCTTTAGGAGAAGAGAAAGAAAGACAGAGGAAAAGGAGGTGCAGGCAGACATCCCAGAGTTTCTGTCTTGCTGCCCACGGGACTGCCACCTTGCTGACCTGACATGGGAAAAGATGAGGTTGTGAATCATGCTGCAAACACGGTCATGGTGCCCAGGCCATTAAGAAAACGAAGGATGGGAGGACAAGCTGCATTCAGTGCAGACCATCAGCACACAGAAGCACTAAGTATCACTGTAGGCATAGCCTCGGGAAAGATTTCCAGATGCTCAGGGCACAAGGTACCCTCTCATTTGTATCCAAACCTGACAAGTCCTCCACTTTCTCTACAAAGGAATATTTGTATTTAGTCATGCTGAAGAAGGCTTTTAATGGCCAAAAAAAATACAGCCTGAAAAAATATCATATATCAATTCTTAACTTCTTATTATGAGCTTTGACTAAGGCTGAATTTTGTGCTGTTGATTTTAAAATGTTTTTCTGAAGCACAGGATGAAGACTTTCTGTAATTCCAGCTAAAGCCACAAAACTGAGTACAGCCACCAAAAATGAGAGCCATTCTTTTTTTTCCAGAGCCAAACAAATAGACTTAGCCAAACAATGCAGAAAAAAAAAACCTGAAACAGCACAATGGCTGTGTATAGGAGTAAAATTACCATTAAAAATGTGTATCTGTCCAAGATCTTCATGTCAGAAATAGCTTAAAATATCAAATCACTGAGGCATCCTGCAAAACTAAAGCTTGATTCACTACAATAAGTGAATTCACTTGATTCACTACAATAAGAACACTAATTGTAGCCATTACAAATAAACATTGAAACTCGAAATACCATTAATAAGTACAGAAAATAGTTGTAATCTTAAGACACAGCCCTGGCTCAATGAGACACCTTAAAGGTGCTGAAGCTTAACCACTTTAACAAGTCCATTTCAATGTATTTTAATGAAAATAGTACAACTGCAGAAAAAACAGTTGTGTGAGTATAAAACTGGCTTATGGTGCAATTATTTCCTACAAGAGCTATAGAAGCAACTTTATACAGCAGTAAATATATCTGTAGTTAGTTACAGCACATTCACTGTGCAGCGGTGCAGAGTGACAGCATAGTGAAGAAATTCCTTAAATATAAATAACCTGGAAAATGTCTGTAACTTCAGGGCCTGGAAATACACATCTGCCAAGATTTCTGCCAACTTGAAGGATTTTGCAACAGAGCGACACTTTTGGAGCACAACAGGGATCCCAGGAAAGGGGCTGTATATGCTCCGTCATGAGGGTCAGAATTGCTCACCTGGGTGGTGACCTCATGGTGAAACACACACGAACAGCTTCAGCCATTCTCTGAAAACACCTAATTTCACTGAAATAGATGGCACTCTTATGATATCACCCAGTTTTCACCTTCTCGCTCTCCCCTGCACACACGTGAAGCCCACACACACAGAGAAGGAAAAAACTGGAGAGATTGTAAAGGAGGTCTCATTAGTCGTGACAAGCCATTAAATTTTATCACCACTCCCAAGTACTAAATTTATATTTGAGAAAGACTGAAGTCATCCACTTCCCAGTCAGTACTACTTAACATTATTCAACTTTTAATCAAGCGCTATTAGAGACCAAACTATATTTCTTCTACTTTTATATAAGGCAGAAAACATGATGAAAATAATACTGAAACTGATGCATTAGCTTCCTTTGATGAAGCAGTCCAAAGCCTAACATGAGTAAATCAGGGACGAAGATAGAATCACTTTGCTATTTAGTTCTGGGTTTCATAGTAGGCTGCTTTCCACCAGTTTATCTCTCTGACTTAGCTCTTGATGGGAGCCAGCAAACTTCAGAGCCAGCATGAGGAAGTAGTACAAGCTATGCCTTTAGGCAGCAGACAATCATTAGTCATCTTAGCTGTGATTTGAAATGTCATCTTTCATTTTTTCCTGACTAAAACTAAAAATATGCATTTACCAATAGAACACAGCATAGGAGTAGTCTGTATCTGCAGTTAATAGGTCAGGATCATCTTTCCGAGAGTCATTCCTCCCCTACTGGTTTGTGAAAAACGAATCCTTGTCAATTTTAAATCTTCTCAAAGAATATGCTGCTGATCCAAAGTGACATTAAAATTCCCCTATACATAGGCAAACACGTAGTTGCAGACACCCCTCCACACACAAGCAAGACCCTCAAAGGCGGTCTGACCACTTGAGCAGAGTTTCCCAAGCCAACAATACTGCCCCAGCATCCAACTCTCCTTATACCCCTTGCAATTAATACCCCTCCTCCTCTAGCAGCAGTAACTGCTTGGACTCAGTGATTTTAGAGGGCTTTTCCAACCTAAACGATTCTATGATTCTAACTGTGCTGCCCCCTATGAGGGAGCATCAGTCGAGGGGGGGATGGAAGCAACTGCTCAAGCCTCAGAGTTTATCTGTGAGCCATCCCCCTGCCCTGGCAGGTCTCAGTCGCTGCCTCACTCTCCTCCAGGCTGCACATCTGGGCTAAATACTCGACCTATATAGAAAGTCTGTGTCAGGAAATAGCTAAAATCCATCCAGCTCGGTTTCAAAACCTTTTATAAAGTGTAAGTCTCAGTTTTATGGAGACCTGGCGTGTCTGCTCTAGCAGTAAGTTTAGACATGTAAGTTGTTTTTTTTTTTTTAAACAACACATCTGTTGTTATTATTTCATATGAAATAATAAGAGGAACGAATAAAACCAAAATCTTCTCATAAAAAAGAGAAGTCACCATAGTGCCTGGAGCTATTGCTCAGACAATAATTTCAGAAGAAAGTTGTGTGGTTACAATTAACCTGAACTCAAACTTTGTGCTCCTTCCCAACCCTGAAAAAGGAATCAGTTTGTATTTTCTAGATCACAGTAAAAGGGGGGGGGGGGGGAAAAACTAATAATGTTGTTGGCTTGTTTGCTTTTAATTTCATTATTCTTTTTGATGGACTTTTTAATTACATGGTTGATTCAAGTGCAGCTCTAAGACAGTACTAAAAAATCAGAAATGGCTAATATATTTAAAGTCCCAAACAGTGGAAAACTGCTTCAGTGAAGGGATAAAAAATTGGCCAAGTTGACACAGAAAATAGCCAGAGGTTCTTTGGATATACCCAGAAGTCCTGAAAAGAAAAAGATTTAGGAATTCATATAACAGAGCTTTCTTCTTTTCTTTACGGCACTCTACATCCAAGCTGATGGACTCTTGGGAAGCACCCTGAAAGCAGAGTATTGAAGAGTTCAAAGCAACAGGAAGTAAAACTTAAAGAAACAATTAAATCTTTAAGATTTGAGAAAATAAAATCTAGGACTGGACTGAAATGTTATTACCCTAATATAAAAATAATAAAAATATAAAAATAGGGGAAAGTATAAAGAGCAGAGGAGTGGAATTGCTATTGCTGGGGTGCAAGGAGGAGTGCAGGATGAAGGCTTCCCCTGGGAATGGATCTGTGACAGACATTTGGGCTCACTGTGGGGACACAAACCCCAAGGTAGCACAGGAATCCCACAGGAAAATGAACCACTGAGGAAGAAATCTGAGGACAGAGCCCATCTTGCAAAGCCAATTAATTATTCCCTAGAATAATTTCTGTAAAAGGCATGATTTTGAAGGAGCTCAGAAAATGCAGACAGGCTCACCCTTTCCCATACTTCACCAGCTGTGCTTCCCATGAGCTTTTCCTCATCTTCCTGAAGAATTTCAGCTTCCAGAAGACTCTAGCTTTTATGTGTTCATAGTGAAAATGGCAATTTACATCTACTGTAGTCCCTCCAATTTACTTACCCCTCTCTATCTGGCCTCAGACTTGTCATGGAAGAGCCAATTTATGGAGCTTAGGAAATAAGTAAATAAATACATAAATAAATAATGCCTCAAACCCAAAGAATCTCCAGGCTTCTGTGGTTTTAAAGGACCAGCTAATACATTTTTGTTTAGTTTTGAGCACACAGCATTTTCACAAGTCTCTGAGCTTCCTGCCTGCAGAAAAAGAAATGCTAAAAATACCATAAGACATGGCTCTCAATATTCCTGAGCTGACCGTAGAAAAAAATGGGAGGTTCAACAGGGAAGCTGTTATGAAGCTCCAGCTCCACGCTGCAGACCGAAGGAGCTGTAACAGTTCAAGCAAGGTTCAGACAAATATCTCAAAGGGTGGGCACCTCTCCAACTCAAATGACTGAGTGTTCAGAGGTCCTTCCTCCCTATTCCAGCTTCCTACGATCCTGCAGCTTTATGCAGCCCGCAAAAGATTCCCAAAATTCATTCTGTCCAAACATCTTCTCTGCTTTGTTTAGCAATTCAGCCCCGGTCCAGCAAAAGCTCATAATCACAGGCTAAACATTTAGTGCATAGGAGGCTTCACTGATTCAAAGCTAAGTGTGGCAGAATCTTCAAATTATATGAAATGCAAATTATTACTGAGTTTAAAATTGCCTGCGTGCATAGAATCATAGAATGGTTTGAGCTGGAAGGGACCTTGAGGCGCAACTAGTTCCAACTCCCCTGCTATGGGCAGGGAATCATAGAATGGTTTGGGTTGGAAGTGACTTTCAAGATCATCCAGTTCCAACCCCCCCTGCCATGAGTGGGGAATGAGCAAACATCTCTCCTTGTTCAAGGCTGAAAGCCCAAAGATACAAACTGCAGGCAAATGCATTTACCATCCTGTGGCCCCAATGAGGATGCTCAGGAAAGCATCCGGATAAACCCTGATTTGTACTGCTTGCCCATTGAGGTTCGACATCCTTTCCCTGGAGAAAAGTGTCATGCTAGCACTAGCCTATGTTGTCACCAAGAGAGTCCTTGTCTCCACAGCAAAACATGAATGTGTGGGCCATGATTTAGGACTCACCATTAATTCAACTGCTGCCTTGGAGACCCCATCCTTCTTTCCACTCACAGGAGCTGGAAGTACTTACTAAGCATAGGTGTTCTGCACCATGGAATAGGGAAAGGTTTGAGGCAAGCTTCTCTGAGCATAAAACCCTCCATTTTTCAGCTTGCTAGTTGGGCTGAAAAATATCTGATTCAAGATTAATGAGCAGAAATATGGAACAGTTTTACAGAGGAATAGTTCTGTGCTATTTTCTCTCCGCGTTTTCCAGGAGCTCTGTGGCATTTTAGCTGCGTAACTCCACACTAACACTTTTTCATCATGGTTTTGAAAAGTTTCCTGTTCTATTCCTTTTCTAAGAGAGTAGTGGCTCAACATGTATGATTGTCATCCGACTAGCATTCAAGCATCAAAAAAAACCCCAAGTACATATCTGCTGTTTGCATATTAGCAGTATCAAGCAATTCAGATGTGCCTGCAATATTCTGCATTCCACATGCTAAAAGGCTTCATTAGGATCTGGATTATTTAGAAAGTAGACCTACAAGACTTGTTATCTCCACCCCCATTTCATTTAATAGTTTAAAATCACGCTGAATGCTTTCAGCTGCTGGTTGAGAGCTTTACTCTTCATTCACTGTGGACTTGAACTGCTGCTCACAAACAGGCAGCAACTCTTTTATTTGAAGAGGTGTTTACAGATCCTAAGCAACAAGCAGTAGTTTTGCAGAAAGACTGGATCAAGAATATACTACCCCTCATATTTTCTTCTCTTTTTAAATCAAGAATGCAGACGTTCAGGCAGAGATTAGATGCTATGCCTCGTGATTTCAGTGACCAGATCTCTCAGCGCTCGTTCCTACTGGGCTGCAAGTTTGGCAACTGAGGAATTTATCCATTTTCTTCTCTGAGCCTCATGCATCTCACCCATCCCTAGGCCTCTTCAGTACCTGAGCTCACTTTGTCAGCATTTTCAAAGGTCTTTGCAGGAAGACCCACAGATTTCTGCCTCTATATATGATTCCCCAATCATCTGTTCCTCTAAAAGAAGGAAACAAGATTTGTTTATGCCTCCTTTCTGTCACTTACATGTATCTAATGAAATACCTGGTGCAAGGAAACTGGACCAGATGACAGACACTCGTCTGAGGAGCCTGCAAAAGTTTTGGACTGCAATTCTCTGTCAAGATCTGAAAGCATCCAGAAGAGCCTGAGGGGAAAAAATATCTGCCAAAAGAGATGGAAGATTTTTTTTCCTCTGTCTTAGATGGACTGTGTGCTGGACCCTGGCTATTCCACCTCTTCTCTGCCCTCTATTCACCAGCAGCATAAGAGCTTAGGGGAAGAAGCTTCCTGCCCAGTGACATACACTGAAGACTGGGGCATGTCCCAGGCTGGTGGGTCACTGCATAAGGGGTGGTTGTTATGGTGGTGGTAGGGAGTGCTTACATACAGATTTGAAATCAGCTCTTCTAAGACACTTGGAACTTTTCCTTTCATTTGACAGATGTTTTAGGAGGACCCTAAAAGTAGAGAGGAGCCATAAACCTGTCACCATAAAACACTGTATCTCTGAAGAGGAACATAAAAACACTCTAATTTCTGGGAAAGAACGAGAAAGATGGTTTTCAGTTGCCCTCATTGCAAACAAAACCATCTCCCCGCACACCGTGCTGATTAATGCACTCGGGCAGTTTATGGTAAATCTTGGATGTGTTAGAGAAAGGAGATAGTTGGCCTCACTGTGTGCTCTCTTGTCAAACATAACTCCTCTTGAAATGGGGGACTGTTTTGTTTTCTTCATAAGTTCATATGAGGAAACAGGTAAATGGTGAAGAAGGGGACAACAGAGACTGCAGACCACCTGAGCTCCTCTGTGGACTGAAGAGAACACTGGAAGGCAAGCAGGGATGTTTGGGGTTCCCCCTCAGGTTCCCTTCTAGGTCCCAGCCAGAAGGATCAGTCTTGTAGAGCCAAAAAGAAGGGAAATCTCAAGAAAACTACTAAATTTGTGATACGTGGAAGTGTGAAGAAATGTTCTGTAACAAGCAGTCAAGCCCCATAATCTAAACAAAAATCAGCAAATCTAAGCAAATCAGATTTAAGAAGCTCTTTTAACCATTGTCTAGATGAGCTATTGAGGTAAAATAAGAAAGAAGAACAACCTGAACACAGTACCTTGGTGCTTAAGTCAGCTGAGGCCCATTGTAGAATGGGTGAACACCATACCTAGTGTATCCAGTAGTGTCTCTTCCTGGATGGTGAAGACCTGTCTGCCATCTACTAGGATTCAAACCTGAGCATTTTTCTGTCCACGTCTTCCGAATGGATCAGTACACCGCAAACTTGTCCAGCATAGCAAGCTCTGGGAGAAACATGGCCACCAGACAAAGCAATGGAACAGGATGTTCCCCTTCATCTGACTTCAAGGTTTCCCAGATGGCTAAAGGACTTTCATAGCAGTTGTGAAGGCACATCTCACAGGGAAAGCTGCTGAACATCAAGTTACTGAGGCACAGAGGTGCTGTCAGACCCTGCTGCTGGAAGTACTCCTCAGAAGGAGCTGAATAGGGGTTGGAGAGCAAAGATGAGTGTGCTTATGGGCTAGGGGATGAGAAATCCTGCCCTTGTGATTAATTTGGTATTGGTATTACCTCTAATAAATGAAATAGAGAAGTATCAACTATAGTTTCCATCACCACCACCAAAAACATCACTACCTGTGGCTGTATTTCTAACGACAGGACCTTCTCTCTTAGATGGACAAGCACAAGACCCCACCTCTTTTCAAACTCCCATATTTTTAGATGTTTATAACTATAATAATGCACATAATCCTTTAATATCAATCTCATGAAGATAGACGTTGTGTTGTGAGTGGAACTTGGTCCTTGGGAATCATTTTGATTATAGGAGAACAACACTATTGCCAGGTGCATACATCACATCATTCACACGCAGCTCAATGCTGACACATAATCATACAAGATGTCTGTCAGATAATTCATTAAAACAAACAATCAAAAATGAACAAACCACAAAATAGATCTGTAAATGATTAACGAAAAAAAAAGCCCAAACAAACAATTTACAGATCTGTACACTTACAGGATTCCCATAGTGTAAATAACCACAAGTAAACAGCAGATGAATCCTGTATCTGGGTGCTTTCACTACTTCAACTTCACCCATGAGTAATAGTTCCTGGAAGTCACTCTGGTCTGCTGGAGTTTGCCAGGTTTTTTGTGATTTTCTGCCATATCAAATGCCAGCAGACACACTGCAATGCAGCCCACGCAGTGCAGGTTTGGGGCTCACTCAAGTGTCGGAAAAGGAAACCATTCACTCTTCCTAATCCAAGAGCAAAATGTGTTTCTCCAGCTTTGACACAGTGGTAGTATCTCATGTTTCTTAGAAGACATTCTTGCAAAATAACCTTTCTTTATAGCGTATTGGGCCTGATTCCCATTGATAGGACAGCTCCTTTAGACACACTTCCAGAATCAGAAAATCACTTCAAAGACTCTTTTTTTTAGAAAAAATGATGTAGACCACTGTGAAAATAAGGAACGAAACCCTTGTCTTTCCTTGTCTTCATTTAACCTATGATAACACAGTACAAGCACTTGCTTGCCAATGCCACTGTGTTACCCACCATCAGGGAAGTATTTTATGTCCAAAAGAGGACTTAGATATCTATTAGCAGACTCACCAGACTAATCTATGTAATCTAATTCAAACAGGGCTAGAGAGATTACCAGCTAAATCCAAGTACTCTAAAGATGTTTTCAATGATCCCAAGTTTCCTCTGATGTCTTCATAGGCACTCTGACTCTCAGAGTCACCATCTGGCATCTCTTCATTCCCCTTCTTTTTTTCTCTCACCTTCTTTTTGTTGCCATTTTTAGCTATGGGTAGAAAAGAGAAACCGCTTTCCTTTTACACCTGTCAAGTTGATTTAGCACTGCCTGGTGACTGCAAGAAGAATGAAATGCCTTGGTCTTCTCTGCAGGTGCTCCATCCCTTCCAGCACACCTCAGACACTCAGAGTACCCTGTTCTTCCCCACACCAGGATGATGAAACCACAGGGGAATGGGATCCTAAGTGTTCCATTTGCTGTGCTCCAAGGAAATCAGAAATGTGACTGCATCAGAAGGAATGAATTAACACTGTGGTGTATTTTACTAATGGTTTGATGTTTTTCATTACTTGATCAGATATGCAAAAACTCCACCGAACGCCTTGTGAAGTCAACGCAAACAGCCAGAGAAAGGATTCCAGAGGAGCAAGTTTAGCCCCTGGAAGAGGTAGGTGTGCTCAGTGATCAGTATCATCTCTGGCTTAGGAAAAGAAGTCCCCATCAGGAAAATAATCAGACACCAGCAGTGTTAGTGACCTGTCTTGGGGCTGGCCACAGTGTCCTCTGAACACCCTTATGAGGTTGTCCATGCACTTTATTCTTGTCTGGGCATGGATAGTGTGTTCAGGCAGATTACTGAGAAGTAACTTACATATTTCATCTTTCTGTGCAACCTGCTCTTGTTGCAGATGGCCCTGCTCACTGCAGGGGGGTTGGACTAGATGACTTTTAAAGGTCCCTTCCAACCCAAACCATTCTGATCCTATGATTTACAATTCCATGATTCTCCAGTTCCATGATTCTCCAGTTCCATGATTCTCCACTGGACATGTAACTGCACAGATAGAAGGCCATCACCATCCTTGAATGAAACCCCATGCAAAAATGAAGGAAACTCGAATGCTGTCTTTGATTCATGGCCTACTGAATTAAATAGGACCAAGCTGTCCCTTAAGGTAGCTCCCAGGGACAGAAAGATTAAAGGTGATTGCTTGTTTCTAACATGAGTGATTGATTATTCCTATCACCTCTGTTTTCTCTCGGCGAACGCTCGTTTGAGCTGAGTAAAGGCTATGGAGTGTTTTGCATGTGTAATCACTGGATTTTAAAAAGCAGGTCATTTCAGCTCCATCAGAGCTTTGCTTGTTCCCATTTTCCTTGAGTACCCAAAGCCCTAGTGTGAAAAGCACATGTTCGTATGTTGATTTCAAAAAGCCTTGCTTTGTAAAACAAACAGTACAAGACATAACATCACCAGAGGCCTTACAAGACCAAACCTGATGCATCCTTTGCGTAACACAAGCACAAGCAACCACAACGTGTGAATCTGACAAACAGATCTCAGCTCCGTGCCCAGAGAAAAAATAATCTTCTGCTAGTGTGCTAGACTAGCAATTGGGCAAGACTTAAAAATCCCAGGGAGAAGGCTCAGACACTGAAAATTCAAGAAATTACTTCTTCTGCACCATACCTTCCACTACTTCATCTTTTTGACAGGTTCTAAGTTCACATAGCTGACAGAAGTCTTCATTTCAAAACCAAAAGAAATAAGTGAAATTTGATTGTGAACCATTGGACTGACCCATCTAGGCAGCTCACTGAACAGAGAATAACATTAAAAACCAAGAATGAATTCAAATAATGAGTGACTCGTAAGATACTGGCATCTCAGGAACAAGTCTAGACTCAGGTTCATACTATTAAAATCTATTCTGTGAAACTGTCCCTTCTTTAAAGAGCTATTTTTCTCACCTTAAAAATTAGTTTGAATTCAGAGAAGGCTGCTAGAATTATTGTGGAAAACGGTTTATTCTGATTTTTTTTTTTTCCCTCATGTTACATTATTCATTGAAGCCATGGGTAAGGAAAGATGCTAATCAAAAAAGGTTTGGCCAATTTTGAGGGCATTGCTCATTATTCATTCTTAGTCATCCTTTGTCCTCTTTTGTTGTGACATTCTCTAAAGGGCGGGCTCTTAAAGGGAATGGCTGTGTTACATTTCATTATTCTACATGTTTGTAGAAGTGCTGAGGAGAAAATAGAAGCTGGTAGATGAAAGAAAGCTCATTAAAAGCCACATGTTTTCATCTTTGCTTGTCACATCTGGCAATTAGGACGTGATACAGGTCATATTAAAATTCATGGGATATGCACCTAGGGCCAGTGAGTTTGTTCTTAAAGTTGCTAGCATAAAAAGCTAAAGCAAGAGATTTAAAATTACAATCTACATTTGAGGTCACAGGAGTGCTCCACTTTCTCTGGGCTTCTCAGGAATGGAAGCCAGCTACAACATTTAAGAGAGAGGATACCAATGGGCTAAAAAAGAGCAGCATATGGGTAATTCAGGGCTTACTTCTTCTTGGTTCCTATAGGAGTCATTTATCACTTAAGTGCCTTCACTTAAATTCCAGCCTATGTACATGGTCACCCACCCAACTTTCATTTTACCCCCCAATTCAGGTCTGTAATCCAAATGCCTGTTTCCTGTTTACCCTAAATCTCTTTTGTATTCACAGCCCTTGCCCCATGCCCCTTGCCCCATGCCCCATTCCCCTTCAGGCCTTTCTTCTCAGTGCCCTGACACGAAAGCCACTGCTGGATCTGCTCCCTGCCAGCCCCATGCCAGTCGCTGGCTCATCTGGTGTTTGGCGCTCGTCTGGCATCTGGCATTTGGCCCTCAGGTACTACTCAAAGGCACCCTGCCAGTGTTTCTAATGATTTCTTCCAAGCCAAAGTTCTGAGGCGTTACCCCGTCTTCAACGTGCCAGCAAAGTTCAAGAGGCTGGACTTCAAATGTGTTCAGAAACTTTGACTTCAATGCCTCTCTTCATTCCTGGACTTCCTCCTAACTCTCTAGGTATGCCTTCAGCCTGCCTGTCTGTTTTCAATCTTCCCCCTTTCCATCTTTGCTCTGGCTAATCCCATCCAAGACCACAATTTTGGCAAGCAGTGCTGATTCACAGGCTACCTTTTCCTTCTGTTCTAGCTGGAAAACTGGTGTATCTTGGTGTCCTCTTACGTGCTTTCAGCTATCAGTTCAATACCTTTCATATCGCCCTCTCATACCTTCTTCCCAGTGAACAAATCTACAATTCAACTACCAGTAACACCATAAAATTTGCAAACTTTTAACTTCACACCTGCTTCAGGTCTTCACCATCATTTTGCACCAAAATTCCAGTTTTTCCTAAGACTTCTGTGATTTAGTTTTTCCTCCTTATTGACTCATTGATCCCTCTCCAAGCCTCCCCTACTCCATATCTTGATAAAGGCCGCAGTTAATGCACTATCAGTCTATTTTAATGCATTCAAATTATTTCCACTAGATGATTTTTGTGGCTGCTTGCACTGGCCATTTTTTCTTCTTTTTGCCTTCCCTCACTGACTCCTCCTCAGACACGTGGTCCAATGAGATCCTAACCCATCCAAGAGATTCCTGTGCCCTACATAAATTAAAAACAGCCACATACCAAAACCCTTCAGAATTACATTGTTGAATGGGTGGGAACATTACGCAGAAATAAATACGGGGCAAGTAAACAGTGATGCATCTGAAGAGTTTCATCAAGCCCGAGGAAAGCAATGGATAAAACAACATAAGTCATAATTGCTACACACACACAAATCCATTGAACTGCACAAACACTGGAAGACCTGGGAAATAGGAAATAAATGTGCACTACAACTCGTTCTGAGCACTACCCTATAAATAAACATCAGCCCTTTATCTTCTGAAGGCAGAAGATAACTGAGGGATGGCTACAACAAGAATTGCTATAACGAGTATAAGTTTTGTAAATTGAACCAAAATACTTCCAGATTTAACCATAGTAGATTTGGACACAACAGGATTGACAGTGGGAACTGTGCAGTGACTGCCACATGGAGCAGAGGTGGTGGGGACCTCAGCCCTATAAACCTCCCCGGAATGAATTTTTGCCTGCATGCAGACAGACCTCCAAACCATATGTAGGAATCTGCCCCACAGATGGTAGTCAAGACAACAGGTATTAAACTCCATTAAAGGCCTCATAAAAGAAAAACATTGATGTTAACAAGACTCTTTCGACTAATTTGAAGGGGCTTTGGATAGAGGCCTAAACAAACAAGGGATGAAATTAGAAAATGGAAATACGTATATACAGGAACCTGTCAATCTAACTGTTTACCTTCCAAGGATGACCTAGTACCACTTCATTTTTGAGTCACTTAAAGGGCAAGGAGGCAGGCTGATATTTTTAACTGTTATCTGACTCAAGTATTTGCAAATATTGATTCTAATAATGCTTTCTTAAAAAAAAAAAAAACAACCAACATAGCAACCCCACTGGCATCAACAGGATTTCTTTCTACATTAATAGTTCAGAGATATGAAAATATCCCTATTCACACCACCTTCAGGAGTTAGCTTAAATAAATTGAGTCCGTGTCATCTGTTACGGGCTGTGTCTTTCGGCCTGCTGCGTTTGATTTCCACTTTGATTCAAAGCTGGGGCTGATCAGTACCAGCTGCTCAGCCAAAGGGCAGATCACACGTTCCCGTTCCTCTGCTTTCTTCATCCCAGCTCCCAGCCAGGCTATTGTTTGTTACAACTAATTAATCCCGCATGCCCCCGCTGCCAGTGAGCCTCGCAAAAAGCAAATTTTTGTATTTACTGCATGTCCAATAAATTAATTCCAGTTCCGGATAGATGTATAAACATATAAATGTATACATACATACACGGCACAAAGATATACACAGCCAGATTTATAGTTACTATTCACAGATGCTTGTTTGGCAACGGCTATTATTATTTCTAGCTGTCCCCTGAACTTACCAAAAATGAGATGTTATAGGTATGGTTTATTATTATTTAGGCACCTCTGTGAGGGACCAGGTTTTCAGATCTTCATTTCAAACCGGTCCCTGGTGACATGGCACTAAGCACTGGAGGCACTGCACCAGCAGGACCTGGCACTTGCCTGCCTTTGGGAGAGGAGAAGAGACATTTCAAATAGTATAGCCAGAGCTTTTGACACCCTCTGCAGTCAAAATTGCCTGAGACACCCTGCTAAAAACTTCCTGTTTTCACTTGCATCTTTAACAAATGGTAACCTGTGTGTTTGCCTTAGGGCTTATTATGGCTGCTTCGGTTAAAATAATCCAGCTGCTCCTAAGGAAATATGCTGCATTTTCCCATAGTCAAGCAAGTCTAACAGCCAGTTTGTTGAGTTGGTGTTAAGCCTCCATGTGCTGGAACAAGGAGTGAAAGTTTGGGGAGGGGGGGAGTGGTTGGTTGTTGTCGTCCTCTGGCTATTTTTTTAAAAGCTTATAGGCTTTAAAACCTCTTACTGCACGTGGCTGGTGAAAAGCCTGGAGTTTGGTAGCTCAGCTGTGCCAAAAGAACACAAGTGGAAGGAGGGACTGAGCTATTTCCATTGTTTTTGGTGGTGCACCTCGAGCTTCTCCAGTGCTCTGCTTGACCCTGCGCTTGGCCATGCGGAGGAAGAGGAGGAGGCTGAGGATGGACCTCACCTGACTGAATACAGAAATAAAATGACTCCACTGACTCAGAAAGTCAGGTGGAGTGGGGAATAAAAAGCTGTAAATTGGAAGATGAAGCTTGGATGGCACACAATGGAGTGTTTTCTGAGGAAGGTTTGAGGAGGTCTTTATTTTACCTTTCTAACTCCGTAATTAGCTATATACAAAAATGAATGTAATTTCTTTTGTAAAATCAAATATTCTTAGGAAATGACAAATTCAGACTACCTGTAAAACCTCAGTGTGCTCCCCAGGTAGGTCAGTGGCCTAATATATTTTGAATTTGCGTAAATCAAACCAGGTTTGGTAGGGATGAGCAGTTCACAATGACAGAGGTGGTTATTGGCAGTTTCCTCCTTCTCTGTACTTTAAATGTGTTCTGTGCAGCAGGTAGGGAACAAAGATGACACCTGTCTGTAAAGAGAAATGAGTGCTGCCCTCACAGATTGGATGCTCTCCTCATCACTGTCATGATGCTCCATGTTTGGTGGAGTATATGTGATGCTGAGGAAATTGGGAAGAAAGCCACCGGGGTACATGAAAGGACTATAGAACCTCCTGCTACAGGCTGGAAATCTGTATTGTCTCCAGCAAAGTGGAGAAGAAAAAGCCTCCTACCTGACTAGCTAGCTTTAAAATCCATGTGTTGCCCATGATTAGGTAATTAACCTAATAAGCCAGTCCTTGAGACATTCCAGGCAGTACTAACTGCTTAGGAAGCTGCTGGCCCGTGAGGAAGCTATGGTCACAGATGTCTCCTGTCTTTGCTCCTTAGGAAAAGGTGTTTGCTGTCATCCATGTTTTCAGCCTTGAGTTATATAAGCAATCCAAGCCGGCCCACTGCTTTCCAGATTTCAGAAATAGTATTCTATTGTCACTACTAATTATTATAAAAGCGTGTGTCCTTGACAATCAAAGGCTAATTAATTTCTCTTAGCTGTAACATTAAATTGAAAATCCTTTGTTTACTAACGGCTAGATGTAACTGGGAAAAGTTAGAGCCACTCAACAACCCTTGATCCCCTGGTTTTCTGCACTGCATTTATTAGTGCCTCTAAATAGCAAACTTTGTGCCATGTACTCCATACTGCTAACATTAAAAGTTTCCTTCTGAAATAAAAGGGAGTTCAGCTCTAGGGGAACAGGATTTGGCCCCAGATTTTACAGCTCTAAAGTTCATGGGCCAAATTCACTCTGAGTGTCCCAAACCAGTAAAACACCTACTATGCATTTGGAAAACACAGAAAGAAATGCCCCTTCTTTCAGGGTGATGCAATTACCTCTTAATGCGAACAGCCGTATGGTGAAAGCTGATGAAGTTTCTCCAAACTTTAATAACTGCTCATTTTGAGCCTATTAAATGCGGGAAATAGACAATGGAATTAAGGGTGGCCTTCTTTTGTTCTAAGGTATTTCTGTTGCTGTTTCATTTCTTTATTTTACAGGTCAATAATTGAATTGAGCTTGTTATGGTTTAGCTTTTGACAGGAAGATTTACGTATCTTCTTCTGGAGAGCTTTAAAGTGAAATCTCAAAGAAATTCACAGGTTTCTATGTAAATTTAATTCAGGAACCTCGTATATTAAAATGACAAAGTAAGGTGTGACTATATACAATCAGCTTTTACTACGGAACCTGGCTCTCATCTTTCATTTATAGAACAGAGCTTTAACAGCAAGCCAGTTGCCAAGTGTAATTAAGAAGGAAAAGTCCACATACTAGCTAGAGTGCAGCACAATTAATACCGTTCTAAAACATCTTAATTGATGAGGAAAGGGTTAAAAAGTCTATAAAAGTCCTGCAGATATGTTCTGTGGGGTATTAAAAAGTTAATGCGTTGTCATCACCACCACAAGCACATTTCTTGTTATTATTACCAAGACTGCCCTTAACTGGATATGCATTAATGCTAAAAGTCACAGTCAGCATGCGATTCAGCAGATTCTGAGCTCTGGAGGAGGAGATGGAAAGTTACCTGGTGGAGTTTCAAGAGTGGCTTTCCCCTTTTTGTTGTTTTTCTTCGGTTTTAACTCTTTACTTCTCGGTTTGAACCCTGGGTGCTCCTCTGCCTCTGCAGCACGGATAGGTCCTTCCTCTCCAGGTTGCTCCGTGAAAGGAAAAAACTCTTCACCGGGATACGGAAAGGAATAATAATGATCCCTGTTGCTAATCTCCTGCAAGTAGTAATCCTGCTCGTCCATGGGGACAGCCCGGGACACATCCCCCAGCAATGCCAGCCCAAAGGCGCAGAGAGCGAGGCAGAGTTGCGAAGAACATGAGCCTTTCTCGGTCGGGGCGATCATCATCATCATCATCTGCTTTTGCAGAAATCTCTTCTGCGAGTCCCAGAACTTTCTTTGGAAACCAGAGAGCCTCGGCAGCTGGCAAACCCCCCCCCTCTCCCTTCCCACCACGCACACCCCGAGGAGCCCGGCTGCGGAAAGAGCCTCCGCTTTGGGCTAAGTTTCGCCGAAGTTGCGAGGAGCGCGGCGGGACGGAGGGCTGCGGAGGGAGGGGGCCGGCCAGGGATGCATGTGATCCTCGGGTTCAGCAGCCAGACAGACGGACAAGAGCTCCGCTCCGCCGGCGTTTGGCAGGTGGGATTTCCAGGGAGGTTATCTTGCCGCTTTTCCCTTTCGTGGGTTGATTTTTTTGGTTGTTGTTGTTGTTGTTGTTGTTGCTGCTGCTGCTTTCTCCCTAAAAATAGAGTTAGGAGAGAGTTTTCAGCTAATTCCTCTTGACAGTTTCTTTAGTCGTCCCACACGCCGCTGATCCAAGAGAGCATTTATTCAGAGGAAAGTAAACTTGGCAGCCAGCCTCTGCCTCTCAGCCTGTGTACAAAAGTGTTTCCCTTCCCCAGGAGATGCTGTGCAGACGGGGGTGGGCACACAGAGCCGGACTTGAACCCTGCCCGAAGTTGGCAGGGTTCATCTGCCTGTGCTTCCACCCTGGGCACACGTGAGGATATGTGTGACGTGGGGCTGTGGCAAATAATCCTCATCCCATATGTGTAGGGCTATATATATTCCCTTTCATGTTTTTGGGGTTTTTTGGTGGGGTTTTTTTTTTTTTTGTTTTTTGGTTGGGGTTTTTTGGTTTTTGGTTTTTTGTTTGTTTGGGGCTTTTTGTTTGTTCTTTCTTGGTTGGTTGGTTGGATTTTTTTAACCTTTAAAAATACAGGATCCCTCTCCATCACTAATCTCACTCCCTTTCTTATGTTAGTTTATAGAATCATGGAATTTTGGGGGTTGGAAGGGACCTTTAAATGTCCAACCACCATGCAATGAGCAGGGACATATAACTTTATACATATCTATATATATAAAAATATATAAATATATATGAAGTTTTTATATTGCATATTAGTTTCGATATATTTTAATATTTATAAATATACATTCGTTTTTTATATACCATTATATGTGGACACACAGACTTTCTGTATTTGTCTGTGTATATAGATATATATACACATTAGTTCTAGTGGAAGGTGTCCCTGCCCGTGTCAGGGGATTAGGACTAGATGGTCTTTAAGGTCCCTTCCAACCCAAAAGTATTCTATAACTCCATGATATAACTCAACACATAACATGTATATTTATAAGACACTTCTAGGGTATATAGGAGCTCCTTAGACTCAGCCCAGCTGATGACCAGGAGAGACACATTTCATCAGTGGCCCTTTTTCTCACTCTTTTTGGAAGGATCCTGACTTTTCTTCTCTCTGAAACATCTCCTGAACAGTTTAGGTTATATTGTGCTAGCAGCTGCACACATGCAACCCAGCGTCCTTAATGGAATCAATTTGTCTAAGAATAAAATCTTACTTTTCCTCTTTTTAATACCTCTAAAATAACCTGCAGTTGGCTTGCATGAAATATGAATCCTTATTCCCATGCTGGAATTACCAGTTTACATTTTCATTGTGTATATTGTATTTCTTGCTGTTGTCCGCTCAGCTAGGAAGAAGAATTACAACAGTTATGCCACTCTTTATTCTGCTTTTGCAATCACATTTTCTGTGTGTTTCTCATACCTTTAATACCATAATAAGCATAACTTCATATCTCAGTACCTATATCTTTTGGTATATTTGGTTTCCAGACTGTGAGTGATCCAGTCACTTATATTTAATGATCATCGTGGCTTTCTTAATTATTATCCCAAATATGACTTTTTTTCTACCATTTTACTGAATTATATAAGTATTTTTAATTTCATTTGATGAAAAACTGCTTCCCATCAAACCTTTCAGGTAGGTTTCTCTGGAGGAGATGCCTTTGTCAGTGCAGTTGTTCAGACCCACTGGATGTGGTGTGCACAGCAGACGGATGGCTCTCTGCGTTCAGTGGTACGCTAAATATCCTGGATATCCTGACTTAGTGATTTCACAGATGTTCTTACTTTGTTTTCTCTTTCCAAAGTATCCGTTCCTGTCTTTCCTTGGTCCTAACATCTGAGGGCAGAGCACAAGCTCCAGAAAATTTTGTTACTGTTTACAGCACAGCACAGTCACTCTTTTGTAAATATTGTGGACGTTCACACACCTATAGAAGTAACAGAAAAAAATAACTGCCATGGCTTCATTTTTTTGTGACTAGAGGAGCTTTAGCTCCAAATTGTTATTTAACTCATTGCAGTGGTCAAAGGACACATAGAAACAGAAGAGGATTTACCTTTCCAAGCATAACGGGAAGTATTTTCATAAAATATAGAGTCAAGGGTACATTAATTAAAGAGTTGAGGAATGCAATAAGGGGGAATTTATCATTATTTGGGTTTGGAACTTTACATTTCAATAATATATGTATGCAAACATCATGTATTTTCTCTCCCATACAATATTATTTTCATTGAGCAGAAAATTATGTGGGCTTTTTTTATCATTTATCCTATATAACAATGTGTTATACTGGTTGTGGACCTCTTTAATAGGTGAATATGCATAGTAGCTGTAGATGCATGTTTATAGCTGCATATAGTATAGCAGCTTCTCTCTGAGGAGGAAATGTTGCAAGACCTGGGGCTGTTTACCCTGGAGAAGAAAAGACTGAGAGAGGATCTTATTAAAGTTGATCAATAGCTAAAGTTCAAGGGGATGGGGCCAATCTCTTTTCAGTGGTGCCCAGTGACAGGACAAGGTGTTCCACCTGAACATGAGGAAAAGAAATATTGACTTTGAGGGTGGCAGAGCCTGGCCCAGGCTGCCCAGAGAGGTTGTGGAATCTCCTTCTCTGGAGAGATTCCAAACCCATCTGGACACAATCCTGGGCCCCTTGCTCTGGGTGACCCTGCTTTAGCAGGGAGATCAGACTAGATGATCTCCAGAGGTCTCTTCCAGTCCCCACCATTCTGTGATTCTCCTGACAATATCAGACCTGTACCTATTTAATACACATTAAAAAAATACATATAAGTGACAGAAATATCCACTCAAATGTTACCCACATAGCAATACCCTATTATTCATGTATCCAATTACTCATTCCTCTATGTTCATGTTGTTTAAATGAGGTCTTGGTGGTAAATCAGGGGCCAAATCATGTGCCAGCAATATTTCATCTTATTCTTTCCTCTCACCCCTAATAATTTCTGAATTTGCTTGCACATTACAAGGAAATACATCCAAATGGTGAAGCTCTCAGAGAAGTTTCCATGCAAGGGCCTCCTCACCTAGTGGTCTGAGGTAAAAGGCCACCAGATGAGCTTGCACACTGCTGGAGACAGAAGTAGCCATGCCCAAGTGTGCTTCTGGTGACAACCAAGCCAGAAGGGAAGCCTGGTGAGCAACTGTCAGTCAGCCATGAGGATGTACCCAGCAGGACTCAGCCAGAGGCTCAAGGAAGGGCAGGTTTCTTTACACTTCTGCAGGTAAGAACTTTGTAGAAGCAGTGCCATACTCACTCCTTCACCTCCTGCAGTCATCATAAACAACTCTTTTTCCATCTGTGTGTAGTTACCTTAAGAAAGATTTATACGCCAAACCATGCCCATCAGTCTCAACCTGTGTCAAGAACCATCTCCCCATACTTCTTTTTGTGATACTTTCTGTGGGTATGGATGCACTGCTGTTCCTTTCAGACCCACCTCTGGTTTTGGGGTGTGAGTGCATCCAGCCAGCTGGACCACACAAAAGTCTGTCTTTAGGCAGAATTTTGATCTTCCTCACTGTAAGATGTTTTAACCACTTTTTGTTTTTCTCTCCGTTGTCAACATCCCAGCATCATACAACTTACAGGAAAGATGTTTTTTCTTCTTAGAATGGCATGGGAGTATTAAGTTCACTGAAGGCTCAGATGTTTTTGGCCTAAGGGCTGTTCTTTATTTTTGCCTGTGAAGTATCACAATAGCTTGTAAAAACTTGCAGTCGATGTGGAAGGAGATAAAGCAAACTAATATTTTTGTAGAACAACTGTAAATAGCATTATCCTCCCCTCCTGGACCAATGCCAGTGATAATGTGTAAGTCACTCTACACTTTGCTTTAAATCTTTTGTCCTGCTAAAGTGGAACACAACATGCTGTTATCTGCAAGTGAGCAAGGCTTTCCCCCTCTGTTCTCAAGAAGTATTTATTCGGAAGATGACGGTTTACCCTCTAAGCTGAGTTAATACTTCTCAAGCAGCATGTTTTGAGCCAGTTTCAACAACACCCCTGGGAAAAGAGGCACTCCCAGCACCCCACTCATTCCTAGCTGCAGGCAAAAAGTTATCTTCAGCCTGGCCAGTCCCCATGTCATCCCCCAAGCTGGAGATGTTTGGATGCCAGCAGCAGGAGGGCACATGTAAGCCGTACTTTCCTGCCCCTCTTCTGGCCTCGCAGCTCTTATTTCACATATGCCATCTTGACAGTATAAGGCTTTAGTGGAACGAGTGGTTTGTCTTCGGGAGAACTGGGCTCTACCTGTCATGCTCTTCCCCTCATGCCTCTGCAGCTTTGCATGTCTGCTTATCAACAACCATAACTTCATGAAGTTTTGATTCAGGAATACATTTTTACTGAAGAGAGGTAGAGTTGTGTGTGTAAGCACTGTCCTGGTTCTAGGTCTTCATCTGTACTTAATCTACACAACCAACGATCACACATTTATGCTTTGTTTAATTTCAAACTGACTCCTACAACTTCTCCTTTGGAATATGTGCATCATTTTTTAGTTGGAGAAAAGATTTGTGGTTGGAAAGAAAAGATGAAGAAATAGGCATCCCTCTTTCATTGCCATTCCATGGTAACTTTCTGAGGTAGCACATAAGGTTTCTATATGCCTTGGCAAAAAAACAACACTAAAAATAACTTTCCTTCCAAACACCAGTAAAGTTTCTGTTCCTTTGTACTTCAGATCTGTAGTAAATCATGGAGCACAGAATGGAGCAAGAAAATAGATTTACACTTTTTAAACATTTTCCTTCCTGCATAAAGCATTTACCCGTGCTGTCAACAAGGTCAAACCATCTCAGAGGAAACAGAAACCTAAAACTGACACTGGGAAATACAAAGTAAAGTGCATTTAACATTTATATGCCTCTGAGATGCCTGTTTCTTACATAAGTAACAGAGACAGAGACCAGCCAGCTTTCCTTCTGCTCACCTGCAGACACTGTGTGCATTCCCTGGGGTACCCAGGCATTAAAAAAACTATTTGCACTTGTTGATAAGGCAGATCCTTGAAAGAGTGGCTCTTGCAGCAAGAATGACTGGAAACAAAACCAAGCTCTCATATGAAGTCATTTTGAAGAGGCATTTGACTTTAAAGGGAAATTCATTATTTTACCAGGTGAGGGATGCCCAGAATATGTTTGATCTTAACATTTGTCTCTGAGCATATCAAATAATGATACCAAAGCTGAGTGAGTCTGAAGAACACCCAGTTATGTTCCCCTCACTCATGGTCAGGCTGCTGTTTCCTTTAGGTTAACAGATTTTAAAGTAAACAGATGACTCTAACGAAGGCAATTATTTCCTTTAGCAATTACTTCTTTTAGCTGTTTAGAAATGCAGCATGTCTCCTGACTGGGGAAATCAGCTCAGTGTCTCCTCTCTAACTTTTCTCTTAAGAACAACATGACCTTCAGATAATCAGTCAGCATATTGCCTTTGTGCTTGTGTCTGAAGAAGCAGCCCTGATTGCCATGGAAACAAAAGTTCCTTGTTCTCTTATACTTCCCTGTGCTATGATATCATTTTCACTATATGAACCCTTTTCTTAGCAAGAAATGGAATTATAGGGTTTTAGTGATTAGAGCATCCCAAAGTCATCCTCTTAGGTGTTGGCTCAGTTCATGGTAGAAATACTTTGAATGGAGCAGAGCCTGCACCCATGATCATTATTATTTAGGGATATTTACATCAGATACATCTGCATCAGTCCATTTCTGCTGGAAAAATGAAAAATCTCTACTTACTCTTTCCCAGAGATTTCTTTAAATTTTCCTTCTGTGCTGAACAGATGAGAAAAAACAGCATTTTAAGAAAGACAACTTTAACCAGTGACATAAACAAAGCCAAAAAGAATTTCTGGCATTTTTGCAAAGAATGCAATAGTTATTATTTTTTTTTTTTTTCTCTGATGGGAATTACATTTCTTTATGCCCCAGAATGCCTGTGGATTTTATGTTGCCAACACATTGCCCTGGCATTTGGCAGCCACTGATGGATTGAAGCCAGCAGGATTATCACTAGGAAAGGGACTGAAGAGGCTGCCTCATGATTAAAAAATCTGTAATGCTAGCAGTACGAATAGAACTAATAATGCTCTTTTTCCTAATACTATTTATTTTTGATTGATTTATCTACAATTGAAAGATTGTAGGTCTGCATTAGTAGGTGGTTTGGAGTTTATTTCAGTGTTCAAAACAAGAAAACCTCTGTGCATTTTATTTTAACTTCAAGACAGAGCCAGCATTAAGATGACAGAGATGACTGGATGACAGTAGTTTTATGGAACAGTTGGAGAAAATGGGATGAAATGCCCCCTCTGTGTGCACAGCCAGGCTGTGGGTGATATGCGGCTGGAACGTCCTTTTCGGTTTACTCCTATGAAAACAGCCACTTCCAGCAAATTCCCATGGACATCACCTACCTGCCAACATTTGAATTTGAAAAAAAAGTAACGACTCTCACATTTCAGTCTGGTATTTCCTGGACCAAAATTGCTGTGCGTGTGCCATGTGGAGTGTGAGCGGTATGTTTAACACATCCCAGGCAGCAGCAGGGAAATGCTATGTGGAGTTTGTCTGAAACCTCCACAAAGGCCATTTTTTCCTGGGATTTCTTCAATATCCACAGCTGATCTCAGAAGCCATAGACAGACATCCGATGGGAATTGAAGGTGACACATTGTCTCTTCCCACCCAGCATATGACGAAGGAGGTCATCCCCTGACAGAGGTTGTCCTTGCGTGTCAGGGCAGCTGGAGAAGCAGAACCACAACAATGACTCCGAGGAACAATAACAAAACAATTGATTAGTCCTCCCTAGTGAAACAATCAACAAATGGTAGGATAAAGGTGTTCTTTCCGTAGGCGATTATTTTACGGCATGACAAAATTTCGAGGAAAGGGAAGTTATTAGAAAAGAGGAAAAGACAGGGGGAGTGAGAGAGTGAGGAAGAGAGAGATAAAGAGAAAACATCCTCACCAGCCATGGATCCAGTAACATCTCTCTGGATCAGTCCAAGTCTTCAGTTCTTCAGTGGTGGGTTCACACCTATCAATATTTTCCTGTCCCTTTATACCCTTGAGATATCTGGGTGGCATCCCCAGTTTCCACAGGAAGTGGTGTTGGTTTGCATGAGCCCCATGAGCTATGCCATATGGGGCAGTCAGCAGGAGCACATCACTAAAGAAAAGACAGAGTCCCACCTATGCAGAATTTATCTCTTCCTTTTGGTAAAGCCTATCTGCAAGGAGCCAAAGGGGGGACACAGAGAGGTTGAGAGCAATCAACACTTCTGCCCTCCAGACAGGTCTTTCCAGATCTTATCACCACACAAGGTTTGAGGCACACAATAGCCAGGCTCTTACACCCATAAATGCAGTAGACCTTGTCAGGCTAAATGCAATAGAGCTGGTAAATGCAGACAATAGTCCTTAAAACTTCTCTATTTAAGGATTGTCTTTTAAAGATAGAAATAGCAAGGTATTTTGCTTTCAGATACAAGTAATATTCATGGCTGTGATTCATTTGGGGTAATAAATACA
Source organism: Todiramphus chloris collaris (assembly GCA_025345505.1). NCBI lineage: Eukaryota > Metazoa > Chordata > Aves > Coraciiformes > Alcedinidae > Todiramphus > Todiramphus chloris. Next base: position 11,687,475 of record JANVCC010000077.1, read on the forward strand.
TAATGTGATACTTCTGTATGATAATGTCTCTTCATATCTTATGTCTAAATCTGAACATATTCAATGTAATTTATTGAAGTTTCATGAATTACAGCTAATGTACTTGTTTGAAAGTGGGAAGAGATTGTTGTGTTTACCTTCATAACCACGTGTTTTTGACAATACTCTGTAAGTACCTTCCATGATGCATGTGCTTATTAAAACAGTGGAAATGCAAGAATTTATGGGAAAAAAAAAAGCTCTGAAATGAGTTTCCACTTGTCATACAGAAGACATCAAAGTTTCATTTCTGATTTACATTACTGGATATGCCAATATAGTTTCACAGTCGTGTAATAAACTTGTTTGAACTTGTCTTATAGCCATTAAAAAAAGACTTGTGCCAGCATGTTGGATAAAGCTGTTTGAAAGGTGAAGTGGTACACTTGAAGATGGGGTGAAGCTTTGAGTCTATGAAGATTTTTACTAATATACCATGTGACCTTTAAATGTCCCTTCCAACACAAACCGTTCTATGATTCTAGTATGTGGCATAGCACAAATTCTAAAGTTCCAGAGAACGTTTTGCCATCTCATATCACAAATGTCCATCTGTTGAATCATTGAATCATAGAATAGTTTGGATTGGAAGGGACCTCAAAGATCATCTAGTTCCAACCCCCCTGCCACGGGCAGAGACATCTTCCACTAGGTTGCTCAAATGCCCATCCAGCCTGGCCATGAAATGCACTAATATTGGCATTGAAATGCACTCATATATTTTTCTGGAGAGATCTTTGGCACTAATTCTTCCAAGGAAGCAGGATGATGAAAATTGCCTTGCATTTTTAAATCCATCTTAAGTATTTAGTTTCAAAAAAACATAGAATGGCTTAGGCAGAGATGGACCTTTGGGAAACGAGCATCTCCATTTTTAATCCCTTTTTTATGTTTGAACTGTAAGATCTCAAAGAAAGAGTTTATTTCTCAGTGTGTCATATTTACCACTCATTAATGAGATCAACACTGCTAGAGATATTATTGACTTCAAGAAAGTTTTATCATAAAAAGTAGCATTAACATTTTGGCTACTGAATTTGAGATTTGGAAATACTGAAAACCAAATACACCCCATAGTGCAGTTCAGATTGGTTTTGCTTGCTTTGTACTGGTTATGGTAACTACAATCCAAGTAAAATATCTCAGCTTCACTTAAGGCCAGATAATCTTGTCAGCTGAGTAGGGAATAATTTCCAGAAGCATCCATCAGGACTTAAATGGCTTATCTAAGAAAAAATGATAATAACAATAATATATTTTAAAGGAAATTACTTGTGACTAATGGTAAGAAGAACTGCTGTCTCCTTTGCAACCGTATCCAGACATGTGAGTTTCTTACTTCTTTTTTACTGTTATAACTGGATCGATAACAAAACTGGTACAAAACCATTTCAAAATTCTCCTGGCATTTTAAAGGATGCTCTTATGTTATTGTTTATGACCTTTTTTTCCTCTCCTGCCCATGGTCCCTACATGTTTGCCTTGGTCTGAGCCTCCTGGCCCATGTTGGCCATGAAGTTGTATGACATTGAACAGAGCACATGGGAGGAGAGGCTGAGCCCAGAGGGCTGCCAGAGGAAGGACTGACCATGTTGCTTCTCCAGGGTGTGAGGTGTGTAGAGTCAAGCACAATCCCAGATTCTTCAGCGTCTCTTTCTCCCATTTTAATAAAAATATTGCTACCAAGACCTTGACAGTTGTGACTATATTCTGCTTCATCACTCCTTTCTGCTTCTCAGTGGCCACAATCTCAGGGCTCCGTTTCATGGGAAATCTCAGACAATTTGAAGTGGGTTTGGGATGACATCAGCAGACCTCCTGCAAGGCTGGCAGCCTGGGGAATGGGACATCTGCAGACTTGAGCCTTGAAGCTGGTGTGATATTTATGTAGGTGTAATACTGCACCGTAATTATCAGTTCCATTTAGTTTCACAGGTGATTTGAAGCTGTATTAAATATGATGCTTTTGCTGATACAAACAAGCATTTTCAAATGCATTTGTCATCTATATTTTATTCACTATGGGCAAAATCCTGGCAGAAACACACAAGAGGCTCCAGATCATTTGCAGGGAACATTACTGAAGGCATCTTTGTCAGCAAATGAGGAAAAATGAAAACTTAGTTCCTCTCTCTCCAGAGAACTCCATCATGCACTCACACATTTTGATTATTTAATGCTGAGTGACAGCTTTAGGTTTTAAGGGTACTTTACATGTATTTTAAATGAGATTACAGTCATATGAGGTCATGATGTTTTATAAATTGTAGCAGTGACTCGCAAGCACTCATCTGAAGACTGTGATTGTATAAAAAAAATCTCACCCTTCTTATATACCTGGATTATCTCCAACAAATACAAACTGCCAAGGGTGTTACAGAAGCATTATTTTTCAATCCTTACTCCCTTAAGCCCCATTTAAGATAATTTATTTAGTAGGGTCTTTGGAAATGCTTGTCCTATTGTGTTGCACTGTCACCAAGCTGTCTGTCCACTCGTCTTCCTGGATGCCTATCCATCTGCAGTGCACTCAACGCTAGCGATGCTGGAAGCTCTGATGGATTGCATTTGAACTGAATGAAAAAAATCAAGATGGCAAATAAATTCCATATGCATGGTATGAAAATCATCTGAATAGTGAAAACACAGCCAGATTATAACCCCAGAGATGGAAAACTGCACTGAGTTTAAAGATTTTCTGTTCTTTTTAGCTAGATGATATCTCAACATACAGATAGCTTCAGATCCACCCAAGCTCATGAAACCTCTTGCCAAGACAGCGATTTGAGGATGTGGAAGAGCTGCTCAATCAGGACAAGGAACCAGGAGATAGGAAGGAAAACTGATCTCACTGTGATGAGCAGGCATAGGCATCAAGTCATTAGAGAAGAGCCATACAGGGGACATAGAAGGGAGGTCCAGAAGAAATTATGCTTAGTGTCCTTTCTGCCTGCACATACTACCTGTGTGTGTATATATGTATATATATATATATTTTAAAAATGCTTAAAAGACAATGTTGAACATGTTCCTCAAGTCACCCCTGGACAATAGGTTCAAGCTTAGGGTATTTCTTTTTAATTTTTTTTCTTCATCAGCCTCCCTTTTTCCAAAGGCTGCAGTGGTCTTTCAGTCCCTCTGCCCCTGGCAAAAATATTGTCAGAGGTCTCCCTGGGGAAAAATGCACCACTGCAGAGGGGAGGTACTGCTTCCTTTTTCATGCAAAAGCCAATGATGGGCCAAAGCTGACATTTCTACACCAACATTCCTGGTGTTAGGATTTCCACACTCCTCACAAGTCTAACAGGCAAGGGAGGAGGGCAGAACTCTGAAAGCTCTTCCTGAGTGAGCTTCCAGACATGTAGGCAGCACATCACCAAACGGAAGGGAGTTTTATAGGCACATTTAATTTAAATCACATATATTCTTCATAAGTGCAGAGGAAAAAGGAAACTTCACTCACCATACCTGTCCTACCAATGAAGTTGCCATATGTGGAGTTCAGATTGCAGTTCAGAAGTTCTGGGCTTTTTAACAGCTGTGAGCATGTGTCATGATTGGTTTCATAAACTAAAATGAGTATAGTCTTTGGCAGCAGATCATTTTCCCTGAGTTTTTGCAATGAGCTGAGCTGTCAGCCACTTCTTTCTTTAATCCCAGAGTTGCAATGATTTTGGTTCTTGCTTCTGGAGGTGCTTTGTTTGGAGCCTTTGGTGAGTACCATTTCAGCAGGGTGGGAAAGTCCTTCTCTGTCCTGAGCTGCCTGGCAGTCTGTAAACATCAGTGACGGGCTCTGAGGCATGGGCAGGAGGAGAATGTTCATGTTGACATGAGGCTCCTCAGTGGCCATCTCCCTTACATGCCCATCCACCTTCTTGTATGTCTCAGCAATTCTCTGTAGGGCAATGATAGTTATTCAAGACATTCAAGAACCTACTCAGACAAACTAAGGGTTTTCCAGTGTCATATTCTCCTGAGTGAAATGCTCTGCGTCGTGAGCCTTCCCATATCCACAAACATCTACTGCCTCCAGGGCTGCAGAGTGAACTGTGTTGTCTAAGCAACCCAAGGACCAGCACAGGAGGGAAGAAGGATGTGATGTGCCTAGAAAGTTTTCTTCTGCTGTAGCAGCTGTGTCTTGACACTGGTAGTGGAAAATTAACTTCAAAAGTTCGGGTTAGCTGGAGGATCATTTACAGCTACTTTCTACAAGCTTTTCTTCTAACTGTGATCCATCAAGCATACCAGACTAATGGATTAATAATCTTCCTTTATCTTGGAAAATCTGGGTGAGGGTATTAAGTGTGCGCTCCATAAATAATTTGTATAAGGAGGCCAGCCTTATAATTACAATGGAAAATATTTGTTTCTTGTTATTGCACCCAATCACGTGTAATTCCTTTTGCCTACTTGTCTAAGACTGTCACGGAAGAAAAAATACTTAAAAGGCAATGTTGAAACTGCCCTGGAAAACACCAGAAGCTCAAAACAAAACAGTATGGTAGAGAAAGGCTAAAGCAAGATGCAGTAAATTCCAGACTGACAGCCAAATACCATGAAAAATCATTAATCTGGGGAAAAAAAAAAAAAACCCTTGCAATTTCTGCGATCATTCAGAATGGGCATCAGTTGCTATTGATTTAAACTTTTTGGTATTGAAATACTTACTCCTGCATAAATAGCATCACCGTTGCTCACCCGTCACAGCGATAGCAGAAGGGATGAGCCACATGCTGGGTTCAAACCGCACCCTCTTCCCTCCTCTGACCTACCAGGAACACAAAGTCCACTGGCTGCAAACCTTGTGCAAACATCACTCCCAGCTCTAATTTACAACAGTTTTCTTTTCAGAAAGCCCTAATGAGACGGTGTTTACAGAGCCTTGCCTGTGCCTGTCAGCGGTGCCAGGGAGCCTGGTGCCCAGCGGTACAGCCCTGCCCGGCGCGCAGCCCCGCGGTGCCGAGGCGCGCAGCCAGCTCTGGGCTCCATCGAGCCAAAAAGACTTTCTTCAGGCCACATCAATTAACTATCCCCTGAATTTCTATCTCAATTCCCTTTCAGGCGACGCAGTTATCTTGTAGGGGTTTTTTTCGTTAATGCCTGTGCCATCATTTCACATGGCTCCTTACTCCATTTGTTACCGTGCTGGTGTTATTCTGCACCTCAAATTTTCACAATAGCTCTTTTTGTTAAGAAAATGGGATGAAACCGGAAGGTTTTATTATCAGCTCAAGAGCAATCCATTGAGGTAACATTTCCTTTACAGACAGACATTTCTGCTTGGTCTGTCAGTCTCTTTCATTTCCTTGCCAGAAAATAAATGTCTGCGCTATAAAGAAAGGTTTAAAATGGGACAGTTGTGATTCTGGTCTCTTTGGAATAGGCTGTAATTGAGCTTCTATAAATAAAATATCAAAAGCTATTAATTCTGGAGATCAGAAGTTCATGTTCATCTTTAAACAGATAAGCAGTGATACTGCACTCTTTCAGAATCATATTTAGGTCTCAAGAGAGAGAAGAACTTTTCTTTTCTCCAAGTTTCTCCCTTTTCCCCAGACACAGGAGTGCTCCTTGCATATTTTCCCTTTGTCCAGCTTCCTTGCACTAGCAATGACACGTGGTCCAGACATGAGCACAGAAAGCTGAGGAATAGCAGAGCCGAGTGTTGCTTTGAACTCTGGCACTGACTTGCTGTGTGAACATGACCATGTTGCTTAAACTTTCTGTAACTCACTTTTTCTGCTTATTCTCCTTGTGAACAAGCAGAAAAAAAAATGCATTTTATGCAGCTAGTAAGAGCTATTAGCATTATTCACTTATACTTTGATATGCATTTGCATATTGAACACAGGTTCAATATTACCTTCTGATTTTGTTCAGGGACATTTATATTAGGAACATTAATTAATAAGTTGACTATGAATGGTCCCACACCATCCTAACGAGGAAAAGGTGGGAAAAATCATGGCATCTGTTCAAACAGTGTCACTTGGTTCCAGTCTGTTCTCCAAATTATTTCTTGAGGAACCTACAACTTGTAAGCTATCCACCAGTTTTACAAACATCCTGTTTATAAAAGGGATTGTAAGAGCCTCCATCCTGTTAATATGACTTTTGAGGTCTCATCTGAGTGCAAATTTCCTGGATAAAATGGTGATAAAGCATAATCATGCTTTTTCTTTGCCACAAAAAAAAAAAAAGAACCAGTAAGATGCCATCTACGTTAATAGTTGATTCATATAAAAGGCACTTTCCAAAGCAAATGAGGCAAAACTGAATGTTCAGGCTTTTCACTGAAATTAGGGTATTTCCCTAAAGGAGAAATTTGACATGCAAATTTTTGAGTTATATTCAAAATAAAACTTTCTGCATATAGTGAGTGTGTTATGGGCATATGTGAAAGATCTAGGATTACCTGGTGGTTTATAAAGTTGCTATAAAGTTGTTGGAGTGTCCTGTTTATAAATGCTTAGCTATATAGAATCATAGAATGGTTTGGGTTGGAAGAGACTTTTAAAGGTCATCTAGTTCCAACCCCCCTGCACTGAGCAAGGCCATCTGCAACTAGAGCAGGTTGCTCAGAGCACTGGCCAACCAGACCTGGAATGGTTCCAGGGGTAGGTCTTCTACCACCTCTTTGGACAACCTGGGCCAGTGTTTCGCCACCCTCAGTATAAAAAAATTTCTTCTTTCTCTGTAGTCTCAACCTCCCTCTTTCAGTTTCAAACCATCACAGGTTTAAAACCCTCACAACAAGCCCTGCTAAAAAGACTGCCCCCATATGATGATGGCTGTATTTTATATGTATCTGTACATTTGTAATTGTAATGTATATTGTATGCCCTATAGATAATAATATAATAATACAGATTATTAGGAAACATATCTGTACTAAATAGTATGAGTGAAGCTGGGAGCACACGAGTAGACTGTGTTTGCCAGCAAATCACATTATCAAGGCTGCTGTCAAAAGACCTCAGGAGAAGGAAGGAGATGGATATAAGAAAGAAAGGGAAGTGAAAGGAAAAGTTAGTTTTCTGAAAGTTTCCCAGTTCCTGCATTTAAGGTTACTATCACAAGAGGACCACGTTGATATAAACTGGACTTCTCACAGGCAGTTGGCTTTGTCAGAGCTGATATCTCGGAGGTACTGGCAATGAATCACTGACATTTTAGATGTAAGATAGATTGCTACGCCTTTGCCCAGCATCGGGAAGAGGTGTTGGAGCGAGAGCGCCCAACTGCCCAAACCTAATGGACGGTGTGCCCTGGGCAGCACAGCCTCTGTCTGCTGGGACAGGCGGGATGCAGAGCAGCCTGACCTCCTTTACAAGTGCTGCTAATGAGGGTTTGAAAATGAGGTCAGGGATTTGGTTTTGTCCAGAAAAACATGCAGCTGATAATGATGTGTAACTTCTCCTTTTTCCACACTTATCATTAATTCAGGCTAATTCTGAAGTGTAGGTTCATGATCTGGATGGTAAAAATTGTTATAATTGGATATTTAACTCCCTTTACAGAAACTCAGAGGAGGTGAATGCTCTTGGACAAAAGCAGCGGAAACTCTTAAAAATGTCTGTTGACATTCTCGAAGGCTGATGTCATCCTGCAGCTTTTTCTTATTAAAAGGGCGACATGTGTGGGTGCCTACAGTATTAATTAACTCTACTTTCTCTGTGGCTCTGGATGGTTCATGATTAACGCTCCTATCACACGACAGTGGTCAGAACGGATTAGCTCAAATTGCTGCTGTTGCATCTCTAAATAAATGCAGATCATAGTACCAAATAAACAGCAGCAATGGCCAAGCCAAACTTTAAGTATACTGTGCAAATGAGCTCTATACAAATAGACAAATTGTGGGTCATTAGTAAGAGGGTGTGAGTGTCCCACTCTGCATGGGCAGTTGCTGTTTCGTGGAGTTTCTTACTCCTTGGTTATATTGGTACTTGTTCTAAAAAAAAAAAATCCCTCCTGTCCAGACCTGTTTGTATCCTCAGATCCTCCCAGCACATATCCCGTGACAAGCCCAAGGCTGATGGATTAATTTAAACTGTAAATGAAATTTGTAGAAGATGCCCAGGAAATGCTACAGTATCCTCCAGAGGGGCAGTGAGTCAGCCCAGTGAACAGCCTCGAAGCCATCTGCATGCGAGAATAGCTGCAGGAGTGTGAAACCCTGTCTGCTTTTGATGGCCTCCCCAAGGGTGCTGTCTGTCCATCAACATGTCAAGCTTTCTCCAGGACCTCGATGCGTGCTTCAAGGCAGATGTGCTGCGGAGAGTCACTGCCAGTTATTTCAGATCGCTTCACGATTCCCAACTGTTTCAAGAGCAATTAACGGTGGCAACTCAGGGTTTGTGTTGCTAAACACCAGGTTTCAAATGTTTCCTTCGTGTTGTTCAGAGAATTATAGAATGGTTTTGATTGGAAGGGACCTCTAAAGCTCATTTAGTCCAACCCCCCCCCCTGCAGCGAGCAAGGACATCTTCAACTAGAACAGGTTGCTCAGAGCCCCATCCAACATGACTTAATGTTTCCATGGTATAGAGAGTTGTGATATATTGTTTTATGTATACATTTTAGATGTTGTTATATATATGTATAACATATTTTATGTTACACTGTGTAACTGCTCCCTCTGCTCTCTGGGAGTTCACCACCTCACTGTTGGTGGTTTGGAGCTCCCCAGGTGCATTAGCCCTGCTGATTTACCAAGGGCATATAGTGATAGGATAAGGGATAATGGCTTTAAACTGAAAGAGAGTAGATTTAGATCAGATATAAGTAAGAAATTCTTCACTGTGAGGCTGCTAAGGCACTGGAACAGGTTGCCCAGAGAAGCTGTGGATGCCCCATCCCTGGAAGTGTTCAAGGACAGGTTGGATGTGGCTTTGAGCAACATGGTCTGGTGGGAGGTGTCCCTGCCCATGGCAGGGGTGTTGGAACTAGGTAGTTTTTAAGGTCCCTTCCAACCCAAACCATTCTGTGATTTTCCCTGAAGTTCATGGGCAATGCTGGGCAGAGTTGTGTGTGGGCAAATACTATGAAATAGCTGCATTCCAGCTCTCTGTCTCAAAATCAGAACAGAAACTATGACAGTTTACATTACATAATAATATGTTGCAATAAAAATTATGATTAATAATGTTTTATAATGACTGAGCTGCTTATGACATATCTCCCCACATAAATTCTCTGTTTTCTCCTAACAAGTCAGTTCAGGATATGGGCTGTTCCTTACCCAGAGCATCAGTAATCTGTATTTTATAAAATTAAGAACGTGGGAAAGGAAACCAGTTTTAATTTTAAATCTCTGCAACCTCCATATTCTCTGTCAAAAACCAATGAGCCAGGCCAACTGGAACAAAAGTTATTAGAGAAAACATTCTCACAGTATGGGTATAAAAGCCTAATTAATTAACAAACCAGGCTAATTAGAGAATCAAATTGGGATTTGATAACAACATCCAGAGGACTAATAAAATTAATCACATGTGCACAATTAACATGCTGTGAAGATTTGGGCCAATAGACTATAACTTCAGAGCCTTCTTTGAACATCAGGAAAAGGTGACAAAGATCTTTTGACCGGGCCATTGTTTAGATCAACCGCTGGACATCAATTAATGCAGGAGGCACCTGAAAGTAAGATCCACAGATATTTCTGCAGTGCTGCTGGTGACAGTGTCTAAACCCAGGTCAGCTTGTATGGCTCAAGGGAGCCCATTTACTGTCAGCTTCTTGAACATTTCCTTGAAATTACCTCAAATGTGATGGAGCCATTAAAATGAGATTGTACATAAATGCCCATTATAATTAATAATGAAAGCAGCTGCAAGGACCATACATGTTCATTTAGCCAGCCTCCAGCATGGCTCATGCTGAGACCCATCAGTGCTGCCACAGCCACGTACACCGGGCATGCTGGTTTGAACTGATCACACAAGACTGAAGCACACACAGGTATAAATTGCTGTAAATCTGGCACAGAGAAAACTAGTATTTCATTCTGGCTGCCTAGGCTTTCTGGAATAGATGACCTGGTCCTGGCTACCGCTAAATTAATACACTCTCCAGGCTGCTGCAGGAAAGAAAGACTGTCCTTAATGATGTGTCTGCAGACAGCTTTCCCTGTCCACTCCTTTCTCTTCCTTGATGTGCCCCTTAATGGTTGTGGTGGGTAGGAGGATGTTACAGGCTGTGACATTCCTTGTGACTGTCAGAAAGGGTCCTTGTTTCTTCCTTGGAAGCTTCACCATGGATTGCTCTGCGTGATTCAGCCCCTGGAAGCCCCCACGGCATGATGAAGTGTTCATCTGGGTGATGCAAGGGAAAGCCCAAGGGGGTCCAAGTCCAGCCATCAGGTTGAGGGTAGCAGCAGATGGATTAGAAACAACTCATATAGCTAGCTTTCAAAGAACAGAAACAAAGAGTTTCAATGAGCAAATTGCTTTCACTTTGCAGAAGCAGAGCTTTTGTTAAAGGTCCATTTCCACACTTTTTAACGAGCACCATATTTTTATGAGAGCCACAAAAATAAATCAGAAAACTTCAGCCTTTGGACTCTTGCTAGCCCTGATGGCATTTGCAGGCACTATCATCTTACATTTTTTAAGCTCCATGTCTTTCTTCTACGTGGGAGGGAGTGGTTCTGCTGTGAGATACCATCCAAAACAATAGCAAACATACCACTCTGTAAGAGGGAACAGTGCCGCATACGTATCTCGTGGCTGCCTCATTCACGCTAAAGATGACATCTCAGCTTGAGCCACTTTGCTCCACATTGTTTTGAAGAGTAGCTATTTCCAGGTGAAATTTGAGAATTAAAAAAATTGAGAAAGGGAGACGGGGGGAGAAAGTGTTTTTTTAACATCACCACAATTGCAACACCATCCCATTGGCAATTGGAAAAAAATGTTTCAGAAATGAGCTATGAGAAGGATGCCAGCATAAGGAATACTGCCTTCCAACATCTTTAAACTCTGTTTTTCTGCACTGTTCAACTGAACACTTGACTATGGGCTAGAAGTCCCTTAGGTGGATGTAGGTTTCCAACAGCAGAGGGCTCTTTTGGCTCAGCAAATCATGGAATAATCAGCTCTAGTAGCTGAAGCCGACTGATAAAACAAATAAAAAGCAGGGCAAAAATGAGCTGCAAATTTTTAACAGCAAGGCTAAACTTTACTGGAACAACTTAACTGGTGACAGATGTGATAGAGAAGTGAGAATGTCTTTAAAAGTTATTTTGGTGTAGGAGTAACCTAATAAAATTCCCTTTTCTAGGCTGTATTGTGTAGTAGATCAAAAAGAATAACCATTAAAATCCATCCTAAATTTACAGCTTTTCATTCCTCTATGGAAACTGTGAGGAGCTGAGGAAGAGGGGTTAACATGATTCTGATTTTTACATATTATATGTTGGTAGAGATTTGTTTTGATGGAAATGTCCGCAGAATTTTCATGTTTGGCTGGGTTTTAGTTACATAAGTTCACCAGCCTGATACATTTACAAAGTGTTTGGAAATACCATCTGAGGCTGGAATTTAATATTTGGAAAGAAATCAGGGTAAAGTGGTTGAACACAGCTAATTTAGGGGGTTTGGTTGCTGGAAAATGATAGCTTCTTTCCCATAGGGGCATGAAGTGAACTTTACAGATCTGTAATTTAGTAACAACAAAGTTAACTAGTTATCCATCTTTTATTCCTGAATAAAAAGAAGACTCAGGATCTTGGAAGATAAGAGCAGAAGTGAGCAGATGTGCACGTAGATGCAGAAAGTTTATGCTTTCGTGGTGTCTGAATTCTTCGTGACCTCAACCAAATGGCTGACATCAATGTGACTTCTATATAATTAGGTACATTTCATCTTCTCTCAGCAGGGCCAGATGTAGGAAAGTGCTCTGATATATGTTCCATCTAAACAGTAGAAAGTAGCCCTACTTAATGGGAGACTCCATACCACTTCTAGATCAAAACCTGGTATTAATGTTTGACACTTAATTGCATGTCAAGACCTTTCTTACAATAAAGTAAATAGAATGTATCTGGTGCATAATCCCTTTGTATGAATCAGGATAATTTTTTTCTCAGTGCTGACTTTGTGTCTGATATTTAGTCTGATATTGTCATATCTCTCTGTACTGTGTGGAAATTGTGATTAATCTCTGCTTAATCTGAGTCTGCCAAGTAGAGATTACTTTAGCCCAGCATCACGCATTAATACACCAAAATGATCCAAAGATGTCTCCAGCCTATACATGGGGTCCCTTTGTGGGACATAGGGAATATTTGAACATAAATTAAATACAGGCAGCTCTTTGAAATTCATAAATAAATACCATATGTCAAACCTTTTCACATGTCCTTGTGTAAATTGTTGTTTTGTTTGCACCATGTAACCAGATGTTGTTATATAAAATATCTTCTGTGCTGAGAGCTGATACTGTAGGCTGCAAAGAGCAAATGCCATTAGCGAGAGAAGCAGTGTTCTTGCCTTTTTTCCTTCTGTGTACCACAGTTTATAATACTTTATCTCTTACTCAGAAGGGATTCAGCCTTGATTTACTCACTTCTGAAAGAAGTAGCAGGCTATATTTATGCAATGCCCAGTGCCAGCATTTCCATTAGCCTCAAAGACTGCTCGTTCTCCTCTCCCTTTGAGGTACTGTTGCCTTGTAGCTCCCAGCCATTGGTCTGAGTCTCGTGCAGAAAGCTGTTCCCTTTCAAGGACAAGAGCAAGCCATCAGCTGCCCTTCCCTCCTGGGCTACCCCGACCAGGGTGCAACCACACGTCTCAAAAAATGAAGCTGGGACACAAGGTTTGCTTTTGTTCCTGATTCTCTCCATGTCTGTTCTTGGGCTCACTTTCTCTACTTTCACACAAAGAACCAGTATCAGAAAAAATTGATGTTTTCCGTTCTGGGGTATTTCACTGCAGACAAGTTGACAACTCACCGATGTATTGCAAAGCTGTCATCATGGCCAGAGCTGCTGAGACAGGTGACAATTGAAGATCTATCCTGGTCTTTAAACTTCACAGGATAAAGGGCTGGCTTTAGGGAATGGAGATGGAGACTTTGCAACAGAGCTGAAAGTTTCATCCTCTTCTGTTTCCAAGGACGTCCTTCATAATCCATAAGAGGCTGAAAGAAATGGACGTTTGTGAATATCTGTCTCTCAAAAACTACTGTGTGCATTTCAGCACCAACAACTTTTCAGAACTAACTGCTCTTTTTGGAAACACATAAAGGGATCTGAGGCAGGACCTGTACGTATGATCTCCTACAAATTGTTAATATTGCAGAGCTTGAAGTCCACAGAAGGGGACCTTGAAGAATAAGCAGGCAGCTCACAGACTTTGTTGAGTACTCATAGGCATGAGAACCCTCCTAAGAACCCATTCTCCCTCAGAGCAAAAGGCAGATGAAGCCATATTTATGTCTTAGGACAAAGGAAAAACTTTGTCCATAATGAATACAGCATTTCACAACAATATTCTGCTTTGATGTCATCAGCTACACTTATCATGGCTTGATGCAAAACCTTGATGCTGTCATTTGCATATGGAGATGTTTTTAGCAGTTAGAAGAAACTGAAACAATCTGTTGTGCCACTTTCTTCTGGAGTTCATTGAAATGGCCCTTGTCGTACGACATAACGGACCACCAGCTGCTAGGAAATTCAATCAGAATACAGCATTACAGTGAAAAATTACCCTCCTAAGGAGCAAGTTCTGTTCTGTTCGACTGAGCAATGTGTTAAGAATATCTCTGAGCATATGGCTCCCCTATGATCCCCATTTAAAAACAATCCAAACTGATTGATGAGGGAAATTAAAGGGTATATCTAAGCGTTTCCTACAGCTGTTGAAACAGAAAATTATTTATTTAGTTTCCCCCTATAGGAATATAGGACTCAAATTTCTACAAGGCCTCCAGCTATACCAACATGTTTTTCAACGTGATCAGCAACAGGGGCATAAGGCCTGGGTAATGCTCATCCCATAAATGCTGCTTTTAACCACCTACTGGCTTCACTCATGTCTATTGCCATCAGATAGCAGAGCCTGCCTCTGGAAATGAAATAATTAACAAATGTGTTACTATTTTTATCACTACTATAGATATCCCAAAGTCTGAAACAAGAATTTCTGGTCTTAGGTTTGGATGCAGAAGTGGATCAAAACAAAGTCTCCAGTTCAATAAGGGGAAGTGCTCTTCTTGTTGGATTTGAACAGGTTTGATGCACTATACTAGGGATGTCTCACACCCAACTTTTGCTGCTGATATCTCCATATTTATGCAGATATCTGGGACCAGGTGCTTCCCAAAGAATTCCACCCCACAGGTTCTTCAGGAGCCAAGATATGGTGGCTCCACCGTCACAAAGATCACCATCACCTTACAGAGATGGCAAAAGTAATGTGCTATGCACAGTTCTTACAGCAAAGAGGACAACGGGCAGTCAAAGAAATAATATCATATATCACCTCCACAGGAATCTTCAGAGACCTTCGGTAGGTATTTGTCTCTCTTAGTGTCTTGTCTCGTCATGTTCTCATCAGAAAAGCAGAAAGTGGAAGAGACGTGCAGAGGTAGAGATTCTTTGGCTCTCTGTCAGTTTATCTACAGGATGATGAAATACCTTTGCATAGATTTATAATTAAGGGCAATGTTCTTGTTCAGCTCCAGATACTGAATCTTGAAATAATGATGATAAAGTCTCCAAAATGTTTTGTTCTGTTTTGGGTTGTTTTAGTTTTTTTTCTTGAGGCCAAGCTAATATTTAAGAAAGTAACAAAGGACTTCCTGTAAAATCAGTTGGTAACACAATCCATATAAAAGAAATCTTTTACTAAAAGCTCGAGGATGAGCTCTTTATTTCATTCATGACCCATGGTTCAAGTGGAATTGTGTAGTACATTCCCTTTGGTCTCATATTCATCTGGGAAGAAAAGGCATTGAATGAACCCAGATGTAAGTATCTGCTGTGTCTGGAAGGTGAGATAACTGCCATTTCCATGCTGGGCTCAGTGTCAGTATTTCAATATGCAATCTCCTCAGGCAGGAGGTACCGACCTGCCTGTCTTGTGCTTCTTAAAACGTATATTCATCATTAGTGCAGTAGTAATGCAGGTATTTCTATAGCTGAAGCTCCCAATAATGCCAAAGATTTGAATGGTGGCCTTTTCTTACCTGTGAGTCTTTTCTTTTCTGGACTTTTCTTATCTCTCAGTTTTTACTGAGTCAACATTTGCTTCTCTGAGAATGAACAGTAAAATCTATTCATTTTTATAAATGTGGGATAGCCAAGTCAGTCTTTTACGGGAATTTACTGAAACTGATCCAGAACAAAAAAGTGCAGCTATTTCGCATTTCTGATGGTTTAAAAAGTTCTTTGCCTTCCACCCATCACCACTTACAGTGTTTTAATAAGAAACAAAACTATCGGCAACAATGGAACAGAAAACCTGATATAACCTGTTATTGAGCAGTAATGACAACAGTATCTGGTATACCTTTTAAAAAGTCACAGTGAATCTCAGACCATATGTCTGAGGTAGCTGGATATTATCAAATGTGAAGTATCAGAAGAGAAACATTAATCAGGAGGAATGTAGCAGACACTGGCTCTTAAGCCAGGATCTTTAAAAGGAGTTTGATGTCCTTTTTTTATTGGGAATTGGGAGTAAACTGTTCCTTAGCAAAATGTTAAGTCCTACAAAGAAAAGAAAAGCAGAACTTTTTAAAAGTGGTACATAATAAAAGCCTAGAAGAGATGCCTCATCATGAGAAAATTCGTGTTTGTTCTGCCTAACAAAGTGAAGACTGAGAGTCTCTTGTTTGCACTGAAAATGTCTTTGCAAGTTCCAGAGATAATCAAGTTATCTCTAATCTACTCTATGTTTAGAAAGTGGATAAAGAATCTCATTGGTCCCTCTAGCTGGCAAACCTATGAAAAAACATACAAAGCTCTTTTTTCTGAGTCTGGTGACTATTAAGGACAGTGAGAATTGCACAGCAACATATAAAATCTCCACAGAGTGGAAGTAGCCTAGAGTATTTCATGACGCTTCCACTGAGGTCTTTCATCTTTTTCTGTTGCCACCCAAACTGTGATTTCTCCATTCAGTGCCCCTCTTCTGTGTATCTCACCTTCTTTACCTTTCTCACCTGACTAGGTTTCTCAGTCCAAAGGGGACCAAAAGGCCACTCAGAACCTGGTGGATGCCTTGATCTGACAGATGACCTTACAAAACATTTTATTCTTGCTCCTTCAAAGCAAACCTCAAGAAGTATATTGGCCCCCTTTGCAAATAGCACTTTGTGCTCTTCTGGCTTTCGTGTCCTGAGTAGCAGGACAGTTTTACTCAGGATGCTTTGTAAAACACCACAGCACACCCCACAAAATGGTTTTTAAAGTTTATAGAAGTGAGGTTTCTTAAACTGGAAAATATGTTGCATTTCTTCTCAATCTTAACTCATCCTAACATTGTCACTGCTGCTATATATTGATCAGGGTTGGTATCCTGATTTCCTGACTAATGTCAGGGAAATGACAAATCTCAATACATATTCCAGCATGCAGTGTAAACAGCACTGTTTCTATCAACACACCTTTTTTTACTGGCTTGTGTTAATGATAAAACTGCTTACACGTTGTAATTGATTGTAAGCAGAGCTGACATGAACCGTTCATGTTGTCTGAGTGATTAAAAGTTTCCAGATGGAGCTTCGCAATGCAAAGGTCATATAATTACTCTCCCTTTAAGTAAGAAATTCTTTCTTCAGGGTCTGCCAAAGAGAGTGTAGTATATAACACACCTATCTCTGCATAGTTCAGCTTGGAGTCTCTTCATGCTGTAACACTTCTCAGGTTAGGAGAATGGTCCCAACTTAAAAGACTGACACGCCATACTTAGTACCACACTGAGTTGATGCATCTTCCTGTCAGGCTTATGAACAAGAAGCAAAGGCTTTTATTATGAAGTTGTTAAGTAACTAGCTTAACTTTTTATGCCGTGTTTTTAATCTCAGTTTGTCTGCTACTCTAAACCTCCCCAGATTGCCATGAAGAATTCTGTGGGATTTTTGGTGCACGTTAACTACAGATGCATGTGCAAGAAGAAAATATGCCTTTAAAAAGATGCCAGATTTTTTGTTTTCCCTAATTGTAAGTAATGGAACTAAATACTTGTTATATTGTTAAAATAATCTATAAGAATTTAGAAGTCATTGGCCTTTCTCCTCAAACTGTTCTGGTTTTCCAAAAGCTTTCATTTAGATCAGCTGTTGAAATTAATTAATGAAATGAAAATGAATTCAATTAATGAAATTAGAAGCAACTGTTGAAATTAAGCATAGATCTAAACCATGAGTTTTCCTCTGTATTTTTGGCCATGTATTGCCCCTGATGTACCTAGACATAGTTGACATTTTTCTCATACATAGGACAGGTACAAATCCTCAAAATAGAATTTAAGTGCAACTTCCCTAGTAAAGCAGCAGTGATTTCCACTCAGACTAGAAGACAAATTTTAGTTGATGTTTTCTGAGTTATCACAGAATCATAGAATCATAGGTGCAAAAGGGTTGAGAAATATTTAATCTACAAAGCCTCGGGCGGAACTTTGTGATGATAGTATGGCAAGTGATTACAAATAAAAGCTTCACCTTTTGAGGTCTGGAAAAGACACTTTTCATTTAGCTATGTAAAACCTCAGCATCATGCACCACATTTTTCTTTGTTACCATAATATTTTCACTACTATTTCCTTTACCATCCTACCTGGCAAGTCACTCTTGCATGGCAAATCACTGTGTCTTTAAGATACCCCTTAAATGTTTTTTAAAATTTCTTTCTTGTAAAAATTTTAACTCTACTGGTTTGTGATTCTAATTTAAATTCAATTCTAGATATAGTTTGTTTCCTGTGGTTGGGGGTGGATGTCTTTCTTTGGATAATGAGGAATGTCAATGGCGGATGTACAGCGTTTGTTACGCTCTAGCTTTGGACTCCTTCGGGCAATTTTCCCTGCAGATGCCAGGGCTCTCACCGGGGCCAGAAAGGATTTTTTTTTTTTTTTTCTTTCCATGAAGACTCAATTAGGAAAGAATTATTTTAAATTATTATCTCTTTTTACAGATCTCCAGCTTTATAACATGACTAATTTAATCTCACTTAAATGTAGCAGTAATCTCATTCTAAAAGCCGACAAGATTCTGTTCCCAAAAAAACTGTCTTATGGCTTTAAAGGATCATATCATTTTTAGCAAGGCTATTCACTAATAATGTATTTCTACAGTTTTGGTCTTTTCTCTCAGAGTTATATTTATTTTCTTCTACAGTTTCTTCTTCTGTTTCTCTCTTTCCCTTTGAGTTATCTGGGTAAAGGAGGGAAACTTGTGAGGGTATTATTAAACTCCACCGAGAGTTGTCTGCCCTGGAGAAGTTCAGATATCAAGACCACCTTTCTAAATTTTGTCCAGTGTGAATTATATAAAGGGGAGAGTTAAAGACATCTGAACTTTTAGTCATTATATTTAACAAAGTGCAAATCTTTATACATTTTAAAATCCATATAATGCTTCTGATGTTTAAAACGTGTCCTAGTGATATATTTTTTTTTCATTAAAAATGCAAACCAAAGAGGAAAAAAAAAAAGGTCAGATTAAACCTTCCAAGCTCAACTCCAGTATTTTATCATGGATAAACCTATATGTCATCTAATGGAGAGAAATAAGGCACATGTAGAAAGTTGAAGGGTTTGGGGAAGACAGAAACTAAAGATCACTAAAAGTAAAAAGGAAGATGCTAATTTTTAAAGAAAATCTAAAATCTGTCTCTTAAGCTTTAAAAAGGTATGTAAGAATGTATTAGCTCCAATCAGCATTTAAATTTAGAATTCCTTCCTAAAAAAATACGTAATGTTCTTTAAAAAAGAAATAAGAAGTCTGGGATAGTCAATGAGTAAAATACTAAGGTTTTTTGGGTTTTCTTGCAAGCTGAAAATTCTGCCTTAGCCGAATTTCTTGTCACGTTGACCCGTGAGACAGTTTACACACAACTCAAGTAAACAGCGTGAGCCTGCCGAGGGAGATGGCATGAGGCATCCATGATGGACAGTTATGGAAAAATGTGTCCTCAGGAGCTTCCTGCCACAGATGGCCAATCCACAGGGAAAATGGGACATTTACAGTAAATCTTTCATTCTCGCTAGTCATTTTCATAAGTTGCCTCTTCTTCAAGAATGCAAGGAAAGGGATAGGATGCTCTTCAGCATTCATTAATAAGCAAAAAGCTCATTTAGGTGTCACCAGAGAGCAACTTCTTTCCTTCCAGATCCAAAATCAAAGAATTGTCCAGACTTCAGCTGTCACCACAGCTGATTCCTCAGTACTGCAAGTGGACTGGAAGCAAAGTTCCTGTGCTAGAGCTGCTCCTTCAGTGCTGACGGGTAATCAGTATTCCGTCATTTGGATGGCAGGATTTGCTTTTCCTTTTTTGTGCAACGTGAGAACAGCTTTGTATGTGCAATTTTGAACATGCACATCTCTGCTCAGCCCTGGGAAGTGAGCTAAATATTCTTTTCAGCCAGTCATCTGCACTAAAATAAACCCTCTGCTGCCTTTGAAATATGCTCGTAAACTTAAATCAGTGCTGAGCCTGGAGTCTCCACTTCTTGATAAGAGCACGTTTTTCATGTTGCAAGCATATTGTTGAGACTCTAGAGGCTGAATCCTTGTCTGCTGGCCAACATCTGGGGCATCATATTTTAAGGCAAACATTCTAGGTCACTGTAAACTGCACTAATCTGCCTTGTTGAAATTTACATTTCTAGACCGAAGAGGGATCATGATGCATTTGTCCTGTCCCATGCGACAGCGTTTAATCAGGAGGTTAATTCATTGATTGACTTACCACCTCTCCCCAGCCTTCTTTGCTACTGATCTGCCATATAAATGGGGTTAAGGAGCATAATTTAGATTTACAGCCGAAACAAAATATATGGCCATTCTGTTAGGATGTGAAGCTCAGTGAATTCAGGGGATAAGAAGAAAACAGAAGCAATAAAATTAACAAAATCTGCATGATGAAAAGAGAGAAAATTAGAAGGAACAGATTGGGGAAAGTTAAGTTTCTGCTTCCAGCAGCCAGGACTGGGCATGGATGGGGATGGAGAAGACAGCAATGTCCTTCCCACCTCGTAATCCATGTTCAGAAGCCACCCTGGCTGCAGATCACAAGCTTCTCCTTCTTATGGCGTTAGAGATCATTGCACAATGAGTAGGGCTGATGGTTCCCCTGTTCCCCTAGAAGTCCATGATGGTTTGAAAAACCCCAAAGGACACTGCCATGAGCCCCAAGGGGGCTGTCACTGGTGAGCTGTGCTGCACTGTCATGGCTGTAATGGTCAGAAATCTGGTCCAGTCAACTTAAAGCACCCAAACTAAAAGAAAGAAAGAAAATAAATAATCTCATTGTTTTTAATGCCTTCCAGCCAAAGCCCCCAGCTGAGAGGGCTTACTTCCTGGAAAAAAAAGGCAAAAAATAGAAATACTGGGTTTGTTATTAGCTCTGTTTCCCTGCCCACCTCCCATCCTGCACTGGCACACAATTCTACCTCTGCACACTCCAAGGGAGCTGTGAAAACCCAGCACCTCTTCACATCAATCCCTCAGTGCTGCTGTTAACAGTTGCAGAGCAATTTCTACCCTGAAGGTAGATCCTGTCAGTCTGTCTATCAGCCCAGCCACATGGGAATAACTTCTGATTATTAAAAGTATCATGAGCTCACCAGCCTGGAGATCCAGCAGGCTCCAGGGACCCTCTAGCATCAGCCACCGTGAAAGAAAATAGCAACTTCCTTCAAAGTGGCACAGGTTTTGCAACATGCAGGAAATAAATATTCTTTTACATCCACCGTCAACCTTGTGCTGCTGTGGTTGGCACTATCAGCCAGATGTGGCATGCCATGCCTCCATGAACCTTGCTTCTTCCATGCCATGGGACCAGGGTGCTGAACCGAGACCTGCCAAATTCACCACATGCACTCAAAGTTTAATTCTCAGACTTATGGTCACTTTTGACCCAATAAAGGTAGTGAAACTGCAACGATAAAGCCAAGCAGGTTGTCCCACTGCTTGGCCAACCACAGGAGCTCTGTGGAGATGGCAACACTAGAGTAGGAGACCGTGTGTGCCAACACCATTTGTGTTGACTGATGCTTAGACGTGGTTTGGGAGAAAGTCTGTACTGTGGCCAAAATACATGGCATGAAGGTGTGAATATGTGAGACAATTAGCAGCATCCGTCTCCATTAATAATGAATAAGGGTTAGGCAAAGTATTTTTCCCCCCCTCTGCCTCCATTTTCTTCTCTCCCTTATCCTCTGCTTAAAATGCTTTAGCTATGAAAGTCAGGAGATTTTTCCAATGGGTAAATAAGGGGAAAATGAGTAAATCTCAGGTTCAGAAAAGAAGAAATTGTTGGGCGAGGAGCTGCAGCTACTTCTTCATAAAGCACAGTGTTTGAAGAGCAATCTCCTGCTTTCTCTGGCAGTTAAAATCATCTTCTCAGTACATGGTGGCCAAGATAATAATTGAAAAGCCTTAGTGAGATGCCAGCTTTAATCTGTTATCTGCAAAATATTCAGTGTTTTTCTTAAAAAAAAAAAAAAAAGGAAAACAATGAGTGTGCTTTGAATACAGACTGATGAAAGGAAATCTTTGCAAACTTAAGAGTTTTTGTTAGGTGAGAATGTGAGAAAACTTCTCTGATTTTAGTGTCTTTAGTCTGGTCGCTGTTCTTTATCCTGGGATACCTGTCCTCTCTGCTGGTTTTTTTTTTTCAGAATCATCAAATACAGTTATTTTTGCCTGTCTGTACCTTATAGTCTAATAAAAGTGCTTTACTGGAATGATAAACTGGCAGAACTCTGTCTCAGGCCATAGCCCATGCAGCCCAAAACCACACAGTTGCTTTTACAGGCTTTGAGCCAACCTTAAAAAAAAAGAGATAAAACTAAAAATATTTTAATGGAGGTATTCATTTTTAATAAAAATCACTTCTTAATTGAAAAAAAGATTATTCAAGAGATTCTATTTTCAGCTAATCAGAATACCTAAGACATATTTAAAAACTGCGGAATTTTGATAGAATTGTAAAAGGCTGATGTTCACTGGCTTTGTAAATTACTTTGTAAAAAATCTCTAGAAAATTATTATGTAACTAAAAGTTTTCCTTTTAGTTGAAAAAAAAAAGAATAATCCAGGGAGTTATCCTGGATTGACAATCACAGTCATTGTCCCTGAGATATTTTTATTCAATATACCATAGAGTCATAGAATGATTTCGGTTGGAAGGCACCTTAAAAGTCATCTAGATCCAACCCCCCTGCCTTGAGCAGAGACATTTTCCACTAGACCAGGTTGTTGAAAGCCCCGTTCAGCCTGGCCTTGAACAATTCCAGAGATGGGGCATTCACAACTTCCGTGGGCAACCTGTTCCAGTGCCTCACAGCTCTCACAGTAAAGAATTTGTACCTTACATCTAATCTTGATTTGGCTGCTTTTCATTCTTTGTCTGACTTGAGTCTCAAAAAAACAAAATACAGAGATGAGGGACATTGTTTGAGACTTGGACAAGAAAAATAAATGCAAGAGTGTTTTCTGATCTGCTCTAGTTAAAAAATGAAATGGATTATTCTTTATTTTTTTTTATTAGTGCATCTGGACAATTTTGACATTTTGGGAACATATCAAACCAGAAGAATGCATAAATGTTCCTGGGATACAACAGGGTAATTGAGGTTGAGTTGTCCTAATTACTGTTCTCTTGGAGGAGCTGGACTTCCCTGGCTGATTCCTCTTTTTTTCTTCTTTACCACTAAGTGGTAAAGGATGCATCTGAAATGTGTATAGAAGATCCCAAAGATCATGTGACTATAAATATTGGGAGAAGAAATGGTTTAAAGGGAATATTTAAAGGGAATATTATCCCCGGGAAAAAGTCACCAGTACTTTTGTGACAAATACCTGGAGTTCTCCGAAAATACAGGTACGTTTTGTGCAAATAGCACTGAATTCAAACACTATTGGTGTGGATGCAGCAACATGGAGAATAAATAACACACCCTGGGCAGACTTGTGAGAAGGAATGTTAATGGAAGCCTTTCTTTCTTTTCTTTGGAAACTCTGTTCGTATTTTAGAAGGGAAAACCATCGTGGCTGTATCACAAAACACGTCCAATGAAGGCAGGGATTTCTTAGGTTAGGAAATGCATTTTGTTTACCCTTGTATTCTCAGGGTAAGGATTACACTAGATCTCAGTTTGTTGCTCTGTCTGCTATACAGACTGGTCTCTAGTGACTTACTGGGGAATATGTTTTCTGAAATAAAAAGCTTTTTCTTTAAACAAACCTTGGCGTGACTCTCATCCAGCTGACAAAACAAAACAGTGAACATTTTCAGTAGCATGTAGGAGGGGGCTTCTGTTTATGTGCAAGAATTACTCAAGGCAATGAATCAAGTCGCTGGCATCCAGTTTTGTCAGGACCCTACAATCTCTTTTTCTTAGCATAATAATATTTATGCTCAAAGCATCCCCAACTACAGCCTCAAACCATCAGTGCAATAGATAAATTCCCCATGCAAGTTACAATAGATGCTCCCTTTTTTTTTTCCAGTTCCACAATGCTGTGGTTTCTGCTTCAGATTTCATTTCCAAATTTCAACCATGTCTTGGTGTCACCCACAATACATTAATAAAAGATGTTTCGTTGCTTGCAGTGACCGTATGCCTTCCAGAGGTTGTTCCAGTAACAAAAGCACATACAGTTATGTTCTTTAAATGAAGCAAAACAAACAAGATCAGCCTAGCAGTAGTGGTGGTAGTAGTGTTGTCAGTGACACATGTCCATCTGACTTCATTTGGGTAGGAATTTCATTTGAAAAGAAGAAAAATTAATCCAATTTTATGATTACTAAAGATAAAAAGATGATTAACCTCAAATGATAACAAAAAATTTACATAAACAAACTCCATGTTGAGTCCAGGCAAGCTAAGCAAAGTTATTCTGTTGCAATCAAGAAAATACATCCAATTTTATAAATGGTGGAGCCTGTATTATTGTTATTATTGTTCTCATTGAAGGAAACGGGGAACAAAAGATTCTATTATATTTCTTTTATGTTTTAATGAGTCCTGAGTCAAGTTCCTTCTCAGGTTAGAGCACTAATAAGAGGGTAATTTTCTAGTTGGCTGTGTGTCAGGAATATAATCTTTATCCTACTTTTTAGAACAATTAACACTTACAAGCCTGTGATTATGTTCTGGGCTTATCCACAGTAGTTATTGCAGGAATTCACAGAGACAATATCCTCAAAACCCCAATGTTCTATTTAACTAACTTAGAATAATATGGACAAGAAATTATATACTCAGAACTCAAGCCACTGTGGCCTGTAGTTCTTGTTCTGAACAGCAGAAAACCTCAAGTACTCTATTTGCAGATATTTCCAGATTTGTGAACAGTTCAACCATGAATCAGGGCAAAAAGACAGGAGAGTTCAGAATAATGTGTTGAAATGTCATTTTTTCCAGTCTTTTTTTTTTTTTTTTAATATTTGTACTCTTCCTTTAATTTTTAAATCAAACTTTGAAATGTTTGATCAAGCCTCTGAATTTATTCCCTTTATTCTTCCTGTAAGTCAAGGCTTGGAAATGTATATGGTATGTTATATAGAAACATATATGGAAATGCAGAAGGTGAGATGATATGCACCAGTACAAAACCCAAACTAAGTATGATTTAATTGATTATGGAAAATGGTGTCAGAAGGTGATGGGAAGTTACAACAGAAGGTTGGGATAAGTAGAGACATGGGAGGAAAGAAGGAGGGCAAGAGCACAAGGAGTTGTGTTATTTTCTTAAGATATGGGAACATCACCAAGCCTTGATTTCTAGATGACATAAATCTGTGGATGAACATCGATATCAGCCCAGCAATGTCAACACAGATAACTAAGTGTTCTCTTCTCAGACTCTCAGCAAGTGACTCACCAGCTCTGCCATCCTTCAGGAAATTGCCTTAAGGGACTGGGAATGGGCCTGTGACAACAGCAAGGGGTGATAAAAGTTAAGGTCTGAGGTTTAAGGAATTTAAGATCCCTGTCCAGAGATGAGGAAGGACATTGTAGACCTTCATTCTTATAATCTGGGGTACTGGAAAGTTATTTTAAGTGTATGAGGAAAATCTAGCCTATCATTTCAGGAGAGTATGCTACAGGCATCTGTGGCAGAGTCTGAGCAGAGGTAAAGTTGTTTGATTTGTGTATTTGGGACCTTTAAAGATCATCTAGTCCAACCCCCCTGCAGTGAGCAGGGCCATCTGCAACTAGAGCAGGGTGCTCAGAGCCCTGTTCAACCTGAACTGGAATGGTTCCAGGAATGAGGCATCGGCCACCTCTCTGGGCAACCTGGACCAGTGTTTTCCTATACATTTAACTTCACCTGTACAAGTACTCAACTGCTATGCTACAAGATTTGTATCTGTTTCCTTCTAAACTGTCAGTATCAGCCTCGTTCAGCTTAAACTTAGAGGAAGCAAAGTGAAAAAGTTCTTGGAATAATGAGCCAAAATAATATTTTTATTATAAAGACAGTTCCAGTCCTGCCATCCACAAAATGATAGCATTATGTATTTGGGCATGTGCTGGCTTTTTAATAGAAACTGTAATAAATACATTAAATGAAAACATGTGGTGCTAATTGGTTCAAGGCCTGCTCTGGTTTTTTTGTGTTGGCAGTTCCTTCTCCTCCAGCTCAGCATAGATTTGGTATTTCCTAAGAGTTGAGGGCATTAGAACAAAAAATGCCGTTTTATTTACATAGTGTTTGTCGTGGTAAAAGCATATAAAGGCATTGGTTTAAGGGCAAAAGTATAAGCAGACTCTCTTGTGAAAATAGCAGACTCTCTTGTGAAAATAGATGAATGCAAATACTTGCCTTTTGAGGAACACTACTTGTTGAGTAACCGACATACCTGTAGCAATAACCAGCCCAATCCATGGACTTCTGTTCACTGCGTGGGCTTCCACCATTTGCCTCAACCCTGGAAGAGGGCTAGAGGTCACCCAGGCACCCGAGAGCAGTGCACACCAAGCACCCGAAGAAGCCAGCCCCTGAAGAACAACACTGCACCCACCATGCCACTGATGAAAGATTTTATTACGACTTGCCTCGTAATGGATATTTTCTTTAGAGGTCTATCAGCTAAACTTATTTAATATGTAAGAGACTCAACTTTCATTTGAAAAAAAGTTCATTTCTAGCCCACATGGCTGGGAAGGCAAACAAGAAAATGAAATCAGAAACCCATGGCTAATGGGGAAACACAAGCCTCAGCAAAACCCTAAATGTTTTACTTTAATTGTTCTCACATTTTGTGAGCTTGGACTCATGTTTTTCAACATATGGGATAAGCAGCAGCTCACATGCATTATATATATATTTTTTTTTTTTTTTTTTTTTTCCTCTTAATTGAACCTGGATCCTTTGGTTTGAATGTTTCCTCATTCTAAAGACAGTTTTCTAGACAAATGGTATCCATTTTTAGTTTTTAGCACAATAGTTTGTACAGCAATTAGTTATAGTAGCTAGTTAGTGTAACAGTTTGAAACCAAAAAAGAAACCATCTTACAAACAAACTGAGAAATGTAGTTTAAATTTAGTAGATAAAATGCCAGAAACTGATGGAAAATGAACTTCCAATGTGACTGAAATAAATACTGGTTTCAAATACTTTTAACCAGCAAGCTGAGAAATTCAGTGAAAGAGCTGGAAAACATTTGGATGCTCATTCTCACAGATCTTGCTGATACTTTAAGAATGGGAGAGAGGATTTTAATAGCTGAAAACATAACTCAGTATTTAGGGCTGTGGTCTGAGGTTTAGTAAAGAAGAGGAACTTTTATAATGACCTTCCCATTAAAATTATGCTGTTCATAGCACCCTTAAATGGAGGAGACATGTCCAGAAGTTTATAAGAGAAGAGCTCCCAAACAGAAGTGATTCAGTTTGATCATTTTTAGTCTACCATCTAAAAAGTGGAGAGAGGAAGCTTTAGTTAGCTTCATCTTTCAGCCCTAAGGTGCTGAGACCTTCAGCTGCTGTATAGCCATGTCAGCTGAGCTATACTGCAGAAATCAGGAAAGGGTGGTGAGACAGCTTTGTTTGTCACAACTGTATGCACCATCCAAACAACCAGGATGCTAAGGGCAGGCTGGCATGGACATGCTGCTGAGGTGCAGAAGCTCCAGCAATTAATTAATTGATATTGTCCACTAACATCAGGCCACAGAAAAGGACAGATATTGTCTAACTCAGAATATTTTGGATCTTAAAAAAAAGCCTTTGGTCACAAATACACATGGCTGAGTTTTCTCTGTTAAGACATTTTATTTTTGGGTAGTGACACTTCCATAAGAAATTTTTTTGACTACTGGAAGTCCCCTGATCTCCATGTTGGCTATATAATGAAAATCTCTTCCTTAAAGACTTGAAATAAATTTTGTAATTTGGCAAAATGACTTTTTTTTGTATATCTGGACTGGAGAAAACTATGCACAAATAGTAATTTTTGTTTTCTTTCCTTTTTTTCATGTAAAGGAAAAGCATGTTACTTTTCCCTAGGGAGGCAGATGATGAGTACAAAGAGATCGAACCTTCTTTTAACATTACAGTACTATGACAGTATTACCTTTCCTTGCCTATATGACAGCTTCCTCATGGCAATTAAAAGGAGCCCTAGAACAACACACTTTTCTTTCATGAGAAGCTGAAAGGAACCACTTGAATCAAGTCCCATCCCATGTAATGCAAGGGAGCCATATAGATGGATATTCAGTTCAGAACCATAGAATCAATCATAGAATCATTTGGGTTGGAAAAAACCTTTAAGACTGTCATCATCTGAAGTGACTTACAGCCTCCAGACTACATCACCTATTCCAGGAACATGTTCAAGACTTCAACACAAAAAGTACTCCAGGATGGAATCCCGGAAGGGAAGATGTGGGAAATTGCCAGTTACTCTAGTTCCCTTCCAGAACAACAGTGTTGCTGTTGGATAAAACTCCCAAATGTCTATATAAACTTCCATACATTTTAAATAAGTTCCTGTGCTTTTCTTTCTTCATTTCTTTTTTCCCTGGACGAGCAATTTGTGATATTCCAGTCTTTTCTCATTTATGCATCTGAAAATGCCATGTTTATAAACCAGCAAGATCCCAAGGACATATAAAATTTTGATGAGACATGTACTCCTGGGGCTAAGAAGATTAAACATTTCACCTGAAAGTGCCTCTGCTATTAAAAATAGGCCACCTCAGCCTATCAACTCACATGGCCAAGACAGCAACCCACGTTTTTTGTTTGGATTTGCTGGCTGATAAGAACATGTTTTTGCTGTGAGAAATGTCCCTTTAGCAGCAGCCAAGCAGCTTCCCTCTCACCAGATGGCCACCAGCAGATGTGCTGGATGCACATCTATTTGCTCAGGACCTCCCGAGCTATGATCTTCTCTCAGCGTGTGGTGGGACCAACCACTGATGAAACACCTCTTTCTGCTCCTGCAAAGTGCCAGGTCCCCACAGACTGAGGGAGTGGGCTTCATGCCATTGCGTATCGGTAGAGAAGAAAGAAAGACTTTTTTCACCAAAATAAATAGGCAGAGGAGGTCCAGGTCAGAGCTTTTGAGAGCTTCCCAGGAGCTTCTGTTCTCTCCATGGATGACTTTGGCACCACCCCACCTTCTCCTGCTGTCCCCTGGGCATCCACCCCACATAACCCACGGTGCACATCTGGGATTTATCTCCAGGAGGGATGTCCATGCTGATGGGAAGCAACGCAGCAGCACCATCTTTTACCCAACATGGGATTTGTCCACGTCACAGCCAGGCTGACAATCGCAGAGGACTACTGTAGCTCCTGCTTCTAGTCCTTGAAAACTCCCCCTCTGGTTCTACCAGCTGGGTTTTATCAAGGTGTACTCTGAAGGGACAGAAGAGGGGTATCTGACTTTCAGTGGATTGCCAGTAGAATTATTTCTAAGCAATAATTACAGGGCCAAGAAGACACATCTCCACAAAGCACAGCCCAGAGTGCTGGGGCAGAAACAGACTCTACAGATCCTGGCTCTTTGCCTACTGCTCGTGTCTGGAGGGTTAGCATACAGAGGAATCTTCTTTCCCCTTATTTTACTGTGACTGTATCAAATCTTTTCCTTTTTTTTTTATGGCAACGTCTGCAGTGTTACTCTATGTAGCTTTTCTTTTCAGAGCAAAACTTCAAGCGGTTGCAGATGAAATACTGTCTTGTGAACCTGACTGAATTTTTGTTTAATCCTTAGCCAGTAAGAAATCTTTTGAAGTAACCGAGCTACACTGCTCTGCAGGTTGGTCTGGACACACAATAATCACAGACAGAGATCAGGCAAATGTACCAGAGCAGAAATCACAGATTTGCTTCTAGGTCCCTGGCAGGATTTAGTTTAGCTTGCACTTGCTCCAAATTGAGGAGTAACATCACTCCATGAAGTCCCCACTGACACTGGCCTCAGACCAAGCAACATCTGCCAGCCAGACGAGTTGGTGCCTTGTCTGCACAGAGCCTTGCTCCAAAGCATTTCAGAAACAAACTGGAACCCAGGAGGTTCCATCTGAACCACCAGAGAGGCTGTGGAGTCTCCTTCTCTGGAGAGATTCCAAACCCACCTGCACAATGTGATCCTGGCCCCTCTGCTCTGGGTGACCCAAAAACATACAAACCAGGTTGCTGTGGTGTTTCAGCTCCACAAGCAGTACACTGTGTAGTGGTGGGTTTCATCTAATTTTCATGCTGGAACCTGAAAACTATTCCTTTCCCAAATATATTCAATAAAATATAAAAACAAGATAGTAGATGCTGAAAATAAGTGTTGCTGCCCCTGACAGTCCTATTCAAATTGACTTTAAGCATGTGAAATAATTTTTACACTGCAATGAACATAACTATATATACATTTTTGGCATCTAAGTTTCCTACTGTGACTCAGTCAGAGATGCTTTTCTTGGGTAATATTCTCAGGGCTTGCATCTCAATGTATACATTATGCTACACATGGAATACCTTTGAAAGACTGTAATTCTGGGAAAAATATTTATACTTTAATATTCTTCTTTGATCTGTTACATTGTGCAGGGTAAGGCTTTGGCATCAAAACATGCTGTGAGGTAGCAAAGAAAGAAATTCTCCACTGCAAAGGTGGTGAGACACTGGAACAGGCTGCACTGAGAGGCTGTGGATGCCCCATCCCTGGAAGTGTTCAAGGCCAGGCTGGATGGGGCTTTGAGCAGCCTGGTCAAGTGGGAGGTGTCCCTGCCTGTGGCAGGGGGGTTGGAACTGGATGATTTTCAGGTCCCTTCCAAACCAAACTGTTCTGTGATTCTAAATCCAGATCCCCATCCAAGCATCCAGCTGGCTCTCTGGCACTGTTGAGAGTGTTTGCATTCACCTTTGGGCTCAGTTACCCTGGGCATGAACTTAAAGACAATTTACATTTTTTTTAGGACAGAATCATTATACTGAAGATTTCTTCAAGTGGCATCTTCAAGAAAGGCATGGTGCAAATATCTGCACCAGCCTAACCCACAAGCCTGAGCTCATGTTATTTGTGCTACACCTGTTCATCAAAAGCACTTCAAGGACAACCAGGAACCAGCTCAAGTCATTCTGCAGACTTGTATGAGCTTCAGAGAAGAAAATCTGTGGTGTGTGTCTAGAAATCAGATGCTCTGTGGAAAAGCTGCACAAACATGTTAGGCAAAGGAGGCCTGAATAGGGCTAAATAAAAAGGTGGCATTTCTTCACGGTAAGACTGATAAAAATGTTATAAAATTCTAAGTGAAGAAGTTTTTTTTTCTTTTTAAGACCACGGTGGATATCATAACATCATGTCCATTGGAAAGCCTCTTCAAAGACTGCAGAAAGCAATGCTGAAAGCTCCTGCATCTGTGTTAATACTGCAAAATCTCTATATTAATACTGCAAAGTATCTGTGTTAATACTGCAAAATATCTGTGTTAATACTGCAAAACATCTGTGTTAATACTGCAAAACATCTGTGTTAATACTGCAAAGATGTCACAGAGAAAACCTGAGGTGCTGCCCTGGTAAGTGATGTGGTTAATCACAGCATTAACTATGCTACCTAAAAGCCTGGAACTTGGTATTTGCTGTGAAAATAGAAACTCTTTTGGAGTTTTGGGTAATTTATAGATTCCTGGTTCTTCTGGATGATTAATACAGAATATTTCCCTCCTTTTGCCATAGCCCCAGTGTCATAGTAGAGATCTATTTTTGAAATGCAGTGAGGATCTACTTTAACTTTTTATCAGAAAAAAAGAGCAAAGATGATGGCTACAGGGGAGAATCATGCAAAATCACACTCCCTGAGCAAAGTGCATGTTGCAAAGTATAGAAAATTATTTTAAAAAACCCAAAACAATACTTTCTTGGCTTTAGAGAGAACAACTTTCTGGCTACCTTCACAAAGCTTTGTGTAAAGATCCATGTATCAAAAATCTCATTATATAGTTCAAGCTACTTATTCTAATCAGTTACATTCCTCATATTCCCCTTTACCTTGTCCTTTTAAAGCAAGCAGTCCAGCAAATACTAGGCTGGTTCCTTGCAGCAGAGGAATTTCTCCACATGCCTTTACACAAGCCTTGTCCTTCACTCTTCCTACCTGGACCTGTGTGTGGTCTCCTGCCCATCTACAGGCTGGGTTTGCCTAAGTAGCCCTCTGATTTTCTTCCATGGCCAGGTTACTTCATGAGACAAGCAACTTCTGGTGACCTTTTCTCTCGAGGGAATGTTAGTTTAGCCATAAGGCCAAGCCAATGTGGTTGGTTTGCCTCTTGATGTTTGCCAGGCTTGATGGCAGGGGAGGTGAGCCCAGGTCTCTCTTGTTAGGCTTCCTCAAGGTCTGATGGGGGTCTGGGGAATAAACAGTGTGGTGGGTTGACCCTGTTTGAATGCCAGCTGCCCATCAAAGCCACTCTATCACACCCCTCCCCAGCTGTATAGGGGAGAGAAAATATAATGAAAGCCTCTTGGGTCGAGATAAGGACAGGGAGAGTTCATTCAGCAGCTACTGTCATACTTGATTTGGGGAAATTAGTTTAATTTGTTATCAATCAAATACGAGCAAGATAATGAGAAATAAAACCAAATCTTAAAACACCTTCCCCTCACCCCTCCCTTCTTTCCAGGCTCAACTTCACTTCTGATTTCTCCACCCCCTCCCTGCCAGTGGAATGGGGAATGGGACTTGTCAATTCATCACGTTTTCTCAGGTCTTGAGGACTCCTCACATTCTTCCCCTGCTCCTGAGTGGGGTTTCTCTCACAGGACACAGTCCTCCATGAACTTCTCCAGCATGAGTCCTTCCCACAGGCTGCAGTTCTTCATGAACTGCTCCAGCGTGGGTCACTTCCATGGGGTGTAGTCCTTCAGGAACAGATTGCTCCAGCGTGGGTCCCCCCCAGGGTCATAAATCCTGCCAGCAAACCTTCTCCAGTGTGTGTTCTTCTTTCCGCAGGGATACAGGTCCTGCCAGGAGCCTGCTCCAACATGGGCTTTCCACTGGATCACAGCCTCCTTTAGGCATCTACCTGCTCACATGTGGGGTCCTCCACGGGCTGCAGCTGGATATCTGCTCCACTCTGGACCTCAATGGGCTGCAGAGACAGCCTGTCTCACCATGTTCTTCACCATGGACTGCAGGGGAATCTCTGCTCCAGCACCTGGAGCACCTCCTCTCCCTCCTTCTTCTCTGACCTTGGTGTTTGCAGAGTTGTTCCTCTCACATATTGTCACTCCTGTCCTTGGGTGCCATTGCATAGTGGTTTTTTACCCCTTCTTAAATACGCAATCCCAGAGGCATCACCACTGTCATTGCTGGGCTCAGTCTTGGCCATTGGTGGGTCTGTCTTGGAGCCAGCTGGCCTTGGCTCCATCAGACATAGGAGAAGCTTCCAGCAGCTTCTCACAGAAGCCACCCCTGTAGCCCTGCCCACTTCTGCCAAAACCTTACCACACAAACCCAATAGGCACCGTCATTAAAACCTTCTGAGTCCCAAGGAAGAGCATTAGCTGCAAGATCATTTTCCTTTCCTTTAGATTTGATGACTACAACCATGAGCTGAGTATTTTATTGTCTGGGGCATATCCTTGCTGCAGGATTCTTGAAAGTAAAGAAAATGTGAACAACGAAGGATATGCAACTCTTTCAAACAGTGGTCCTAAGGACAGACACAGGTCTTTAAACACCCACAGCCGAGGGCACTTCAAATTTTAAAGATTTACAGTCTAAAAATCCTTAGGTAACTACCAAGACAGCAGTGAACACTTCTTGCTGGTTGGTTCCCTTTACAGTTTGAGGACCAAACTACTCGGGCACAAGCCAGAGCTTCTCTAAAATACATCCACTTCCCTCCACCCCTGCTAAGGCTGCACGTCGAGCCTTTCAACTCTCTCTGCCCTGACTTCTCCAGTTCTCTAGCACTTCAGTTCTTGAACTTCAGCGTTAAAATTCCCAATTTCCTGGCTCTGCCAGCAGTTAAGTTCAGCAAATCCTGCCTCCTGCAGTGCTGGACAGCTTCAGCCTCCTGAGGCTTTATCATACTCATGCTACTACACTTATGCTAGTCCAAGTGCTTTGAACCTTCTGGCTTCAGGAGCTCAGGATTTTGATTGTTTGCCAATTTTTTCTATTTCAAATACCTGCCTTAGCTCCTGCTGTGCTGCCTTCAGCACTCCCAGCCTTTAATTACACAGCAACGCAGACATCTCAGGGTGTTCATTAAATAATATACACTTCTGCAGCACGTATAGAAGAAAGGAAAGCTGCTGACAATCAGCTTAACATAAATGTATAAATTCAGTACTTCTCAAAAGCAGTATTATGAAAGCTCAGCCACAGTTAGGACAGGACTGCTCTGCAGCACCACCTGCTGAAACGAAATAAATTTGTAATCCAGTTTCAGGAAGGTGCATATTCACTTCCTAATCAGCCCAGGTATCATGCATACTTAGCTTTCAGTAGGGAAAAATTGGTCTAGGTTTCACCCAAGACCATATAGCACAGCACCGTCCTGGACAGATGTATAAATGCCTGTTTGGAAGGTGTTATTTAAATATCAGGTGGGTTTGGGTTTTTTTTCAGTCCGAGAAACTATTTTCATGTTTTGCTATCACTACGGAAAGAAAAGATGCTTCACCACCACTCCGTTTGGTAATATCACTATGAGGCAACACAGAACTCAGCAGGTATTGTTTAATAATGCAATGAATACTGACCTGACTGCTTAGTGTGGAAGTATCACAGAAAGTTTTTTTCAGTGGGGATGAGGTGTTCCTTTGTCCTTTTCCTGATATATTGTGCTATGGGATAACTAAAGAATACACTGTGACAATAGACACAAAGAAGTTGGGCTTATGTTTGCCCATTGCAATAAGGAAGTGAGATAACTTGGTACCTTCAAAATCTGTATTAGCTGCATTGAGGTTTGAGAAGGGATTTGTATTTGGCATATGAGTTATTATCCTTAGTATGAGTGAAGAGTGTGCTGCAGCAGCAAAGAAAGCCAACAGGATGCTGGGTTACACCAACAAGGGCACAACCAGCAGAGATAAGGAGTCATTATCCCTTTCTGCTCAGCACCTCTCGGGCCACCCCTGGAATACTGTGTAAAGTTTTGGTCCCTGCTATACCAAAAGAGCTGTGGACAGGCTGGAGAGGGTCCAGAGAAGGGCCACAAAGATGCCCAAAGGACTGGGAAGCTGCCATCAGAGTGAAGGCTGAGAGAACTGGGTTTGTTCAGCCTTGAGAAAAGAAGGCTCAGGGGTAACCTTATCACCATGTTCCAGCATTTACAAGGGGGCTACGAAGAAGATGGAGACTCCCTTTGCACAAGGAGTCACGTGGAAAAGACAAGGTACAAGATAACAGGTCCAAGTTACTCTTGGGCAGATGCTGATTGGACACAGGAAAATTCTTCACAACATGAACAACCAACCATTGGAAAAAACTCTCCAGGGAAGTGGTCGATTACCCAGCTTTGGACACCTTTAAGATTCAGCTGGGCAGGCTGGGCTGTGCTGCAGGCTCTGGCCATCGCATTCCAGCCTTTCCAGCAGCAGCTGAATTCCCAGATATGCCCTGCCCTCTTGTGGTATCTTGCTGGCCTCATCACGCCTCATTTCTTCCTGGTCTCCTAGAAAAGAAATGCCTGGTGACCCATCCAAGCTGCGGCTGGAGGGGATGGGGTGGCAACGTGCAAATGCTGCAGTCAGATGGGTTTCAGCATCCCACCTCTCTCCTCCTGCCCCACGTTGCCTCCATCAGCAGCATCACACCCCACCACCTAAACTCACCCACATGATTTCCCACAAACAGAACAAATAATTGTTCTATTCCCTTTAATATAGTTTACTCTTTCCAAGCCTAAGTGAAGAATTTCTGTACAAGCCAGGCAGAGGGATGTGAGGAACCCTCATTTCTGCAGACCCCCCCCCATCTCCATTCCTCCTGACTCTGAGATTAGACCTCCCAGTACAAGAAGCGACAAAAGCAGAGTCTGCAGTGGGCTCAGATGATATCTTACCAGTAAAGCCAACATAGTTTCCCCAGGTTACATCATAATTTTCCTTTCCTAACCCTTTCAGATAGTAAAAAAAATAAAAATAAATCCATCTTTTCTTTTCATCTGACAGCTGTATACCTCTTTCTGCTTATTTCTCTGTCAGATTCCCACTATTTTTTGACTACCTTGCTTGGGTTTACTTTCTTCTGTACAATTTTGCCTGATTGATTTTTTTTCTCACTGCTCCAGGATTTGACTCAACTACAGGACTTCTTTCTTATTTTCCCTTCTTCTTTCAGCTCTTTCTGTAGCTGTTGTATCACAGCCTTTGCCTCCTTGACCTGCTGTAGGGTCACACTGCCACAAATGCCCTACTTCTATCAACAGACAGCAGATTTCATTACTTTCTGACTCTGGTTTCAACATACTAGAAGAGGAGTTAACATGTTTAGACCTCATTAACCACCCAGATAATTGAGGCCACCAAGCAGGACAGCACAGAGGACAACCCTTGGCCGGGAATGGGGAACATTGCAGTGTGGGAGCCCTTGCTGCTGGGTTGGGGATTCATGGAACCATAGAACCATAGAATGAGTTGTGTTGGAAGGGACCTTTAAAGGCCATCTAGTCCAACCCCCCTGCAGGGAGCAGGGCCATCTGCAGCTAGAGCAGGGTGCTCAGAGCCCTGGCCAACCTCCCCTGCAATGGTTCCAGGGATGGGGCAGCCACCACCTCTCGGGGCAGCCTGGGCCAGGGACTCACCACCCTCAGTGTAAAAAGAAATAATTTCTTAGATCTGGTCTAAATCTCCCTCTTTTAGTTTAAACCCATCACCCTTTGTCCTATCAAGAGAGGCCCTACTGCAAAAGATTATCCCCATCTTTCTTAGAGGCCCTCTCTAAGTATTGAAAGGCCATAAGAGAGTCTCCCTTTAGCCTTCTTCAGGCTGAACAACCCCAACGCTCTCAGCCTTTCCTCACAGGAGAGGTGTTCCATTCCTCTGAACAGTTTTGTGGCCCTTCAAACTGCAGACGAAGGGCATGACTGTTCTGACCACGGGGAGCCAGGCACCAGCTGCACTTACCTTACCCTTTGGGGCTTGTTTCTCCAGGGACCAGAGGTGATGGACCAGTCATATCATGGGACTTCTCACCCCTGTGAGCATCAGAGGAGTCAAAACACAGTCATCACGATACAGATGTACAGCCAAATCTGATGCCTTCTTCCTGCAGGTGTCGTTGGAGAAAAGTACATTTGGTGGGTGACACCAGAAGGCAGAGGGAGCCCAGCTGCAGAGGCACCAACACACCTACACCTGCTCAAAGTGCCATTTTTTTTTCACCAAGCAAACAGATGCTCAGAAATTACGAGGACGAGGGACAGAAATTGGATCTTTCCTCCGAAATGTGATGCGCTGATTATTATTTGTGTCTCTTCCCAACCTTATTTTCCGCTAATTGTGGCTTAATACATACACAGCAGGCCTCTAATTTTCAATGGTAGCTTTCAGCCTGGCAGTCCATTAAGCCCCTGTCATGCTGGCAATCATTTTAAAGGCTTTTCAATTGATTGAGGCAGCACACAGAGCTGGCAGAGTTTTCACAGGAGCTGTGACTTAAAAGCAGGGGTGCCCAGCAGGACACTGACAAGGTGGGTGGAGGTGAGCATCTCCCCAGCCTCAGCTGCTGATGGCATCTTTCCCCTGAAGCAAGCAGAGAGTCAGAGAGAACACAAGTGTGGATCAAAGCCCTTAGCATCATCTCTGCAAACTGGGGTTCCCCAGCTGCTGCCTGACAGTGGATTGGCAGATGCACTGAGATGACTACTAATTCATAACTAGAAGTACTGCTAGAATAACATGACCCACCAAATTCCCTTGGTGCGGAGCTAAGCGCTGCATGATCCCTGTGGGAGAACAGCACAGGCAGGACCCTGTGGTAGCTCCCCAGGAGGGACCACAAGGATGAGGTTATGGCAAGGTAGGTGTTAGGCAGTTCTCCCAGGCAGCAAGAAATAGGACAAGAGAAAATGACCTCAAGCTGTGCCAGGGGAGGTTTAGGGTGACTAGTAGGAAAAATTTCTCCATTGAAAGGATTGCCAGGGGCTGTCCCAGGCTGCCCAGGGCAGTGGTGGAGTCCCCATCCCTGGAGGGGTTTCAAAGCTGTGGAGATGTGGTGCTGAGGGACATGGTTTAGGGGTGCCCTGGCACTGTTGGGTTAACTGCTGGACGGGATGATCTTGAAGGTGTCTCCCAGACAGAATGATTCTATGATATTTTTTTTTGATGCTGGGGTTGTGCAGAGTCAGTGCTCTTCCATAGGGTCCCCAGCTTCTGGGCTATACTGGAAATCTTATTCCCGTAGGCATCTGAAAAAAAAAAAAAAATAGTGGAACCTATTTTGTTACTTTTTCCACCTGCCTTTTCTTTTTTCCATGTAGAAAAAGACACGTGTGTCCACGGCACAAAGTATTGCCTGGAATGACCACGAGATGGTACTGCAACACAAGCAGTTCTCTGAGAAACTCCAGCTCCTCAAGAGCTGCCTCCTCCAACCCCTGTGTCGGGGCATCCCAGCAAGGAGTAACTTCTTGTGACACTGTCGTGTCTTTTCTTTAATAAAAGAACGTTTGGCTTAGTTGGAAGCTTGATCCCTTTTCTTGGCAGAAAGATGTAGTCAGAACTGCGACAACTTCACTCTTTCTGTTCGGTTTATGAAGCGGAATCTTACATGGCTGTGCACTGGACTCAGCAGATAACAACATTCCCTTTTCCCTGTAAACCAGTGCCTGTTCCTCCTAGCAGGAGATCCTTTGTTTTTACTGTGCTCCTTCCAGCCAGCCAAGATGCTTGGCCCAAGCAGTCAAGGTCTTACAGAAAACACATTTCACGTTCTTCCGCAGTAGCAGGGAGAATATTTGGAAATGACCCTTTTCCTCAGTGCCTTTGCACTTGGGAAAGCTGCACCTTTGCCTGACTACTTATGTTCTGCAGAGATAAGAGTGAAAACACAGTATGAGACACACGTTCTCCGAGGTCTTTTACAAAGAGCCACTGCTACACTTTGGCAAGCGTGAAAATATATTTTCTTGACAGTAAATCCAATTTCTTAATAAATGACTGCTCTGGGGATGTAGGTCAGCTCAGTGGTACAGTGAATAAAAACAGTAACACTGAATTCTTTCCCAGTTGGAATCATCAGCTGAAAGGTAAAGGGAGCTGGAAGAACGTGGGGTGAGTCTACGTCGAGATGTGCTGCAAGGCTGGAGTGAAGCCACTGAATGGCAGTGGTACACTGCCTGCTCGGTGGCTGCAGAAGAGGGGTCTAACACCAGCACTGTCATATCATTCAAGAAAACCAAATGCTATTTTATTTTATTCTGAGTCACCAGGGCAATAGTATTTTTACAGTCTGAGCTAGAAAGCAACATCCTTACCTTCAAGATGCCCCCTGACAGTTCATTTCCTACTTTTTGATACATCGTCATACCACAACCCAACAGCATGGAGCAACGGTCCAATAGGTGAGAGCAAGAGGTCATAGTTTGGAGCTCATGAAAAGAGATGGTGACATAAAGGCAGCTTCATTGGAGTCTTCACTTTCAGAAGGACCACGGAATAGATCATCTATAGCTTGCCTATGTGTTACTGTGCTACACACAACATGACACTCAGCACACCACTTGTTCTCTTATGACCTTATCCACACTTGGGACACGTGGTCACCACTGTCCACCATTGTACAGGGAAGCTTTAACTTTCTACTTCAGAATCAGAACTAGGCAAGACCTCCATCTAGCAGGGTGCTGAGTACGATTCACCTAAAGCAGAAATTTTGACTGTGAAGAATGTTTAGATTTAGATTATATACACAGGAAACAAGGGGAGAGAATTTCCCTGAACAGCGGTGGATTGCATGAGGCTGCTGGCAGAGAGTTCAGTGCCATACACTGCTGTGGCACAAACTAGTATGTGTGCTTTGTTCCTGGAATTAATGCTCACACAAAGACAATGCAGATACATTCATTAGCTTCTAGGGCTGGCAAGATAATATCACTAAGTTGTGGTGCTAACTGACAACGAAATGGAAATATTTGACTGTGGTAGATCAGGTTAGCACACAATTTTTATAGAAGTATCCTGACCACGCCGTGTTGACTCTGACCGAGAGCACAGGAGGAAATCTTCCGTGTAAAGAAACTGTTGACTGAAAATTTCACATTTGCAACCAGTGGTGAATTCATTCTGATCTTCTGATTCATGCTGCCATGATACTTTTCTTGCACTGCTAAAACAGTCCATTCTTGGTTCTCTAACCATTTTTGGTGCATAAGCATTTGTGAACTAGAACTAATCTGTTGTGGCTGTCTAGAACTGCTTCCCTAAATTACTTATTTTAGGCTTTCCAAACACCAGATTGAATCCTTTTTGAACAGTGCACTACCAGTTGGCAAAGGACCTAGAAAGGAACTTCTGTTACAAAACATCCCACAGGTCATCAATCATATTCACATGTGAAGTGTTCAGGATTCATGAAGTTTTCAGCAATGATTCTCAGTTTAGAATCAGAGGGTGTTAATAACTTCCCCACAGAGGAGGATGGTGAATAGTTACCCTTAGTATCTGCAAATAAATTTGTACATCTGTCAGTAAGCTGTATTGTGGTGTCCAACATAGAGGTCAAAAGGGCACATGAGGCCAAGCAGAGATGATTCTTTGGGCTTTGGATACCTGCTACATAGATACCAGCTTCAACTTAACCACTCAACATACATTCAGGGAAGAAACAAACAGTTTAGCCCTTGAAAGGAAATTATTACCAGGTAGAGTTTTCACTTGTCTCTTAAAAAAGTCCCTACATTAGGTAGGTTGTTCTGTCCAGTTCCACCTGCAGGAAGATTGCAGACTGTACCTGACAGTTCACCAGATATGTTGGAAATCATATACTGAATTACTGCACATTTATATAAAAAATTTGGCCATTTTAGTCAAATGAAAGCTCTCAGACAGTCCAAAGTTTCTCCATAACTTTCAAAATGTCTTTTTTTTTCTTCTCAAGTCTGTATCTCAACTTTTTAAACTAAAGGTAGACATCTTTCCTGAAGAGGACAACACACAACGTGCAACTAATTCAGTGGGTAATGTATCCTTTCTACGAGGATGCAAGATATTGTGCATCCTGTCCATTTCTGCATTTAATAACAAGGTTTCATATTGATTTTAAAATGCATATGTCTTTGCAACAGAGAAGAGTAATTATGTAGAACCTAACATTAAATTCCATAAAAGCGCTCCACGGCCAGCAACGGAGTTACATCGAGTTGATTAGTGGGTTCCTGGGAACATGTGTGAGTGATATGAATAGATGATTAGCATTTGTATTTACATGAACAAAATATGGAAGACAATGGATTTGTTATGCTAGACACTGAATGGGGCCTATTGTTTAGATTTTTACCTGGAATATAAAATTTTCTTGTACAAGAACTGCGGCTGGGAAAGTCCATTTACCTTGAAGATATAAATTAGACTTAGAAATTTATGTAAATGCAATTATCTTTTATCTTTGGATTGGAATTAAGGGAACATAAAAACCTGAGTGCGAGTGAAGAGCATTTGTGAAGATGCTGACAAAAAGAAACAAAAATTTTAGGTTGAATTCAATTTAAACTTTTAATGACTAAATGACATTGATAGTTTGAAAAAAATGAATGAGTAACATATATTGAAAATGAAATTATAAGTGTAACTGTAGGAAACTGATGCTAATTCTGTTTTGCAGCATCTTAGAGAAGGTTAAACTTCAACAACCCCATGGAGAGTGTAAGACATCATCTTTGTACCAATGCTTTTCCACTCTACTCTTTTGCCGGGGTAAAAGAAGTTCCAATAAACTGATAAGCAAGATGGTTTACATTCTCACAAGGAAAATGTGGTATAACTGTCGTGAAGTGCTGACTGAAGGTGAGAGTCTCAGCTCATCAATCGGCTTCTCTTTGGAATGGGAAAAATGTTAATATCCACGCACAAAAATAGAATTTAAAAAAATAAAAACTCCTTTAAGCACGGTATTTGTGGCAATAAATTTACATATTATGTCCTCTTCCATAAAAAAGCATCATCAAAAAGAACTTGTGCTAGTTTTGTATTAAAAGGCCTATAGAAATCTCTTAAAATTGCCTTCGTTGTTGGTAGCATAGGTCCCAGACTTCTGTCTTCAGGTCGTCTAGTGTTTGATGCAGGACTCTTTGTAATCAAGGCTTCTTGTTTCTCACTTAGAGGTCCTGTGGAAAAGTAGGAATATTATTATAAAACATTTCACCCAAAATGCCCATGCTAAAGAAGACAAATGACTAAATTGGAAGGTTTGCCAGGGGATGACAAATGGAATTTGTGTTAGCAGCGATGATGTTTCACAACATTGAATACAGGCTTAGAGTAGTGAAATAAATCACTCTTAGTAAATATGGAAATAAGTTTTCCTTAGACATTAATTAATCATCTCTACAATGAGTAGCACTAATGATTTCTAGAGGAAAAAAGTGGTTTTCAGAAAACCAACTATGACACTGAACACAACTTCCTGTCCGTTCTGGAGTTGCGATTATTTTTTTACTGTTAATGTCATTTTATGATGCGAGTTGTCTAATACCTGGCAGAAACTCTACAGGCTTCACTCAAGCCCTTTTTTGGTTTGTTTTGGAGGCTGCCAGTGGGACCAAAGTGGTACACAGGTATAGAGATGCCTCCATTCTGGAATAAATGTGAGTCTTTGACAACGTACTTCAGCAAGATAAAAACCCACAGACTTTTCCAGTGTAAACCATATTCAGGAAGAATATGCCAAGCTCTTCATCTGTTCAATCTGCTGCATTCAAAGTTTCTCATCATCTAGACCAGTGTTTGGACCAGCCAGACTATTTTGCAGCCACATTTTCATCCTCTTGCTACTGTCAAATCAACATTGGGCAACATTTTCTCTGCCAGCGTTTCTCCGAGGATTAGCAACAGATGTCTCCATCAACACAGCAAAAACACAATTTCCCCCTTCTCCCCAGCTAGAAACGCAACCTTTCATCATACTGGGATTTAGATTCAGGATTGGTTCATGCTGTTGCTGGTACGGTCGCATTTCAGTTTGTTTACATTGAGTGGGATAGGTCTTGCACCTACATAAGCCCATGACAAACAAGGCTTGACTGCCTTCAGAAGCAGGACTGGCTTCTGTATGGTAAGACATATCCTACATTGTGAATGGCTTTGATTTTTTTATGGATATAGTCATGTTAAAATCTTCTATTAAGATCTTCTAACACTGGCTTTTCTATGGAAATTTGGGACTTTCAGTTTTGCTCGACTCCAGGCAACAATATTAATGCATCAAGACAGATCCCCTATTTCTGTTTTGTCTCTTAATAATGTAAAAATGGCCTAGAAGGATAATAATGATTTTTTGCACTTATCTCAAAACAGCCAAGAGACACCTACCCAGATCCAGAAACTGAAACACCATGTGCATAGTGTATCTCATATTTGATGCATGGTCCTCCAAGCGAAGAACAAGTATCTGATCTTTGTCAAAAACTGTCAGCCAGTCCAAAAGATACACAACATAGAGTCCAACCTGTAACCTTACCTGTAAGCACAGAAAAAAAAAC
This sequence comes from Todiramphus chloris collaris, assembly GCA_025345505.1. Lineage (NCBI taxonomy): Eukaryota > Metazoa > Chordata > Aves > Coraciiformes > Alcedinidae > Todiramphus > Todiramphus chloris. Next base: position 11,730,866 of record JANVCC010000077.1, read on the forward strand.
CAAAACAAAACAACCAAAAAATTAATTCATCTGAACAACAGTTCTGGCAGTGACAAATGAACACTCACCTCTGTCTTACAGGCAAAAATCCCAAATGCATGTTGTTGAGGAACCATAAAAAGACATTATCTGAACATTTTTATTGGTCTTCCAATTGCTTTCAGTGCGGCTTAAGGAAATCTTTGTAAATGGGCTTTCTACTGGTTAGAGAGATGTGCACTTGCTGCTTCAGCCACAGGTCTGTGTAAAAGCACGGCAAAGAAATGACCATAGGCAGAAAGATGTTCGGTCACCTTATCTCCGTGCTCCTCTGTGCTTGGGATGACCCAGCCTTCATGGAGACACTGAGGGCTTTCAGACACTGGATGAAGAGTAATGGAAGGGGAGATGGTAGTCTTTTTAGAAGGGACTTTTACAACAGGACCAAGGATAGTGGCTTTAATGCAAAAGAAGATTTAGACTAGAGAGAGGGAATACATTTTTTTCCAATGAAAGTGGTGAGACCCTGGCCCAGGTTGCCCAGAGAGGTGGTTGATGCTCCATCCCCAAAAATATTCCAGGTCAAGTTGGCCAGGGCTCTGAGCACCCTGCTCTAGTTGCAGATGTCCTTGCTCCCTGCAGGGTTGGACTAGATGACCTGTAAATGTCCCTTCCAACCAAAACCAAGTCTATGATTCTATGCTTAGTCCTGTTACCTTCTCCAGGTCCTAAGGCTGCTTATTTCACCCTGATTATCACCTGCCCCAGATCACACTGCCATGAGCAGTACAAATATTCTGAGTCGGTGTCAGGAATTAGAATTGGGTGTATTATTTGCTTGTATCCTCTAATTGCAATAATTAGATTTCGATGTAAGCTGCAGTAGCAGTGGCTGCTAGACAGTGTTAGTGGGGCGTTGTCCGAGTACGCAGCGAGAGTGCCGGGCTATGTTAGACCAGGGATGTGAAAAGGAGTTTTTCAGCCTGTCCTGACCTAATCTCTGTTTTTCTTCCCTCCCCAATTTTACATAACAAGTTGAAACATAAAAAGCGTAGCCTGGTGTTCTTAAAAGTCCAACCTCCAACTGTGCTTATAAATATTTTTCCAAATCCCTTCAGGCTCAGAAGAGAGAAACATGAATCCCAAGTCATAAGTATCTTTCATAAAAGAGACTTAACATCTCAAAGTCACATTACTGCAGAGCCAATGAAGTCAGATAACAACAGTCTCCTTCGCTTCCTACACTGACTTGTGACCTACATTGACACCTAAACTCCAGTAAAACAAACCATATTTTGAATTATTGCTAAGTCATTATTATTGTAACGTATGATCCTGATGTGCGCTTTTGTCTGCTTATAACAATAAGGCTCCATATTTAGCAGACTTATATACATGCTAAACAAGAATTTGAAACATTTGATTAAAAAAGAAACAGCCTGACATATAATAATATGTTAATAATAATAAACATGTAATATGGCAGGGCAGCACTCCAGCCCACAGTCAATGGCCCCCTTCACTAAACACTGGGTCAAACGCATGGCCCACAGATGGGTTTTGCTTTTCTTTCTCCTGGGAGATGGAGGTGAGTGAAAGGCAAGCATTAGCTGTGTGGTATTGTTTGGGATTGCAGCTCTTTCCCAAACTTTTTCCCAATCTTAGTATCTTTTTTAAAGCTTTTCACTAGAAAGAGGAATTTTAACTAACGCGTCCCCATAATTCTAACTATTATGTCCCCAAAGTTTTCAGTTTTCTTGGTATTAGCAAGAACCTTGATTTTCTTCCCTGTACAGGGTGTTGTACTGGCTTCTTTTACTGACTGAAAGGTTGGACCAGATGATCCTTGAAGTCCCTTCCAACCTGGTATTCTATGGTTCTGTGATGCTTCGTCATTGCTGTTTTTCTGAACCAGATTATCTCCTTCCATAAAGCTCCACTGCTTCCCTTTACCGTCAAAGGCATCAGTAGAATTTCCCAAGCCATTCTCCTCTCCATAACATCCATTTCTGTATTTTCAGCTCAATCACCCTGGCTTATTAGCATGTCTTTCTCCAAGTACTATGCTCTTCACTGACTCTAAATGAGGGTAAGTGGACATCAAGTCACCATGAGCCAGCAATGTGTCCTTGTGGCCAAGAAGGCTGATGGTTCTCCTAGGGTGAATTAATATGAGTGTGATCAGCAGGTCAAGGGAGGTTCTCCTTACTTCTACTCTGCCCTAGTGAGCCCATCTCATGGAGCACTGTCTCCAGTTCTGGACTCCGCAGTTCAAGAGAGACAGGGAACTACTAGAGAGAGTGCAGTGGAGGCTACAAAGGTGCTGAGAGAACTGGAGCATCTCTGTGCCAAGGAAAGGCTGAGAGACCTGGGGCTGGTTAGCCTGGAGAAGAGTGAGGGGTTATCTCCTCAATATCTAAAGGAAGACTTTCAAGAGGATGGGGCCAGACTCTTTTCAGTGGTGCCCAGTTACAGGACAAGGGACAATAGACACAAACTGGAGCACAGGAGGTTCCATCTCCATCAGGAGAAACTTCTTTGCTGTGAAAGTGCCAGAGCCCTAGATCAGGCTGTCCAGAGAGGTTGTGGAGTCTCCTTCTCTGCAGAGGTTCCAAACCCACCTGGACAATGTGACCCTGGGCCCCCTGCTCTGGGTGAGCCTGCTGGAGCCAGGGGAGGTTTGGTTGAGGAGATATCCAGAGGTCCCTTTCTTTTATGGGCTAGTTTCTATCTGCATTGACAATGTCTATGACAGCTCTCTTGTTTCAAGAATACATCGACAAATGACAAAACAAAATTCTTCTGGCACAGTCACTCGATTAGGAATCTAATGAGCTCACCAGGGACAATAATCCCTACTTTTTCAATAGATAGCAAACCATATGCACATGACAGACTTGAGCAACTTGGCTGAAGAAGCAGCTAAAAAACCCCATTGAGGAGCACAGTTGTTAGCATTTGTGTTTTATTATGAACACCTGCTCATAGCTCCCTGGAACGAGGCATCCTCTGTTTGTTTCCAAAAGGATCTTCTTCAGAGGGCTGCCTAAGACAACAAATGAAGATTGGTTCTGCGCCCTGAGGACAAAGATAGGAGGAAAGTCTTTCCTTCTGGTTCGCTCTCTGCCTTTCTCTCCTTACGCCAAAAGAAATACATTTGTGCAAGCAGATGGATGGAAAATACTATCAGACTGCCCAGCAGTGACTTCTGTCTGTGGAGGTCCTGGAGGCTATCATCAAAGATGAGCAGCTCCTGTACCTGCCAAGGTAAGTAAGAGGAATGTCCTGTTTGCCCCACTGCTATAGGACACGAGCCTGTGCAATACACTCTTTTATGGTTATTTCATCAAGTGGAGGAGGAAATAACTTCACCACGGAGACAGAGAGGAGAAATATTCCTTCTAAGTCTTTACAGCCTGAGCAAATAAAAGAGGATTGAATGGCAAACTAGCCAGATGTGACACTTCAAGTCAATCTCTTCTGTATTATTCTCCCCCCTTGAGCAAAATTTGAAGTCAGTTCTACACTACAAAAGTGAATTTTGGAATACTGAGCCTGTAATACTTATCCATTCACCTGCCAGCAGTTTCTGCATTTCTTTTATCATTTTCTGATGTGCATAATTAAACAAAAAAAAAGGAAAAAAAGTTTTCTCTAGTTATTGGTAGCCTTTTCTTGAGAAAGAATGCATAATTTATTCATATTTAGAGGCAATTTTGTACCACAAAGATCCTTGCCAGAGCTACTTTTTGGAGAGATCTGCAAAAAGCTTACACATTAAGCTGTAATCTTCACTAAATATGCTCTCCATAAGCTTGCACAATAGAAAGACTGTGTTATTACTGTTGGCATTCATCAGGGAACAGGCTGAGGAGACAGCTGAGCCAGGACATCAGCTTTCCACATGCTTACATATACATTTATCTCACCCACTTGACAAATGAAAAGGGAGAAAAAGCTTTATTTCTTGATGTTTATCTGCGCGGTATTTTGGTATTTCAATACCCTTGACCCAACGTACCGTTAAGCAAGCAAGGAATCAAATGTTCTTGGAAATACGTACGGGCATGGCATTGTTGAGGGTGTTGTTGTAGACACAGGCTCTCAGTGAGTAATCCAGCAGGCAAGTCTCAAACAGCTGCAGTGATTCTGCTACTTTTTCATGGAAATCCTCCGCAGATTTATTAGCGCTCGCAAAGTACAGATAATCGGAGTACAATCTGCGAACGAGACACGTGCGAGTAAACGCCAGAGGGAAGGGGAGAAGATTTATTTCCGTGGCAGTGGCAATCAGTTACAAGGGAAAGGGTACACGTGTGGAACATCGCCCCACCAACAGCCTGTTCAGACAGGGATACATTTTTCTATTCATTTTGATGGCTTTTGGCTCAGAGTAACGTCCACTCCAGGGACTTGCTAAACGTCATCCCAGCTTTCAGGGTCAGCATCTCTTGAGAACATGACCCTAGTCATATTTTCTCTTGAAAGCCAATTTTTCATTAAGTTTGTGTTATCTATGAACAGTAGAGCAGGTCTCAGCAGACATTGATATTTGGTACTCCACTCTGCCCTGGATAGAAACAGTCCTTGTCTCAAAAGCTTCCAGCTGATTTCAAAACCAACGGAGAAATAGGATGGGTTAGAAAGAGTGATTTTGATATGATTACCAAGCTGGCTACCACCAAGAGTAGGAAGGAGTCCAGATTTCCTAGTTTCTTGCAGAAAGCTCCACTTCCAGTCCTATACTGACTTCCCATCAAAAAATTCCAATTTACAGCATTAGGCGGAAATACTATAGCGAGGTGAATGGGTGGCATCTGTGCTACAGTCTGTAGGGCTGCATTCTCCAAGCAGTCCCATCTCTCCTTTGAGGACAGCAGGACATGGGACCATGCACATCTGCAGCTTGCAGGCAAGCAGAGCCCTTGCAGCAGCTGCTACTGGGAAAAAAAAGCCACCAGCAAAAGGGACAGGAGAGAAGTAACCTCTCATTGCACCTTTGTAGCACAAGTTTCACAATTACCTCATAGCACTTGAAAAATACTACCCCTTTTTCAGATGGTGGTGGGGAAACAATCCACATCCTACAGGCAAGTAAAAGATCTACTTCAGCATTAATCCCTTGACTGAACTCTCCCAAGATACACATGATTCAAAGGGACCAAGGTAACGCTCCGATATGGCACAAATATTAGATCTGCTGAACGTGATATTTAAACTTTCTTTTGTATTTAGGCTTAGAAACTACAATCAGAACCCCAACAATAACAGGATTTTGGAGACAATTTCGTAACACTGGAGGAGTCACTTCCTCGGGTGTGTTTGCAGCACAAGCATTACCCCTCCAGAGCACCCACCTCTCGACAGAAGTCCAGAAATCCTAAATATCTTTCAGCCACTTTCAAAACACAGGTGCCTAAGAAAAGGTCTAAAAAGCAGCAGTTTATTTAGGCCTCATTTTATTGCTGCAGTAACCTTTAGTATTTCACTTCATTTATTTTTTAACTTCCCTAGACTTCCACAGGTACTTAAAAATTCATCATTTAATTTAGAAAGTTTAGGCCCTAATCCAGCAAAGCACTTAAGCACAGGAATAGCCCCTCTGCACTTATTATTTATGTTAGTGTTTTGCAAGAACAGGATTTTAATTCCCATATGAAACAAATGAAGATTCTCTGTTCATTTAAAAAGGAAGAAAAGGAATACATTTGTTGCAGGATGCTGTTAATTCCAGTTATATGCATCTTTTTAAAAGAAAAAATCATAGCAAACTATAGGAGGCAGAGGCGCATGGTACTATCTACAGGAATCACCAAGACAAAGACTCTGAGTTTTGTCCAGTTCTTCTCAGTCTGGCAACTGCACTTTGATGGTTTTGTTTAAATGAAAACGTTCCATCTCGGAGCAGAGGGAGGGTACTGGGCTCGGACCAGACTGGTCACATAGCCTGCTTCAAAGCAATGCCCACCAGTGCTTGAGGACCACAACCATGGCACCACCTGTGTCCTCTCCCTCTGCAATGGCAGACCTTGGGTCCCTCGTGCTGCACCCACCCACCAAAGAGCCACCCCACCAGCACAGGGTACAAGGATGAGCTGAGGAGAAGCTAAGGAACAAAGCCAGCCACCTTCAGCTAAGTCAAGCACACAGCAGTTATCTCCTGCTTGCAGGAAAGTGTGTACATGAAGACTTGGGCTTGTCCCAGGGATGGCAGGACCATGGCAGAGCAGGTGAAAAGGTTCTTGCTGGGGGAAATCAGCCAGGAAGCATCACATACAGCATAGGCCCAGCTGCAGTTTTATTTAGAAGGTTTAATATGACTGCTTAGTGTTTCTAATCAGCCATTAAAATAAAAGCATCCTTTCAAAGACTTGCTGACATCTTACAGAAAACTACGTTCTCAAAGATAAGTTTTCTCTCTGCAGGGACATTCAGATTTTCTATGTTTCTTTCCACCTGTTTTTAATTCTGAGGATACCTTCCTGGAAATAAAACCTTTGCTGATAAGGATTTCAGATGTTTTGGCTACTTGAAGTCATTATCACCCAACACCATCCTTTACAAGAAAATAATGATGCCATTGACACCCACCATCACAAACCTCGACGTCCTCCAAATATCCCCCGTCGGGGGATAGACCAGACCCTGTGCAGGTTAGAGCAGACCCTGTCCCAGACCCTCTGCAGCATCCACGTCCTTCTGGCTACTGCAAAGCAAGTGCCTCACTGCCCTGCAACGCCGATGGAGCTGCCCCTTCTGCCACAGCTTTTACTCCTGCAGTTCAGATCAGCTATCAGCGACAAGGATGCAGGGAATCGTAAACAAAAAGAAATCAATTTATCATAAAGCTGACTTTGTATCTCAGCCTTGTTAAAGCTGGCGAAGAGCTACACCCACATTACAGAGGGTGGTTAAAGCAATCAGGGAATTTGTCGGTGATTTACATGAGGAAGCCACTTCAGCCAGCTCTCTTGCATAAAATTACCATCTGTTAAATCCTGAGGTCAGGAGATGCCATTAAAATTTGAGAGCTGTATTTCCTGACATAGGAGATGGGAAGCACTCTTACAGCTCTGCCTCTCACCAGTGGCCACGTTCCATGGGGGAAGCTCATCCAGGAGCACCCGTCCCTTTCTGCTGCCAAGTCACACTGGGCAGCTTGCTGGGCAGCAGGGTAAGGGCTGCCTGCACAAACACCTCACGCCTGCCCTTCTCCCAGTGCCTGAGCTCGCACCAGAGCCTGATTCCCAGCATCATCTGCATCCACCTCTCATTTTTCCTGGGTGCTTCTTGACTTTGTCAACACGGTCCTGTTGGAGTGGGTCCAGAACAGGGCCACAGAGCTGCTCAAAGGGATGGAACACCTCTCCTATGAAGAAAGTTTGAGAGAGTTGAGGTTGTTCAATCTGGAGAAGTCTCCAAGGAGACCTTACAGCAGCCTTTCAGTGCTTAAAGGGGCCTATAAGAAACATGGGGACAATCTTTTTGGCAGGGCCTGTTGCAAGAGAACAAGAGGTGATGCTTTTAAATTAGAAGAAGGGAGATTTCAACTGGGTAGAAGGAAGACATTGTGGTGAAACATTGGCCCAGGCTGCCCAGAGAGGTGGTCACTGCCCCATCCCTGGAACCATCCCAGGTGAGGTTGGACAGGGCTCTGAGCACCCTGCTCTAGCTGCAGATGGCCCTGCTCCCTGCAAGGGGGTTGGGTCAGATGATCTTTAAGCTCCCTTCCAACTCAAACCATTCTATAACTCTATGATTTGCCCTTGAGCACTGACCTAGCCCTAAGTGTCCTGGATATTCCTAAGGAGTTACAGAGAGAAGGAATTCATGCCCCCTTGGTCTGATCCTTTTGGAGTCTGCCTCCATCCCCTTCACCCTCCCCATTACCCTCATCATTACCCTCCTTCAGAGGACACAGGGGAAAGAAATGTCCCAGAAATCTGGAGGCAGACTGGAGAGAGAAAGTGAAATGCAAGTGAAGAGAAGGACATTCATGGCTAACGCAATGGAGAACCATTCAAGAATGGTTCCACACCTCTGCACAAGCAGAACCCTTTCACTGCAGACAATGTCAGGAAGACCAAGGATGAACAACTAAGCAAGCTCCCTAGAATTGACTAGGGAGGCATTACGTGAGTGTTGCACCAAGATTAAATAAAAGTTTGTATCATTTGCTGAGTCTGGAATTATCTTTTAATCCTTTTGAAGAGTATGCCCCTTGAAGACGTAAACCTTAATATTTAACACAAACACTTCACAGGACCACTTACACTGAGACCCGTATGTGCAGTGCCACACTCAAGTCTCATGAGCCCTGCTGAGAACTGGGGCATATCAGTTTAGGTAATGGAGTTATATTGTATTTAACAACATATACATTCCTTTTTTTGTTTGTTTTTACAGTAGCTCAGGTGAACACATGGTGCTCGCTGTGACATTTACGCTCCCATGCCCCTCTTTAGAGCACTATCACAATTCCACGTGCTAAAATACACAGAATAAAACCCCCTGGCAGCTCTTGTCATAAACCAAGCAAATGTCAAATACAATGTGAACATTTATTTGCATCCAATGAATAGAATTGTTATGGCAAAAAATTAGTTCTTGCATCCTTTAGCAACGGGATCCTTGCTCACCTTTCAACGGGGTCTCTCAGCATGATGATGAGCTTGGCGTTCGGTTGGAAGGCATGGATGAAATCCTGGATTAAGAAGGGAGGTTCTCCTTCAGTACTGTTGTCATAAAAGAAAACCCAAGCGTTGTTGTCCCACATTGTCGAGGCACTGGCCTCCCCTGGAAATTAAAAGCATCTCTGCTCATAACTCATTTCATTCTTTGTACCGGAGTAGCAATCAGCTGAGTTTTGGTGTAGACTGGTTCAAATCAACTCTATTAATTTCAACATACTCCGGGCTGTTGCAAATCAAGATAGCTAATGCTCCCCAGAGCCAGAGCAGTCACACTACCTTATACCTTTGTGAATGCAGTGGTGGCTCAGGCAGTTTTTTTATGTAATTCCACCTAAAATATTACTGTCCACTAACTGCACTGCTTCCCGTTAGTGGTTAACACATGCCAGTATCTTTGATCTGGGCTGGAATGGACTGTGCAGGGGTTTGGCCCACTCTCCAGTGAGGCAGCAGGAGCTTGGTGCTGCCCAAGACCTGCCGCGCTCTCCGGAGCACCCCAAGGGTTGGGTGTAATGCTCATCATCCCAGAGAAGGTACTTGACAACAAATCGTACCATTTGTTAAAAGAACAAAGGAAGAAGCAGAACCCACCACACAGCAGCTCAGTAGTGTGTTCAACATAAGCAGGAGAGTCAGTGAGGACACGGGAAATATTTTTTCCTAACCGCACTAAGCAGCTGAATTGTGTCACTGCAGTTTGAAATATCCCTTTTGGAGAATTACCCATTGCCAGAGCTTTTTTATATAACTACAATTATTCATGTAGATTAAGTCAAATGTAACTATTTACTAACTATCAGAGAAAAGGTCTGTAGAATAAATAACACGTTTGGTTAGACGCCAGTTTCTGAGGAAGCTTACTCTGAATGTAAGGCTACAGGGAGAAGCACAATCAATAACCACTCTGACAGAACAAGGTATATGATGCTTCAGCTGCTAAATAAATGATCTGATACAATGTTTTGAATTGTGTAATCTTCCCTGTCTTTTTAAGTAATACTGTCACTTAACTGGCACACTACCATTTAATAAGACACACAGAAGCTTTTTGGAAACCTCCGTTCCTTGACAGTCTAATGAGAGCTAATTCTCATTAATGAGGTTTTTCAAATCCAAAGGAATGAGATGAAAAAAATAATAATGTTGTAGGCTTATAGACTTGCACGTGATTTCCTTTTTTTCTTTTTTATTTTCCCTCCCCTCTCCTGGGGAAGTCCAATAAAGATTTTAAAAGACAGCCAAAACAACTCATGAAAAAGGTGCTGGCTCCAAACTTCAGCTTAACATAATGTGATTCATTATTAAAGTCTGGGAGTTGTTAGAAAACACATTAATCTTCTGCCATGTTCATTTTGCTTCTTTTCAGAAGGAGGAGATCAGGTCCATTGCCTAAAGCTGGGTGTCCACAACAGCTCTGCTTTTCCATTCTAAATTAATTAGCCAAAGCACTGCCTAATCACTGGTGGGCTCCGACTTGTGAATTAAAACTCAATTAGCCCAGCTCCCATGCTGGGTGAAGCAGAAACACAAAAGACTAAATACTGGCCAAGAGCTGAGATAGCTGTACCACAAAAGCATCGTGCAGCTTTTTTTCTGCGCTATCGGAAGACGGAACACCGCTAATGGGTAGGAGAGCTTTGCATACGTGGATTTACAGACCAGTGCCCTCCAGGGATGAGAGCGACCTTGGAAAGTCACTGCTACATCTCCATGACAGGAACAGCTTGGCTTAAACTGCTCCCTCAAAAAGGTTTTCTCTAAATCATGCCCAAAATTAAGGTCTATGACCTCGTCAAGCCATCTATTCCCCTCTAGAATAGCTTTTCTGATCTTCCTTCATACTTCCCTGGTTTGTAGTCCTCTGGTCATATTTAATGCTCTCTTGGATTTATTCCAATTGGCTCATACATAGTGATCAAACTTAAGAACATGTGTGCTATCCGAACTAAATAAAATCAATGCCCTTTGAAATAAATGGGCAGATTCTTTTAACATCACAGACCAGACCACTCCATGGAAATTGTTTCAGCTGGATCAGCTGCCATCGCTAAAAATCTGCAAGGGAAGATCACAGGCACACGACCAAATCATGCTAAAGCATTAACAGGGATTCACAGCACTGCTCTGATGCAGTCAGTCCAGGATAGCCAGAGTTCAAGAAGGGAAATCTTCCCAAAATAAGATGGCTGTCAAGAATTAAGCAGGAGGAAAAACAAATAATAATTAAAAAAATCATTCTGTCTCTCCTAACTCTTACAATTTTAATTTCCTGAAGCAGCCAAAAAATACTCCTGACAGTTTCAGTGTTCCTTTTTGGTTTATAATACAGCTTTAATATCTGCAAAGAGAACAAGCCATACTAAACATGAGATCCGTTACTCACTGCTGTAGTAAATATGTCAAATTACTGCAAGTGCATCAAAAAAATATTATTTTTTTCTTATGGACTTAAACATATGAACTACTAGTTTCCCTAAAGACTGGATGTATAATCTATTTATTCAGTCATTAACAGAGTAATATCATACTGTGTTTTCACAAGACATTCCTCTGAATTTATCATTTTAATGATCACAAATAAACAAACCCTGCTCAGAATGCCTCAGGCTAGATCAACGCTGTCCAAGTTGGTCCATCTCTAAGCAGATGTTGGTTTTCAGGGGGGGAAATGCAATTACTATGCACTAAGCATAATATCCAAAGAAGCTTAACTTTTCAAAATAATGTAACATGATGAACTACTGAAATATTTATAGTTTTCTCTCAATTTTTCTTTCTAGTCATCTGAAATAAGAAAATGGAGGATTCTAAGCAAACCTAATATTCATACAGATTTATTTTAGACTCGCTAGCTTTGTTGTGTTTTGTTTTTACCAAGGTCATAAAAGACTGACTTAATGATTATAATCATTCAGGACTTTTCCTGTAAACTTAATAAGAAAGGCGAACAGAACGTTAATGAAAGAAGAAATGAGACAACAGGAAAAAAGAAACACAAAGAGAAACTCTAGAAAAAGCTGCAGCAGAAGGTAAGCAACCAAAGATGTACGTTGCAAATTAGATTAGTGACTTTAATTCACTTTACACACAAAAGGACAGAAGATACTATAGTAAGTAGGAGGAAAATCTGCAGATGTCCGTGATGGACACATTTCTGAAGAACCATCTTGCATATTTTTCTCAGTGTTGAGCATTTGATAAAGTGAATGATAGACTTCAATGGAGGCTGAGGAAGTATGGAACCAATGTGACTATAGCCAACTTGCTGGTTTAAACAATGGAATGTCTTCATCACCATTTCACACAGCCAACAATTACTTAAATTTATTTTTTTGGGTTAGAATGTGACCAAAAGAAAAAAACCCAAACAAACAACAAAGAAACCATTCTGAGGGCAGGCAGCAAAAATCTTGTCTCTGTTTTATGTAGATAATGACTTCAAGCCTACTTGAAAAGTCTCTTTTCAACAGGGAACCGTCTCTTGCATAACTAGGATTTTCCCTGGGAAATTCTGAGGTGACAGGGTAAGACTGGTAAAATTCTCTTCCTCTCAGTTTTCTGGTCTTATCAAACAGCAAAACCAGAATTTAGAATTTTCTCCTGCTGTTCCTCATGGACACTGTAAACTGATGGCACCACAGACCACAGTGGATGAGCATGGTGGATTGACCACGGTGAGCCATGGAAAGCACAGGGATCCCTCCCTAGAGCCCACTCCTATCCCCTGCCTTCCATAAGTATACAACAGCATTTCTAAACCATTTTCAGTACTAATCAGGTAATTTAATACCAACTGAAATGGTAAGATTATCTTCTAATAGTATTGTGCCTTGAGTTTCTGTGTCTGTAAAGAAATACAGCACAAGGAACTTCAGCTTGGCTCACTACTCCTGCTCTTGGAACTGGCATTATCTTCACTGTTAACAAAGCAGCTCTGGAGTTTAATCCTATTTATTTCAGGCCACCATAGGCTACATAGGCATGATGACACAAAAAATGGTGGCCCTTCTTCCTACATGCATTTTATGCTGAAGCTTGAGAAGGGCTAGCTGCTTGGAGCTGTCACTGTCAAGGAAACTGTCTCTGGTCAGCTACAGGATTTCTACAGCATCCATTCTGTAGTGTACCACCACATTTCACGTGTTACCCCAGACACATTGCTACAGCAGTTGAACCTGAAGTTGCAATTCCATCACTACAATGTTTGAAGGAGTCACCAAGGTCATTCATGGGTTGGTTGTTTTAAGGTTTAGTTAAATGTTGATGTTCATCAGCACTTACTGCAATCTACAGCTGTGTGAAAGGAGGCTGGAGGGAGGTGGGGGTTGGTTTGTTCTCCCAGGTAACAAGCAACAGGACAAGAAGAAATGATCTCAAATTTCACCAGGGGAGATTTAGATTAGATTTTAAGAAGAAATTCTTCCCAGAAAGGGTTGTCAAGGCCTGGCCCAGGCTGCCCAGGACAGTGGTGAAGTCCCCATCCCTGGAAGGGATTCAAAGCCGTGGAGATGTGGTGCTGAGGGACATGGGTTAGTGGTGCCCTGGCAGTGCTGGATTCCTGGTTGGACTTGATCATCTTACAGATCTTTTCCAGCCAAAACAATTCTATGATTCTGTGACTCTATCATACATTTATTGCTTGCTCAGGCAATTTCTAAAGATTATCACAACTTTTTAGCAAAGCAAGTAATTATCCTCCAGGAAAAGGAAAGAACTTCTGCACTACCCATGCACAGCAGAGAAAACCAACATCAGATGCTCAGTGCTGTGAATGATTCACATCTGGGAGAAGACCCCTCTCGTGCCTTAGCTATGTGTGCTGCCAGCCTGGAGCTACAGGGACATGTTTGAGAGGCTGAATTTGCCCTACCAATGATGATGTTGTTCATCTCGCCATGCTCCTTTGCCTCTTCACTCTGCAGCACGCCCTGAATCTGATGTGCTGCTAAGTCAAACAGATCGAGGTAATCTTCCACCGGGTAGCGATCGTGAAATCCGTGCCTCAGACGGATGATTCCTAAAAACAGTGAAAAGAGAGTTTATTCGCCAAAAAAAATTAAATAAATAAAAATAGCTGGGAAAGATTAACCACTGGTGTAAACCCAGACAGCTTCATTGACATGGCTGGCAACAAGCCAGCCAACGTCAGCACAAAATTAGACCGATGAAGTGTAAGACTCAGATAAAAGTGTCAATAATGAAGTAGCTGAGATTCTAGATGCTGTATGATTAAGCCATAAATTCACAGTGATAGGAAATATCTTCAGTGTTCTGTTTCATAGTCCCTGCATGAATAGCTTGGATTTATTTTCTTTTAAATTTAGCTTTTGGAATGAATATAAAAGACCAGATTCTACTTTCCTTTGCACCAATATAAATCGAAGCAATATTGGACTCCCACTAGATTTACTGTACTGAGATTGAGAACAGGCTCCGATGCCAAATATGCAAATCAATATGCACTTATCAAAATCATAAAAGTGGGAAATCATTCATGTGTTTGTCTTTCACGAGTATGAAAACAAAGCTCCACGATAGTGGGTTTTTTTCTCCCTTCCTTCCCTGCACTCCAGGGTGTGTTCAGTCTCACCCTCTGCATCTCTCGGCATCTTCAGCCACATCTGTGATTTTTATACTCTTTTTCACACTCTTCTTTCCAAATTTAATCTCACTTCTCCACTTGCTGTACATGCTCTGCATGCCCATCTTTGCATCCTTACTTCTCACCGTATCACAGGAGAGTTTCTCAAGTGTGCAGTGGCCAAGGACAGTATTAAGAAGGCAACCAAATAGAAGCAAAGCTCAGAGTATACTGCAGAACTTCTCAGCTCTCCCTTTCTTCTTCCCATACAGCCAATAATTATCAATTAGGTGAGAGGAAAGCTCAGGAAGAGTTCTTTTGTGATTTTTCCCCTTTAGGAAAGTGGGTTTTAATGAAGGCAGAAAAAATTTCAGCAGTGTATTTTGACTTGTTTTGAGGGGGGGAAAAAAAAAAATAAATGTATAAGCATGTTGCTACAGACTGCCTGGGTTTGTTGCCACCCCACTCGTGGGAATAGAAATTATGGCTAAGAGCCAGGAAAGAGAGACAGTCAAACTAGGACAGAGTTCTGTAGATCATCAACCATCCCAGCAGAACGGGAAAGTGGTGATTTGCGAAATGGGGCCTCCCAGGGAGGGCTTCAGCTGAAATTAGTCAGTCTCATAAAAATCCCCTGAATCAGAGGATGACATCGAACAAAGAGACCTTCTTGTCCAGATAAGTGTTACAAATTAAACCAAGATAATAGCCAGGAGCATAGGAGTCATATCCACTAACTGGCTTATAAAGGGGGCTGTCTCTGTTCCACTTGCTAGCCTATTGGGCATATTCTCTCTTTGGTTTTTTTCCACTTCCTTTGGTTTTTTTCTTCTCCTTTCTTTTTTTCTTTTTTTTTCCTAATAGTACCCATTAGTTAATGTACTATTGAGGCAGAGCGAAAGGACTGAGACACCAGGAGCAAATTTAATCTTTCATTCTCAAAGGCAGACAGCCTGAGATGGTCGGAAGGTCATTTATAAAGTTCTCCCTCCCAGGAGATCACAAGCTCTGCAATCTTTCCTCATTCTTTGGCTTTACAAAATAACTTCAGAAAAATTTCATTATGCAGAGAATGTTCTCCTCAAGGATCTGCACTTTATCCCCAGTGGCTGACCACAAGATCAGGCCAGTGAAAGCTTTATGAATGTCAACACAGAGACAGGAATTCATCCTTGTTCTCAAAATACATTCACTCCAGCCTGATTTCTTAGTCTCTGCCTGTTTGGTAGGTTCAGTTCTGAGCTTTAGTGAGCCCAGTCTTGCTTTAGTGAGGTTGGATGAACTACTTCCTCCAACAGCAATTCCAAACATTTATGTTAAAGCTAATGTAGGTGTAGAGAACGATTTAGTGTAAAGGATTTTAGCTTAACTTATCATTTCAGTTCAGCCTTTCCTGCCAGCACTCTCGTGGAAGACAGGATCTTTCCACAGATGGTTTTGTTGACAGTCCCCACATCTACACACCCAGAGACAATCAACACTGCATTCACACTGGAAGGCATCCAAGTCTAAAATCCCTTTTCTTCACTGATCTGACTTCTCGCCTTCAGGTCAGGAGGTATTTCCTATCATTTGTCTTCAGTCAGCTACTGACTGTGATGAACGAGTTCCTCCTCTTGGGGCTTCAGAGGGCACCACGATGCTTCTCTTGTTTGACACCTCAATTCACACTGGTATCTCCAGAGTCTCCTAAACTTGACCGAGTTATCTCACAAGCAAAACTGTACTTTCACCATAGTGCTTTAAACCTTAGTTTATAACAAACATTTAGAAACTGTCTAAAATACTTATTTTAGCCACTTTCTTATGCCATTTGCAAAGGAAGAAAATGCAAACTCTAAGAACACTGCAAAATCATGAAATTCTGACTCTGTGCTGAGCCCTCCTCCTCACTGAGCTGTGAGGAACAAAGACCTGTCTACAGGAGCTCAGAGGTTCTTCTGGACTCCAGAGCACAGGGTAGGGACATGGAAATGACACCACCACATGCAGGAGAAATAAAGAATCGAAGGTATGACCCCAAAGTAAAGAACAGAAGCAGCACTGCAGGTGTTCTAGTCTCTCAGAAAGTGTCCTTCCTTGCCTCTAGCCACAGCACTTCATTAGAAGAGACAGTTTCCCATTTCAAGGAAGCATCAAAAAGCACCAAAGGAAAGCAGTGACGCAAAGTCCACCAAGGGAATGATGCAAAGTCTTCATCAAATGGTCTACCCCGCAGTGCTTGGTTTTGCCTTGTTCCAAAGGCAGTGTCTGCACTAAAGCAAAATGAAGAGTCACTGTAAAATAACCAGTATCTTCCTCTTGGAAATATTAATATCACTGAAAAGCCTGTGGTCTTTGATCCCAAAGTCATACTAAATGAGGGCATAGCAGCACTTAGCAGCTAGACCCAGCAGTGGGGAAATCCAGAGCCTGGGTGGAATACAGCAAGCGTTACCTACAGCTGCTTTTAGAGGAAGGCACTAAGCACACTGCAGAGTCAGGAATTGAAAATGGGGTTTCTGCATCTTATCTAGTCTCTAACCACAGGACTGACCTTCCATGGCACCCAGGGAAAAGAGAACAAGAAGGACATAAACACTTCAGATGGATAAAGCAATGTGCTCGGCACCGCTGCCCTCAGACACCTTTTGAAGATGCAGTCACAAGGTGCGGATGTGTTTTGCTTCAGCAGGCCATAATCTCAGCTATTCCAGCCTGCTTTCAGAGACGAAGGGTCACTTCATGAAATATTGATGTCACCCAGGAAAAGAGCATCAAAAAATATATGCAGGTTCTTCAGTGTGAGAAAGCTTTCTCATGCAGAGCATCTCTACTGTTTGGTGCTTGGCTGGAGCTGCAACGCTAATGAAGCTCCTACCACAAAGCACAGTTGTATTTATTGAACCATAAGAACTGAAGTCACTCACATTTCAAATTCTGGCCCATCATTTATTCATGTAAGAAAGGCTTTACAGAATTTTGCAGTACAAAACTATCACTGCTGCCCTTTAAATCTCCCAACACAACCTAATAGTTCCTCTTCCTGCTTTTACAAATTCACAAGGTTGGTTTTATCTAGTGTTTTTAATTCCCCCCCCCCAGGTTTTCTAATAAAATAAACCAAATGAAATGTGCAACCTCTCATAAGGTTTAACTTAAAATGTCATTAAATAAAAGCAGATTGGAATCTACTGAGCATCCAGCACCTGGATTTTTCAAAACTATTAACTCCCGTGGCTTCAAGGTCAACCAATATGGTCCAAATCCATAAACTTCATCCCAATTACATACAAGAAATGTCAACGTTTAATAAAGACAACTCGCCTGGACACCAGAGGACAAGTCTACTCACCAAACCGTTTTCTTGTCCACCAGTGTGGCTCTTTGATTGCCGAGAACCGAACCTCGGGGTGCAGCCTGAGCCGGTCGTAGAGGTCTGTCGTCCCACACTTGGGTTGGCCAATGATGTAGAAATGGGGGAGGCAGCGCAGGCGGTAGTGTTTGCCCTTATAATGGTACAAGTGGTTCCAAAATACCTTCCTGAGGTAATCAAATATGATTCGAAAGCGCTTTGAATACAGTGCATAGGAGTTTGTTGCATAAGGATCTGTGGTTGTGTTTCCTCTGTACTCTTCATACCAACAAGGATTCTTGCTATTTGGAAGGAATTTATTAGGAATTACTGAAAACATCTGCAACATAAAGAACAACAATTTCAGTCAAGGTAGCAAAAAAATCAAAGGTTATATTTTTCTAACTTAGCACAGTCAGAGAACACAATAGAAATGCTGCGTGGACATTTAAACTCATTTTTTTAACTACAAAGTTGTACTAATTTACTCCTCCTGATGCCATCAGAACCATATCCTGTACAAACAGTTGGACTGTGAGAGAAGTACATTTAGAACTCTTTTGATTTTAAGGCCAGAAAGGACTTCAATAATTCCCCAACTCCCCTGCAATCTCAGGAATTAATTTTTCAAGTCAAACACATAATACTCAGATCAAACGAACTTCCAGTTTTTAACTCTGCAATACAAGGTTTGCAATGACTGGATTTTCAGGAAAGCACACCAGTAATCAGTTACTAGAAAGGTTCTTTTCTTATTTATCACTTACAGTGACTATCAAATCTAATTCAGAATGATTTTGCATGACACACACAAAAAAAAATTCAATGAGATTGTATTCTATTGGAAGACTGTCTGGTTTTTTTTTTGTTACTTCAGGTGTCAAGACGATTTATATAACCCATCTATTTTACCCATAACTCAAAAGGACATGACCTACAATATCATCTTCTCAGCTAGTGTAAATCAGGAGGCTCTAGATGGTGTATCAACCTCTGAGCAGTTGCACCTATTTTTTATCTCAGTAAAAGGTTGACCCAAAAGACTTGAAATAAGCAAGTCTAAGTAAGTTGAAGACACATTTCAATCCAGACACATTTCAATACTTACATGTGGCTCTTGTTTCCTCAGCTCTTCTAAATCAGGGCGCTGCCTCGTCATAAACTCTATCTTTGAAGTAATAGTGTCAATAATTAATTTAATGCTTGGATAATCCTTTACATATGAAATATTCATTTTAGAAGGCTGGTAATGGTCTTTCATGTCACTGAGGCTTTCATTGTCCATTAAGCTTGGATTGCTAGTAAAAGGTCCGTAATGGAAGGGAGATGGTATTAACAACAGGCCATGTTTGGCTCCAGTCAGTATGTAGGATGCCATCACCAGAGTCATTATAATCAGTCCAAATATTAAGCTGCATAGCTTCCCCTTCCTCAAGCAGAAAAATCCATGCCAGCTTTCCCTGTGATCAGTCCTTACTTCCAAAACTGCGAGCAACTTCATCTGCTTGCTGTCGGTGTACAAAGGGACCTTATTTTCTCCTTTGCAAACAGGACACTTCTGGTTATTATGATTAGGTCCACAGCATCTGAAACACTGTCTGTGCAAGTCATTTGGTAATAAATGTATGCAACAATTAATGCAATACCTCATATTACTACTGCTAAACTCCTGGATTAATGAGCCAAGCACAGCCATAAAAACGTTTCTGAAGCGGATGAGTCATCTTCTGCAAGGCTGAAATTATTTAATTCCTTGAGTGATTCTAAGACTACTCAGCAATGCAAAAGGACAGGTTCAAACCAGAACAAGTGAAAGCGCTCAAGAAGTGGCATATGTCAAATAAAGAAAACCCAAGCCCAACAACTAACAAATAAAAACAGATGTACTGTGGACGTGGCTCAGTAAGAGGAATGTGCCGAAGTAAGAATCAGCTACACAACTGGCTCAAGTTTTTCCAATTAAACAAAATGAGAAGGAAGAAGAATTGTTACGTAGTGTGAAAATATGCAAAAAATAAAAATAACTCATCGTCCTCTGATTTACGCTGGAATAGGTAGAAATATGGGTAGAAATTCCCAGGTATTATTAAAACAAGTGAGTTCCAAACTGGACTTCTGCTACTCGAAGCTTCATCTTCCCAGATCTGGTTTCAAAGATTTGCACCATACAACCTAAAGAAACAAAAACATATATATATATATATGATAAATACACACAGACTAGCAGCCATAATATCTGCATTCACATTCAAAGCCATAGCAGAGTCCAATCTACCACAAGTCATTTCATAATTCTATTTGAAAGATGCCTTCCAATTGCCAAGTGTATTCATTACAGCACTCACAATATTAAACCCAGGAAGTGTTTGGCTTCAAGTTCACAGTGAGCTGCCCTTTCTTTTCAATCGCCCGTATGCTCACATCGATGAACAGTTGCTGCCACAGGTAACACTACACGACTTCCTTCAGCTGCTCACCAACCTATCTAGCAGATCTTAATCTGCCCTTTAAATACAGAAGCATTTTTTTGGGCAGTGGCCAGTAAGACAGGTTTAAATATTTACACACTATCTATATATCAAATGGGACCTTGAATGAACTGTCCTGATGTGGGGTGGGACCCTAGTTAAGAGAATAAGTCAGAGATAAGATAACAGTCTCCTTTCAAGCGTATGAGATAAAAAGCCAAACATAAAACTCCGTAAGCCACAAGTAAAACATTCAGCAAATTGAACAATAGACATGAACAAAGGCTCAGTACAGGATCTCTGGTTTCTGAACCACATGATTCCAGGGCAAGAGTAAACACCCATGATGTGCTGCAAGGTCACCGAGATACTTTCAGCGCTCCTAGCCAAATGCCTTTCAAAAACACAGTACTTGCTAAAAATGGCAAGATGTGTTACTTAAATGAAATGTACCATCAGCACTGCAACTTAAAGGCAAGCCCTCGGATCCAGCAAATCACCTTGCTGGTGTGCACTTTGGTACCACAGAGGTTGTGCAGAAAATGCAGGAGTAGGTATCCCCTTGTTACAAGGCAGCCACCATGGGCAGGGACTTCAGGACTCATGGGTCCTGTGGAAGGACTCCACGTCCACACACATCAGGGGCTGAAGCACCCTGTGGAACAGGGTACATGCCATCCTCCTTTAAACACTTCACCACCACAGCTGCTTACAGCCAAAAAGTGGCTAGAGCTGTTTAAAGTATTTATGTCAAGCTTTGGTCTTGGTTTGAGTGTGTCCATGCTTGGCTTTCCAGGCAGCATTCAGAGCAGAGATACTTTAAAGTCATAAGTCATGAGCTTAAGGATGCTCTTAATTAAAGTATGTTTGTTAAATACCTTGCTGGAACTGCAGTACAAAAACTACTGTATTATCAGAGTAACACAGAAAAAAAAAAATCAGCATCTTTGTAATTCTCCTGTAGGTAAAGTTCTCCTTGTTTAAACGCAGCTCAGTAACCATGTACAATTTTTTTTCTCATTACTTTTTGCCAGTGGCTCCCTCCTCTGGATCCACAGTAGTTTCTCCTTTCTCTATAAAAATCCATCTTTCTTTTTAAGGCTGAGAAATGCCTTTTCTTTGTGTTGTTTCCAAACATCTTTGTTTCCTTCCTAGCCTATGGTGCTCTTCATCCCACCCAACACCACCCCATCCTTTTGCACACCTCTGCAGCAGAAATCTTCCTGTTGGACTTTGTCCCTTTGCTCCTGAGAAAAAATACAGACTTACATATTTCTGAAGCACACGTTTATGTAATGCTCAGGGCACCAATAATGAAATTACTTTCTCCTGACAATAAAAGGGATACACAAAGGGTCCTCTGATTACTCCACAACACACCAAATCACAGAAGTATAATTCTTACTAATTACGAGTCCTAGAATTTGCCTATTTTGCCTTTAGCTCTTTTCAACACTTGTTTTTAATTCCTAAGAAACATTGTTCTAATTCTAGATAATCATATTGGAGGATTTCCACAATCAGAGCAATCAGGCTGTATCCCAAGGACTCAAGAATAAATACTTAGATAACTACTGAACAAAAGTATTTGTAAAATACCTTCCTACAAAAAAAAATAATTTCCTTTATGAGTTTATTCTTCAAGTCAGATGAGGCAGATGGAAACTGTAGCATAATCTTTACTGCCTATATTTCAACCAAAGAGAAAGAAATCAGTGCATGACTTCTCAAAGCAACTAGTCTTAAAATTCCCCTAAAGCAATGGATCTGTGATGATTTTGACAGAAGTTTAACTAGAGAGTCTAAATCAGATTCCTATGTGTAACATCCTTTTTTATACATAAAATATGATATGCATATCACACAGATGAATGCCCAAAAGAAAAAGAAAAGCTATGGAAAGGAGCCGAGATTTAAAGCTGGAAAGAGCTCAAACGGTTGTCCAAACACCACTAATGGTCCTAATGGCTGGAGAGGAGGAGGATGAGAAAGGAAGGTCCTGACAAGAGCTGAAAAGATTCCACTTTGCAAGAAAACATTTCAGGCAGCAATAAGACACCTGAGCAAAGAGGAAGCGAAGGAGGCAGGAGACAGAAGTACTGCCAGGGCAGGGTCAGACACCATTCACTAAAACAATAGAGGAAATCATGAAAAGATAGCTCCAAAAAATACCAGATTGTACAAAAAAAGAGGATGGAGATGGGAGCCCTTGCAATAAAAGGTAGGAAAAGGGAGGTGAAAAAGCACCTCTTAAAAAAGATGCAGAGAGAAGAGACTACAGGTTACAGTGGTAGCTACAATAAGAGCTGTGTCGCGTGCTGGTCATAAACAGAACAGAATGAAGACTCACAACGGAGTCAAAGTGCCAAGTGGCTTTATCTGCCCGACAAAAGTTCACAAAGCAGAGAGAGAGAGAAAGGAAAGGAAGGAAGATAAGAGTCAGTTGCGAGAGCTACCACCACGGATCCGTGGCATCCCATCAGTCCAATGTGCTTTCAGGTCCAGTGGGAGAATGTTCTGTTTGATGTTGGTGGCTCCTGCTCTTTTATCGGGGACTGTCCTGTTTATCCACACCTACCACCTGGCAGTGGCACGCGTGCCCAACACCGTCTCTGAGGGGCCTCAGGGGGGTTTCAGGGGTCTCCAGACCCCTCTGTCTTCCAGGCCCTGGGTCTGGGCTCATGCGTAGGGCTGCGGTTGCAGCTGTCCACACTGATAAGGCACCATTCCTGACAAGCTGTGGTCCAGTTGGTGCTTTGGAGCCTGTCCCCACTGATAAAGCCAGGTTGCTTTGTCATCACCTCGGACAAGCCATCGTCCAGTTTGTAGTTTGCAGTCTGTTTACACTGATACAGCAATGCTGAGGCATAGGCTACACCGCCCTTGCCACCGTCTCTGACAAGCTGGTAACCAGAAGGTACCCTACAGCATCACTTCAAATACATTACTCATGTGCTACATGTTTGTTTTCATGTAATCCTTCCACCCTGAACTCCTCCACTTTGACACCCAGCAAGTGTCTCGATATTCTCCAAGAGCTTTGCTCTCCAGCTCCTTGCTGTTTATTTTGTTTTCAGAGACCAGTTACTATGTATTGTCTATATAGGAAAAAAAAGTAATTAAAAAAAATAATTACTCTCCAGTCCTCTTCTGACAGGGATCTGAAACCTGCACAGTGACACTGACTGAATGGATTTATCCGAGATAGCCTTACAGAATCAATTCAAGTATTGTGTATTTGACATTAATTCTCAATTTTTTCAAAAGACCCATCAGGGATACTTTAATGAACACGGAGAGCAGGATCTTAGAAAAACCACATAAGCTTCTCTGCCCAATCTTTCGGGCATTTGCACGTTAATAAAATGGACTGGAATTTATTGAACCTTTCCACGGTGCAGACATTTCTCATGAAACTCTGTTACAAATATTACAAACTCCAGGAAAAACCACGTAAACTACATCTTTGACAGCTGAGGAAAATGCTTTATTGGGAAGCTGATACAAGGAGGAAAAAAAAAAGCAAAAAAAGCTTAGGTTACAGTAACACTGAGCTCTTAATCTCACCAGCCATGAGGGAAAATTTAAAGTTCCACCAGCAAATGTAACTCTGCCAGCTTCTGCATACACACTACAACAGGCTGCTTAATTAGCTGATCAGTCTGACGACCTACCGCAGGGCAATATGACATACTACTCAGCTAACAGAATACAGACACTGATTTGAATTATTAATATTTTTTTTTAATAACTGCCGATTGCAGACGTACCATTTGACATGATTTTCCACCAATCATGTTCATGTGTTAAAAAAAAAAACCCCAACTATAAAGAACACATAGAAGTCAGGATATAATTCCCTACTGCCTCTCCCTTCTCTTTACATAGATGTTTTCAATAGAAGTTCATTCCTCCCTCCTTTTGCTATGCAGTGATGGATGCTCACCAGGCCAGGATCTTTCCCAAGCATAAACAGCTCTCATTTTCCTCATTAGCCCCACAAAAATCAAGACATCTACAGTATCTTTTTTTTTGGTGTTTTCTTCCATTCAACATTTCCAGTAGTCACGACCACAGCCACTTCGCTTCTCCTGTTATTTCAGTACTGAAAGCAGAAGGATGTGAATTGCAGGCAGGAGAAAAGTTATGTGATTTGAGTTGGTAATAAGCCATTTATGTCTTTTTATATTTCAGTTGCAAAACTGCTGTCAGTTCACTGGCAGAATATTGCTCTCTTTAGACAACAAGCAGTGTCTTTGTATATTGTTGAATAATGTAGCATGTAATTGCCTCTTGTTGAAGTGAATGGTGAATTATTTATGCTCGTGTCTATATGGTATTTGTCTGTTGTACATAAATGTAAACCAGCTCTAGCCACAAAGCAGAAATCAACATAAACCTGTCAAGCTCCTTGGCCAAAAGCAACCCTCCTTGTAAAAATGAGGATCTTTGGGAATCTCCTACTTAGGAAACATGGATATAAGGTGACAGTGGAATGGGGAAAAAAAACACAACAAGACAACAGCTGTCTTAGCTTTGAATATTTTCCTGCTAAAGCCAAGGGGACCTGCATCACTGTCTCAAATTGAAGCAGACTCAAGTGAACAAATACGTTTGTATGCAACAGAGAACTTCGTAGCACACAAGTGAGACCTTTTCTTTGCCTTTCCCTGAGGGATTACTTCATTACACACGAGGAGGACCCATTGGGTGCAGAGGATGCAGGAGAGAAGGCTGGCAGGTAACACTTGCAGGTACCACAAAAGCTAACAGCACCAGGCAGAGCTGCCTGATAAAGCCTTTCAAGAAATTGCTGAAAATGCAGCACCCACCACGTCCCACTCATTGACATATGAGATGTTAAATAGGGTAAAAAGACAAATTCCACCTAAAAGAAAACACGCAAAGCTTATCATCATCCACCGAGTTTTCTTCACTATATAGAATACATTTGAAATTCTGCTTTATTTCTATTAAATAAACATTTCATAAAATTCCTCCCCTTTCTCTTTGTAAGGATTGTAAGGGAACACTGTAATCAAAATGATTATAAAAAGAAATTACTCTCATATGCTCAGTCATATAACTAAAATTCTCCTCCACTATCGATAAGATAAGGCAGATAGAACAGGGTTTACATGCACACACATCTTTTGGACATCTAACTGTATGATCCATTTTTCAAGTTACCAGCCTTAATAATTAATGTGGGGTTTTTTTTTTTCATAATTCTTTAAAATAAAGATAAAACAAACTTTTGCTAGTACTCCTAAGTCTAAGTTTTATGTGAGCCTTGCTGCTTTTAATCATATGCAGCTTTTCCTGCAACCACATGAAAGAGTGGCATGCTGTTAACCTATTATAAACACGTTCCAGGTACACCAGTAACATGCTTCTCAGCTGGATCTACAACTGTTTCTCTGTTTGATGTCAATGGAGCTATGGCACTTTGTGTCCTCTCTTTACACAACATAATTAAAATGTGGAACTCATTGTGGCCAAAAGTATGAATGCATTTGAAAGGCATTAGACAATTAATAGAGAATAAATCTATCTATGCTTGATAAGCTCAATTCCCAGAAGCTAGAAAGGGATGGGGATCAGAGAAATCTATTAATACCTGTTCCTACACTCTTTTGCTGAGCATTTATTACCAGCCATGGCCAGAGGCAGGAGAGAGGGACAAAGGTATTTGTGCCAGTTGAAGATTTGGGCTAAGGTTGTCCATAATATATGGATGTCTAAAACCAGGTAGAAAATAATCCACCAACTCTCAGGTTAGATGGGATGTAGCCTAGCCAAAGCTCAACTACAGCTCCCATGGACAGGCTCTGCCATCTCACAAATCACAGTTTCTTTTTTATTTCTGTCCATTTTCCTATTGCCACTTATGTCAGGCATCACATCAAGGATTTGTATGTTGCTGTGCTTATTAGAGATGAGAAAAATGGTCTCTTTTTCTCAAGAAATCATATTACTTTTTAGCGAGAGTAAAAAACTTGAAGTATTAGGATGTGGAAACATAAAAGCCCTTCATGTTCTCACTCTGTTGCTTCTTGGTTATGAGAAGATCTTCAGCTTCTGTGATGCCTGTTATTTCTCTGTGTGATGAGAAGCAGTTGCACCACAAGAAGATAGTTCAGCTGAAGTATTGCCCAAAGCAGACAAGTGGAACACATTCTCTATAACAGGTAGCTCTTGCTGTCCTCCTCCCTTTTTCTTTTTTTTTTTTTTTTTTTTAAAATAAAAAAAAAAGAGCCACAGATGCTATAAAAACAAGGATAAGCATCTTCAGCAAAAAATGAAAAACAAAAGATTAGGCAAAAGATTGTAGATCTTATCTGGTCAGTAACTTCTGAAGGCACACATGGCTCCTAATTGAATAATACCTAATGTCTTACTTTGAGTAAAAGCTTTGTTGTTCTATCCATAGTCTCCTAATTGTTTTCACTAATCTGGATAAATATTCTCCTTGCTTAAGTGCCTTCCCCGTCAAATCAGGAAGATTTGTGCAATTCAAGTTCTGTTTGTGCTGCTAATGTTTTCTGAAATCTCAGAGGAAAGCTGATCCCACACCCTCCCCGAACACTCCAGAAAGCAACTTCCCTTTGGCAATTTTTCACTCTCAAGAGCTGCTGTGAAGTCAGGGCTGTCATTAGTCACAAAAAGATGTAGGTCTCCAAGTGAAACACTGCCCACAGCTGTACCATGATAAACTTTCCGTGGCTCACATGAAGAGGAATGGAAACATGAAAGGGCAGAGTGAGGCTGCTAGAGTAAAACTTTCATAGAATTTTAAGAAGAAAAAAAAAACAAACCAAAAGCAAGCCAACGTTATTTAGTAGCAATGCAGCACAACCACATAATTCCTCTTCCATTCCTTCATCATCCAATGCAGTGTGATGCGCTTATGACCTTCAGACACATAAAAACCCTCCAAAGCTTTACCATTACAGATGCTGTGTAGCTGTCAAGCTTACTTGAAAGGATAAGGATTGTGCCAGACTATAAGCTGCATGATCATTTTGCTCTCAGATATGGTCTCTTCAGAACAAGCCTAAGTAGAAGGTCATCCTGTTAGTGGGCATGTTGTACCATTTTAATAAACAAACAGTACAAGTAATAAAAACCTGACATAAGAAAAACCAACAACAACAAAGAAACAAACTCCAGAAAGGAGTGGAATAATTGTGGATTTTCTCTATCCCGCGTGTTGTGCACATTTGGCTCCTCAAGTTAACATTTTTGGCAATAAACTTTGCCTGAACTCACATCTATTTACCTCAGAGAAATCAACAAGCTGCCAGAGAGAAGATATGTCAATAAAATGAGAGTCATGAATCACTGACCTTTGCAACCTCCTTGCAAAAAAGGGGGGAAAAAAAAAGTTATAAATAAAAAAGAGCTATTGCACGGGTTCAGAAAAAGCAGCAGGACTCATTACAAAGCTCAGCAACCTCCTGCAGACTGAAGTTGTGTAAAGCTTCACTATTTGCTTAAACACCCTGATTTATTTTTGTTTAAATTATCAATAAATGCAACTCCCAAAAATGTATATTAA
Source organism: Todiramphus chloris collaris (assembly GCA_025345505.1). Taxonomy (NCBI): domain Eukaryota; kingdom Metazoa; phylum Chordata; class Aves; order Coraciiformes; family Alcedinidae; genus Todiramphus; species Todiramphus chloris. The sequence continues at coordinate 11,758,482 of JANVCC010000077.1, forward strand.
CCCACTATGAGCATTTTAAGGCAATTGCTTGAAAAACACTTCTAAAAGCTAGAGCATGTGGTCATAACCCATGATTATACACTCAACCTGCCGAACAACTGCTGAACACTTGTTCGAGTGTAAAATATTCTCTAAAGAACCAGCTCGGGGGACTTTTGAAGCCAAAGAAAACCTTCTGAATCACCACTGAATCAGCAATCTCGCCTCAATAACAACTGTGGCTTGTTCCGTAACCCAGCTGCTTTCTCTCTCCAGATCGAACCCAAACACGCTCAGCTCCTCCCTCATCAATACACTTCCACTGAAAATAGCAGAATGGAACAAACTGCACCCTCCATTTGTGGGGGGAAAAAAAAGAAATAAATCAGCAAACTTCCCTAAAAGCCACATAATGGTAGTTGTTTCAATCAAATAAGGACCCACTCTTATTATTTGTGCTGCGATGCTCAGGAAATAGTTACCGAGCTTGACTCACCACTCAATTAAGGCATAAACACTGCCTGAATAAACAGATTATTGAAAGCAAGGGGAAAAAAAAGAGGAGGGGGGAGCAGGAAGGGGAGCAGGAGACTGTCCTGGATCAGCTACAGCATGGTCACCTTCCCCCAGAAGCCTGTGAAGCCTTGTGCAGGTTCCCAGAAATTACCGAGGTCCAGCTTCTTGCGCTCCTAACGTGCCACATCTGCATGTTCTGATCTGTTATTGTTTGATTTGCCTTGAAAATGTGAAAATAATAATTAAACTTGACATGACTTAGTTTTCGTTTGAACTGGTTTTCAGTGGAAAAAATATCAGTAAAAAATTTAACAACTTCTGTGTTGGGTTTTTTTTGTCTTTGTATTTCACCTGATTTAAATCAGTCCAAAACCAGATTATCATTTCTTTTTGGGCTACTTGCAGAATAAAAAGTCTAGACAGGAAAATAAAAGAAAAAGGAAAATCAAAGCCAGCCAACCCTTAGCCTACTGATAAGCTCCAAACTATATTATGGTCTCCCAATTAGATCTAAACTAGCATGCAAGTTTAGAAAACAACAGACTGGTTCTTCCACATTTAAGGCAGGGATGGATTCTCACCAACAAGTTCCTCTGCACTAACACCTGCTTCAGATCCACATAAAGTAATCTTCCAAAAAGCTACTCCCCCATGAAAGATTTATGCTGAAGGTTTTATGAGAGCTGAAGAGAAGTGTAGGGATTTGGGGCATCAGCACTGTAATGACCCTCTGTACTTGGCACTGGTGAGGCCCCATCTCGAGTACTGTGTTCAGTTTTGGGCACCTCAATACAAGAAAGACATCAAGGTTCTGGGGTGGGTCCAGAGAAGAGCAACTAAACTGGTGAAGGGCCTGGGGAACAAGCCCTTTGAGATGCAGTTGAGGAACTGGGGCTGTTTAGTCTGAAGAAAAGAAGCTCAGGGGAGACCTTATCACTTTCTACGACTATATGACTGAAGGTTGTAGAGATGTAGGCACTGGTCTCTTCTCAAAAGTAACTAATGATAAAACAAAAGGGAAGGGGAGGTTTAAACTGGACATTAGGAAAAAAATTTTCATGGAAAGGGTTATCAGGCATCACAACAGGCTGCCCAGGGGGGTGGGCAAGTCACCACTCCTGAAAGCCATATAGATGTGGTGCCTGGGGACACGGCTTAGCAGTGGACTTGGTAAAGCAGGGTTAATGATTGGACTCTATGATCTTAAAGGTCTTTTCCAACCTTGATAATTCTATGATTTCTCCAGAAACACGGGTTTAAAAGTCCTGAGAGGGAAAAAAAGCACAACTGCCAGCTGCCCAACCTGTCGTAGCACCATGAATCCACCACCCTGCATCAGGGTAGAGCTCACATCAATTTATTTAAGTCCTCCCTCTTGTACCCCCATGGAGCAAAGTTCTGTTCTCAAGCATTGAGGTAGCTGAGGTCCCATCCCTGGAGATATTCAAGGTGAGGCTTGACAAGGCTGTGATCTAGTCAAGGATGTCCCTGCTCACTCAGACTAGATGACCTTTAGAGGTCCCTTCCAGCCCAAACCATTCTATGATTCCTGATTTATAAGGATGCTCAGAGCAGAATTTTGCCTGTGGTACACACTGGCTTCTCAGCTCTTGATCAAAACTTGCTGCCTATGATGTGCAGCATCTCCAGCAATTCATCTTTTCACTTTGCTTAGTTTCTATTCATCTCACATAGCATCTTGCTACAGAAACATTGACAGATTGAATTGAATATGAAAAAAAATCACACACTGTAGAAAAACTTTGTCTTTACATACATTATTCCAGAGCATGTCTTCTCACAGAAAAAGCCATTTTAAGCCAGTCTCAGAAATTGTTATGCATGGTTGAAGTTTAGTATCTTTTCTCTCTTTTTTTTTTCCTTCTAATTCTCATAGTAGCTGTGAGCAAACACCCAATATATCCTATGCAGTCCTTGAGGCCATGCCATGAAAACAGGATAAACCAATTCATCCCTTGCGGCTCACAGACTCCTCTCCCAAAAATCTGGAGCCAGATTTAAGAGATCTAGTATTCAGAATACAACCAGAAATCACATTTATTTAGCAGAAGCAGTCAGCCCCTCATTAAAATGATAGAATCACCAAGAACCAGAACAGACATAAAATACTGATGCTTATGGGAGTTAACTTTCACCCGTCAATAAGAAAAAGTCTCTTTCCTTAAATCTCCAGAAAGACACTCAAAGACAAAATAAGATAGACATAGAAGGTTAAATGACTTACTCAGTGAGCTAATATCAGTGAGAATTCTTCAGGCCGAATTTGCCATGTTTATTTTCTTTTGTTATGTAGAAAAAGGAACTCATAGTAAAGGGATCACCTGAAATACAACTTCAGGAGCAGAGAGTGGATGTGATACAACTGGCCTTGCCACAAATGTTCTTATTACATTTTAGTAAGATCAAACATCCATTGAAGTTTCATTCCCAACACAGGGTATCACATTACTTTACAATAATACAAAGTCTTACCTACACATTCTTTCAAGGAGTAAATCACGCTATCATGCCCCAAATCAGCCAAAAACCCTTCTATAAGTACTAATGCAACAGGGAAACATGAAGCATAAAGGCTGAATCTGTTACAAAGCTCTTCCACTCCAGATATTTTTATCAAACAAATACAGGGGGTTTGGGGGCTGGCAGGTTGGAAAAAATATCATATCTAAATACAGCTCCCATATGTCCTGCAGTCAGGCTGTAATCAAAAATAAATAAGTACTTATCTTCAGAAAACTCCAGAGGCAAAGAACTGGTCTAGTATTGACAGAGTTCACTTCTCAAATGCAGTCTATTTTCTGTTACACATTTCTTTCTGACAGCTGCCCATCCAGCTTGATTTTCAGACTTCCAAGTCCGTTTCATTGTTTGAGTCTCTGGACAGATATTGCTGTAATTTACTCAAGCAGCTCTCCTTGAGGAACTTTCTCAAGAGAGATATGGGTTTTCCCCTCGTGCAAAGCTCAGTTTTTCAATACTTAAAAGGGCCCTATTAGAAAGATGGGACAATATTTTAGCAGGGCCTGTTGTGGCAGGACAAGGGGTGATGGGTTTAAACTAAAAGAGGGAGATTTAGACTGGAGAGAAGGAAGAGATTTTTTACACTGAGGATGGCGAGCCCCTGGCCCAGGTTGGAACCATCCCAGGTGAGGTTGGCCAGGGCTCTGAGCACCCTGCTCTAGTTGCAGATGTCCCTGCTCCCTGCAGGGGGGTTGGACCAGATGAGCTTTAATAGTCATTTCCAACCAAAACCATTCTATGACAGTATGCTTGTTTTCATAACCTTATCTGAATTCAAGGAAATTGCTCTGGACAGACAACCTCTCTGTGTCAGCTACAATGTGAGGTTCAGGTGACCACCTCAGGTTTAGGCATCTACCATCCCGACCTTTCAAGTTAGATGAGATGAGCACCAAAGCCCCATTGTGCTAAACAAAAATAAATCTTCCCATTCAGCGTGTCAGTTGACTCCTATTCAAGGAAAAGATGGAGAGCTAGTGTAGCACAGTTGAATTTGCAGGAAGAGATCTTTTGGCGCTGAAGAGCTATTTTAAGCCCGAGTCTTTGTCTCTTGCATTGATTACTTACTGGACCAGAACCAGCACATGGGAGAAAAATGTTCTGAGACTATTTCCAACGGTCCTGCCAAGCATTTTCAGCCTCAGCATGCTGCAAAATAGTGGGCATTCACAGTTATGTTACCCTGATTACCAACTTGTTCTTTTTACACGTTTGATTTTACTTGATTTTAGCAGCTGCTAGCTCAAATTGATTTAAAGTGAGAAACATATTCTTTCCACCATCTGAAATCTAATACTTTCTGCCACTTTGCGAATGGTATACAGTATAAATTGCTAAATCTTGTGGGTTGTGAGAGATCAGCTGCTAATTTAAGGCTGCTTTTGAGGGATGAATAACATTATAAGGAATAAATAGAACACGAATAACATAATGCCTTCCCTGCCTGTTTATCTCATGGTGTGGTAAAATGGCTTTTGCACACAATAATGCAACCACATGGTATCTACTAGAATTCATTTGATATACCTTCACGCTTCATAAATAGGCAGTCTTTCTGAAAGGGATTGGCCTATGTGATACTGAGCATTGCTTTAAACACAATGTTGTTGTGACAATTCTAGAGCAAAGTATATGCTAACAGCAGCTCATTTGATTTTTAGTGACTGAGAAGGGATTTTCCTCCACCTCCAAATTGAATTTCCTCCATAAAATTTACTATCTTAACACAGTCATCTGAATTTTTTTGTTATGACTCATATGTGGTACCTTCTCCATGAGACATACATTAAAATGGATGGAAAAACATATCTCATCTATACATAAGTACCGTGTAAGTACTTTTTCATGAATGGGGTATTTCATCTTTCATCTAGTGCTGAGTGGGTGAAAGGAACCATACACAGCTGCATCCTGAAAAGACAAACTCAGTATTAGAGTCTGTCATTAAAGTTTCTTGTAAATTCAAACAAAAATTACTCAACAAAAACTATTCATTGAGGCCAAATCACAACTGTGGCTTTGTTTCAGTACTTTTTAAAAAGCCACGACTGTGTTCCAAGCTTAGCAGTAACTTTTATGAATGTTCAACAACTTTAATTCTTTAAGCAACAACACAGCAGCTAAATCTCAGCCCATTAAAGTACCAAGAAACTACACACTTGTTCCAAAGCGAAGTAGACTCCAAGTCCAAGGGGAGATACCTAGAGGTCTAAGTATTCTGAAAAAAAATTGCTATTAGTTATCTCTGGGAGGGTATCACAGTATCACCAGATAAAATTCCTGCAGGAAACTTCTGGCCAGAGTTAACTAAGCAAAGCTTTTCTAATGGAATATATTACATTGTCGTCAGCATCTTAGGGAAGTCTTCATTTGGCAGAAGTCAAATAACATTTACTTCTAAAGTCTCCTACCACTATTCAGAAGTGTTTTATCGAAGGCTTCATCTCCATCACTTGCCTGCATCATGTACACAAAAGTGCAGTAATTTCTCTCTAACTAGCTTACAAGAGGCCATCACTCTGAAGACGTTTCCATGGGACTATATTCTATTTTCTGTTGCTAACACCATCTCTCTTTATAGGCAGAGCACATACTTGTAGTGGAACTTAACATCATTTGATAACAGATTAAACATTTCTTATTGTCCTCCCATACCTTTAGATCACCATAGCTGAAGAACAACACTTCTACCACTAAACTTCAAAGAAATTCAAGTATCTTCATTTACCAATTTACGCTGTTACACAAATGTGTTACACTCTTCCCCCAACATCTCACAAGGAATCACAGCTCTCAACACAATTTTCATAAGATGGTAAACTCCAGCCAAAAATCTTGCAACTGCAGAAAGATCCCCGTTTACAAGTGTAACAACAAAAAGAAAGAAAAAAAGCCATGGTGTGTATGGAACCCAGTAAGTAAATACTGTTATATCCAGAACAATAATACGATAAATCTGCTCCTCCAGCCACTGAGGCACCAGCTTCCTTGACTTGACCATGTATTCCTGCAGGTTTCACCCATGTTTGGCTCCAGTATACTTGTTTTCCACTTGGAAACAACACAACCACAGACACCTCTTCACGTTTTACATTGCACTTAGCTGGACTGCAGATTGTAAACAAACAAGATACAAATCCAAGAGCTTTCTTTACAGAATTTTGATGAAAAGAAACCAGGGGAAAAAAAAAACCCAACAAACCAAACAACCCAACAAACCAAACAACCCAACAAACCAAACAACCCAACTCTGCATAATGATGAAGTCACCGAGAAAAATTTGGCATACACTCCCTCCCACCCTGCCTCTTCTGCAACATTTTCTGTAACATGAAGGCAACATTTCGCCCATCAAATTAAATGGTCTTTATTGGTGTCTCAGAAGCCACCTGAGGCAAGCTCTCCAGGAGACTTTTTATCCAATGGAAATGTTAATTACCTAACTTCTATTGTAGGGAGACTCTCTCAAACTAACCTTCCACTATTCCCCTTTGCAGAGGGGTCAAAAATCATTTTTTAAGGCCTTGCATTGAGAAATTAATAAATAAATAAATAAATAAAATCTTACCCTTGATGGAGCTCCTAGATGGCACAACTGCCTAATTCACATAGTGGTCCTTACTGGTCTCTACCTGAACACCACATGGGTTCTGTACTGGTATGCCTGGGGCCAGAATGTTCCTCTCACTTGCTCTGTGGGATAGACCATCCCCTGAGCTGGCCCAGAGGATGCAATTTTAAGAAGCAAGTGAGAACTGTTCTCAAATGCTCTGCTCCAGCCAGAAAGCTCTCACTCTGCTGAAAAATCCCTGTGTCCCTGGGAGCAGCAGGGCACAACTCAAAAGTGAACAGTGGGAGGTAAAATGAGGTTTTATTTTTAAACAGCAGTGCTTGTTGATATATTTGGTTCTAGACAAATAGAGGAGACTTTGCAGCTGAAATCAGATCGACACTAGTTCTGGAGCTCGGGTTTCGCTTCTTGAAATAAACCATTTACTGGAGCAATTCACAGAAAAAGATCTGAAATGAAACAAATTCCATCAACTACAGTTGGCAGCCAGCTTTGCAAGAATAGATAGCGACTGTTCAGGATGACTCAAAAAGCTTAGTTTTAATGCAGAAAAAGTGAGATGGAGCAATAACATTATAAAACTCTGAAGAGAACACGAAGCATCTCCAGAATACACCCCACTAACTACTTTGCAAGGACCTACAAACTCCAACTGTAGCAGGATTAACATGTCCAACCAAAAACCATCTCCAGAAAAAACTATCTCCCAAGGATTGAAATGCATTTTCAACTCTTTATTTTCTCTGTTGCCAGTAGCATTCACTCCACCTTGAGTCAACGACATGAATCTTTGATTTCACGAGATTAATGCAATAACTTGCTGGAGGCTGTTAATGCATTCAAACCTTGCAGACATGCAGAAGGCTACGATGGCATCACGAGCATACAGATGCATTTGGAGGGGATATTTTTAATGTGAAATAAACTAGAAATTCCTTAATATATGTTTGTAGCAGGGATTACACTGAAATAAAATCTTACTAAGGTGTCTTAGGGCTGGAAGAGATGGCTTCTAAGTGTTACTATAGAATATAAATAATAACGCCAAGGAAACCCTCTACCAAATAACTGACAGCACAAAGTATTCTAGGAAAGCAATGCTCATTTCTCAAAAGTGAGACCCAGACAAAACTATGATAAATAAAATATGTACATTGTATTCAGTAATGGTATAGAAATACACTGTATTGGTCAGCAGGAGAGCTCAGTCCAGCTGATGCAACAAATGGAACCTCCACAGACAATGGTTCTCTTAGTGCCTCAGATCCAGAGAAACATGAAAAACGGGTCTGTATTGACCTGTTCTATCAATAATGTTATTGAGTTACACCTACTTTTTTTAGCAGTCACCAAAAGGAGCTGTAATGTTTCAGAAATAAGGCGATGGAGATGTTAGCCTATGCCCAGTTTCCTTTAAGGCTTTCCATTCTCAAGAATGGTATTAACAAAACATAGCAGTTGCCACAAAAGCTGAATTAATCATTGTCTTCTACAAGGATCACTCCATGCCCACGTCTAAAGATAGCAGCATGCAGTAATGTGTCATGAAATGCCACATCTTCCATCAAAGCTTCAGAATCTCAACTCAGCAGCCAGCAAGAGCAGTCTGGGACACTGCAACCCTTTCACCCTGTGTTATGTGCTCTGCAGCAGAGGTCCCAGAAGGGCAAAGATGCCCCTACCCCACTGACTCTGGTTTGCCCTGGCTTCAACAGATACAGCTTCAACACCAATTCAACAGCATTGTCACCCAGATGTGAAAGACTCCATGAGTCTGGGCAATAAGGTTGTCACCCAAATGGTTGTTTCGGTTGGTTTTTTTTAATCATGAATTGCTGTGGTGCTCTCCCTGTGAAAACCCTCTACCCTTTGGCAGCATAACTGTTCATAGAGTCACAGATCATAAAATGATTTGGGTTGGAAGGGACATTGATGATCATCTAGTTCCAATCCCCCTGACATGGGCAGGGACACCTTCCAGCAGACCAGGTTGCTCAAAGGCCCATCCAATCTGGCCTTGAACACTTCCAGGGGGGGGGCATCCACAACTTTTTGAGTTCTATGACTTCATCTCTTTGCTTATACTTTCAAGGGGGAGCTGACATATCAACTGTGAGAATCCTCTTCTGCACCTCCAATGTGCTTCAGTAGAGCAGGTCCTACTTTCCATGGTCAGAGCAGAGCTTTGAACCAGACCGAGCCAACAAAGGAAGATGCCCAGGGATTTGCTCTCTGGCCCTGATGGACAAACTCTTTCCAGTGGACAAAAATGAAACCTACTTTGTAAATAACTGAGTCAGTCCTGCTGGTTTTATAGCAGTTACTTCACCAGTATGTGGAGAAATTATGCATGCCAGAAAACCATCCATCCTAAGTGGGTAAGAGAAATTATAGTCTCACCACTGATCATTTGATTTATTTTACAACTTTCTTGCATGTTTAAATCCTGAAAAATGCCTTCAGCGTCCAAAACATTTATAATCAAAGCGACTTCAGAAGTCTAGAATAAACTATAAAGTCAGAGAATTTCACAGGTCTTCTCATAGAGTGAAAAAATAAATTCTACACCGATAACGTACCTCAGTTTCTTTATTGCATGGCTCAGTGTTATAAATCAGATTTTGATAATAATAACAAATCAGAGTAAAACCTTACAATTATATGCAGTTTTTTCCTTTACATGTGAAAACTTGGCTTTGAAGGTATTCTTACTTTTCCTCATAAAGGTTATTTGTATAGGGCTAAGCTACGCCAACAAAATTGATCCGAACAGACAAAATGTATTGCCCAAACACGACCATATAAATATAACCTATGTATTATTTGATTAATCTTTTTATATAGAAGTTCTGTCCAACCTGAAAAACTAATTAAATGAGTAAAGGCAGCAGCTTCATTCCAAACATTCATGCCATACCCAGCAGATGCAGGGGGATGCTAGCGTGCACTCAAACGTGTCTCAGAGTTTGGTTAATGTCCACGTGCATCAGACCCTTGGGGCACGGACAGTATTTGCTTCCTTGGAATAACTCACAATGGCAGATGTCAGAGTGCCTTTCAAAGGCGTTTTTCAATTTGTGGATGACAAAATGACAGAGCACTGACATGCAGTACCTATACTACCATATGGCATAAACTGGTGGAGCTCCAAGAAAAATCTAGATCTCCGAACTCACCATCCAGAATCCCATCACATGGCAACTGAGAGGCTTCGAACAAAATTCAGATGTGTATTGCACAAGACAGAAAGTCACCAATCCAATTTCTAAATAAACAGTACTGGAGTCTGAATTTCCCCCAGTAACCATATTAAATAGGGCCAATTTCAGTCTTTCCATAAGCTCAAAAGACAGAGAAAATAATCCTTCCAGTCTTCCCAAGATGCCATCAGGCTCCCCATCCCAGAGGCACACCAGGACCCCGCTGCACGACAGCAGGAGCACGCGTGGTTTGGGGACAAAGCTGACAGGTGACATTTTCGGGAGCAATGGTGCTAGGAAGTGAAACTCTCAGCCTCACAAACAACTGGCGGTTAAGACACCGTAGCCCTCATTAATATAAATGGTTTCATACTAGCTGCTAAAACACTAACTCTCTGCATTTGGAAGTCAACACTGTTTCTGTTAGTTAAGGAGTGCTTTGCTCACCTCTATTTTTGCTCAAGCATAGAAGAAAAGCGGGGGGGAAAAAACAGTCTGTGTCATATACTCTGCTTCCAGTTAGTGAATGGCAGGCTGGAGTACATTTTTCACCACGGATGAAAAATGAAGGTAGGTCGTCTTTCAAAACAGCTGCTCCCGAGGACTCGAAAGGAAAATAATTTGGAAAGCAGCCCCCACATCATTCACTTGGAGCAATGGATTTACGTCCTCCAGCCTGCATGAGCTCCACGGAGCAAGTACGTCTCCATCCCAAACTGAAATCTGAGGTAGAAGGCACATTTAAAACCTGATACCAAACTGCAGTACTACCACTGAGGGAAAAAAAAACCCCAAAAACTGAAACAAAGAAAACCCCTCACTAATCAATACCCTTCAGGAAATCAGTCAATGTTCAGTCTTTCTGCTTCAAGTCTAGAAAATAAGACCTCCCTTTTCTAACGGTGCTGCCTTTCAGTACAGACGAAAAAAAAAAAAAAGAGCATGAGGTTTATGTGACCAGGGAGCAGGAAGAGGGTCTGCACCTGCCTATCTAACATCTCTGGTAATGAGTGGAAAAAAACACCACTGAACACCAGAACCAAGATCATAAGCCCTTTGCTTGCTCTCACTGGTGAGCAATTAGTCATCTTCTACTGGTCGCTGATACTGTTCATGATCATTGGGGTTGGGTACTAAGTGCTCCTTAAGAGACTCATCCCTATCTATCTATCTATCTATCTATCTTTATTTACACTCTTCTTTGAAGCCTTTGAACCCTGAGGGTGAATTGCACCGTTCAGTAAGTGGATGCTGCTCTCTGATTTCAGAAGTGGTCCTTGCCCTGTCTACATGTATTTTCACCTTGCTTTCAGCCCTGCATGGCTTTAAAACTCATCTCACTGCTTTTAGCTTGGCTGAAGATGAATATATATTCAAGCCACTGGTTAAAGTGTCTTTAATGATAGCACGGTTCATAACAATAAAACTGTCCTTTCCATAAAATCCTTCTGAAAATTTAGTAAGCCTATTAATTATTTTCTTAAAGACTGAATTTCAAAATGTCACTGCTGGCATTTAAGGCTCATAAAAAATGCAACCCTTATCTGTGAGAAACGACTTTATACAATCTATTTTAAGATAAAAATATTTATCAAGGAAGACAGTTGCCAATTATGAATACAAACAGAAACAAAGCTACTTGTGGCAAGTTGCTATTTTTTTAATCTTTTACGCACCAAGGGCATATTTCTTCCCAGCACAGTGGTGCAGGAAATAAGTGACAGCTGGTATCTATATTCTGTAATATAATAAGGCAACTCATTTTAATGCTGTTAACCAATTCGATTTTTAAGTTTGCTGCTTCTTAGTAGAGCTTTTTAGATGATTTATTTATTTATTTTGACACAGATACTTCTGAGATTCCTAGGCATCACGATCCCTATGCAGGGCGACAACTGCTGTTATCTAATTAAAGTGGGATTGTCATCTTCACATCAGGACAAACATGACTCCAAAAAGGAATTAGCAAAGGCACAGCAAAACAATGCTAAGATTTAGCTGAGCAACACCTGTGAGAATTGTGAGAGCAAGATTGTTAAAAAAAAAAAAATATATATATATATAAAAAAGGCTGCACAGAGTTTTGCAAAGGAAATCTTTCAAGTGCTCAAAGTAATTAATATCAACTCAGGCTTCTCTGAATTGTTTTTCAGTAGATTTTAATTAAACAAAAAAGAAATGGCTGCAGTTTTCATTCTGAGCTGAGCAGCATCCTGGTGACTAAAACTTTGAAACAGCTTTTCCACTTCTCACACCTTATTGATCCTCAGTGATGGTCACATCTAATCCAGACAAGCCTCCTGCACCTCAACCTGTGCTCCAGACAGAAAGCAATTACAGCTCCTTTTCTTACTCTACAGCCCAGAAATAAAGTTCTCTCTTAGAAAGCTATAAGCTTCTCTTGGATAATTATTAAATACGCTGTCAGTCAGCTACAGTTACAATTACAAAATTGCTAGGGCTGCAATTTCAGGGCTTGTAAAACCAATTTCTTCAGTAATAAGTACTTATAGAAAAAAAAATAAATAAAGCTGTAAGCACAATCTAACAGAAATTGGATGAAATATAAACAGACTGTAAATATTTATCGGTACAGGAAGTTCAAAAATATCTCTGCAAAAATAAAGCGGATGGCAGGCTAAATCCAGAGCCATTGAGCGTTCTTCGAAGGATGTGCTAAGGAGGAACTTCATTTTCAGTTTGACATCGCTAAATCAAATTAATTCCTTCCTCCTATTCAACTGCTACATAAAAATCCTTGATGCCAAAAGGACAAAGCTAAAAATGTCCCTCGAGCCAACCCTGAACGCTGCACTTGATGCAAAAGACTGCCCAAACTCCTACCCACACAACACAGTAATGCAACACTTTAAATAAGGAGCTTGGCTTTGGGGCTTTCCATCACTTTTATATCTATTTTATATCACTAAATATCTATATTTATATCACTAATATCTATTTTATATCACTAAATATCCCGAACAGGAACATCCACCTGCACAGCCAACTTCCCTTAGCACTGAAGCGGGCACACATCTGCAGTATCTCAGTAAGAGGGCACCTCTGGGATAACACAGCTCCTGCTAGATTGTTTCAAAGAGAAATATGATTTCCTTTTCACATACCCTCATCCCACTGGACAATATCTTCACCTTAAGACTTCCTGGCTGAACTAACAAACATCATACGGGAGCATCTAGCTGAATTATTTCAGCTCTAGTCACTCATCAAGAAGAAAACTTTTTAAGATCCTGTTTCAATTTAATTTCTTTTTTTTTTTAAATCCTGGCATGCTGAAGTCAGCAGGAAGACATTTCATTGATTTTAATGAAGCCAGAGGTTCATCCTGAAAATTGCTGTTTGGAATGAACACAGCATTTATATTGTCTCATTTGAAACCCTCCGGTTTTTTGTTAAATGCAGCTTAATGATATTTGCTATTTCAGAATTATTTGCTGTCTTTAAAAACACAGCAAAGAAGGTTATTAAAATACTGCAGTTTAAAATTTGTAGTGATTATGGTTGGGATAGTTTTGTTTCAGTAACAGGCAAGTATTTTTAATGCACTAATACACATCATCATGTAGTTCCAGTTCATTTTCTCATACTGAAAAGCCTCTAGAATCCAGGAATTGTAGTAGTCCAACAAAAATGACTTCTGCTATTTACATGCTTACCTGTGTTTTGACAGGACATTTTTTGGTGCTTTTGTTTTTTTGATTTATTGTCAAAGGCATTTGAACAGCAAGATTAAAAAAAAGGAAAAACTGATGAATGGTAAACGCTGAATGGGTACCATTAAAACAAAAAGCTACCAAAACTCAGCAGAGTTTTTTTTCTGCATTCCCATGTATTACACCAAAATGAGTTACTGCGACATTGTAGCTGTGATACCAAACAACAAAAACACTCCCTTTTTAAAGCTGTAGGCAGAAATAAGCAGCAGGCAAACGGAAGACATCTAAGAAGGATATTTTATGCAAAGAGTTAATGAAATCTGTTTTGGTTTTGTTTATTTTTTTTTTTTTTTAAATGAATAGAGGGCACTTAAGCTAAAAGCCACTCACTGTCAAGTACTGGAGTGTCACAGCTGGCTGCTGCTTGGATTCACCAGCCCCACCACTCCAGCCAGACACGTCATCAAGCAGAGGACTCTCAACTTCTCCAAAACAAACCAGAAAACAGTTTCTGTGCCCACAGTTTGGAGGAGCCAGATTCTGATCCCCTTACACCAGTGAAAACCAAGTGCTGAATGACTCTTGATTTCCCCTAATACAAGAAAATTCTTGCGTGGGATTTCCATGGATACCAATATATGTTCCACTTTACTATGTTCTGTATTTTTTAATCTTGCTGATCTCCTTAGCAATGTTCAAAGACCTTCTCTGAATAGTTAAACACTTCAGTATTTAAAATAGCCTGATGTGAGACAAATGAATTTTTCCTCTTTCCTATCATGAGAGGGATGAACTTAGGTTCCACTCCTCCCTTCTGTTCACCTCTCACATCTCATTTCTTGTTGAAACCGTTTTAAAGCTGGTATAAATAGCTTTGCAAAGTAATTCTAATACTGAATGTCAAGAGCAATAGTGGTTTCATTCTGATTTATCCTTATCTCTTCCTCAGGCAAGTTAATCCTCAACCTGAGATACTGTTTTCATAGCTCTGTAATTTATGAAACTTTTCATCTCAATTATTTACTTTATGAATGGCTCCAATGAGTTGCTCAGGGCATAAAGCTGTAACACTCGGTGCTCTATTGCTCAAGAACATGTTTTTGTCTTTTTAAATTAAGAGACCACCACTGAGTCTTGTGTTGTAATTTCTATTGCTAACCTTTAACACACAGCAGTGTTTTTACCCAGCCTTTTTATCTGACCTCTGCACTTGCAGCAGATGCAGTTACAACCCAGACATCACCATATTATCCCAGGCTAGAGCTTCGGAGAGCCACAAAACAAGCAAAGACTCCCTGATCCTGAAGCACAACCTCACAGCATGAACTCCTCTTCCTTCAGAGAGCTGAACTAGCCTTAGCTCTGCATGGTCTCAAAACCTAAAGACCACATGCAACCTGCTCCTCTTCCACTTCAACAAAGCAGCACCCAAAATCCCTCCCAGAAACAGCCCCAGAAAACTTCCTCAGGCTTTGTCAATCAAGCCAGAAGAACGAACTGGATGGCAGAAAGTCTTACGAATGCACTAACCAGTCACTGGAGCCAGAAGAAGAGCACGACCACTACCCTAACAAGGTGAAGTAGATCTATGAGAAGCTAAGCTTTCAGAGAGCTCCTTGAGAATCCCAGAAATTTCAGATTCACTATCCATTTATCGTACTTCACATTAACAGTATCTGTTTAACATTATCTATTTAGTATCTACATAGCTCAGTTGGAAGATAAATTTCTCAACTAACAAGGAGTCAAGATTGAAGAGGCTGGAAAAGAATATAAGATAAGGTATTTGATGGACTTGTAAAAAAGTGTTGGTTTGAAGACCTATTAAAGAATTTTCAGGCGGAGCTGCCTTGTGAGGAGCTGGCCCTGCAGGCAAACCCATCTCATTATGTGCTATACACTCCTAATAATCTATTAAACTGCCCTTCTCCATTTCCTCCCATTTCTAGCTTTACAGAGATAAACCTCCTGGCTGCACCAGTCAGAGTCCTTCTCCTTCTTTGGATTAATAAATTCCGGCACTTGTAAGCCATTATATTCTGGCTCAGACACAGCAAGGTTAACACTGGGTTCTTACATTTTCTTCAAATCATATGCAAAAGCCTCCAGAATCCTGATTTCTGTCACTTTTTTTTTCCTGAGGTCTTTCCTATTTGTCAGTATCTCACTACTGCTTTGGTGCCAGATCTAAAGCACTTTAAGTGCTTTTTTCCCCATACTGCTTCAAGACCTGAACTTTAAATGGGCATGTAGAGCATGTAAGGGCATTATCATCTTCAATCATCCGAAACATCACAAATTCACACCTAATGTCTCTTCCATCCCCTAAGTTCACGTGTTGCAGATAAATCTTTATTATTTTTCCTACGTCTCTTACAGAAGTTCTTTTTTTTTTTTTTCCACAGCAGCCTTATCTTGTATTCTCTGTACATCTTTAAACCTTACATTTTATATTTACTCCTTTTGTTTGATCTCACAGTTCTTCCCAGTTAAAGCTCACCCGTGGCAAAATGACTGCTCACTGGAAAGAAATGTCCTTCCTTATACTCCATGCAACCCTGAGAAGTTACCAGGTCCCATTTAAACTTGGCAGATTTAAGTCACGCACCAACGTATGCAAAAAGAAATAATAATACAAAAGTTTTCAATCTCATCGGTTTTTCTAATTTTATGGTAAGATAGCAGGGTACATTCACCCACACTGAACATCAAGGGTTTTTTATAGGAAAAATATCTCCTTATGAAACATATTTTTTCCCTACTGGAAGGCGTGAAGCAAATGAAAAATGTCAGTTTTAGTATTTTGCTATTTAGGTACAGATCTGCACCTTACACAGTGAGGAACGACCTACCTTAGATACAGAGCTGGCAGAAAACCCCACACTTATTTATAAAATGATGTGCATATTTGATGAGCCCAAACGATGGCACAATAAGTTTTAGGATAAAAAGTGTGTTTTTAGTAGTGATTGGCATATCAAAGGAGAAAGTCCTGTGTCACTTTCCCACCTCTCCATCACCCCATTTCTTTACAGCACTGTGTTTGTTTTGAAGGAAACCCACTGCAGGCAGCCAAGTGTCTTTCACCATCCCTAAAGCTTCAGGGGCTTTAGCTGCTTTCTGCAGACCAAGGGAGGAAGGCTCACTGTGCCAGGAGCTCCAAAAATGGGTCTAGAGCTGCATTAGTTTACCTGTACTCACTCGTTTCTGGACAGATCATAAGGAAAGTGTCAGGCTTGCCACTTTAGAATTTAGGAATTTTAAGAAGCTGGATCTGGGAATAGGAAGAGGCAGGGTTGGGGTTGGCAAGTCCATGACCTCTGGCATGTTCCCACAGGGGGATTGATGTAGAGCACTGGGACAGAGCCTGCCACGGACCTCTCATTCATATTCACATACATAGAATCATAAAATCATAGAATCATTTTGGTTGGAAGAGACCTTCAAGATCATCAAGGCTAATCATTAACCCAGCACTTCCAGGGCACCGCTAAACCATGTCCCTCAGCACCACATCTCCACAGCTTTGAAACCCCTCCAGGAATGGGGATTCCACCACTGCCCTGGGCAGCCTGTCCACACCTGGACTACCCTTGCAGAGAAGATAGCTTTCCTAATGTCCAACCTAAACCTCCCCTGGTGCAACCTGAGGCCATTTCCTCTTGTCCTATCACTTGTTGCTTGGAAGAAGAGATCAACCCCACCTTGCTACAACTTATAACTGCATTTCAGGTAAAGAGGGAGAGCAGGTCTCCTCTGAGCCTCTTCTTTTCCAGGATGAACAACCCCAGTTCTCCTCACAAGACATATTCTCTAGACCCTTCACCAACTTCATTGCTCTTTTTTTTTACATGCTCTAGCACCATAATGTCCTTCATGTAGTGATGGGCTCAAAACTGACATCATCACATCTTTCCTCACACCACCACCACAGTCGTCTTGTTATTGCCATCAGCAACTGGTACTCAACTGGACATCATTTTCCTTTCTGTTTCTTCTTGCTAGGTATCAGGCACATCACCTGGTTATCTCCTCTTCCAGAGGATGCCACGCTCCTTAAAACTAGTGCTTACCAGCCACGTTCAACAGCTGCTGGAAACCAGGTGTAACAGAAATAAATAAATATTCCCCAGCAAAGCTACATTAACTGTTTGCCCCTAAAGTGCTGTTTAGTGGCACATCAGGCACAGATGTGCAATGAAAGGATTCCAGTGCTCCCATCGCAACACACCTGCCTCAAACCAGCTCCTCATTGGCTTTCTCATGTCCCTTACATGGAAAAACCAAATTGGGTACCCAAGACAGGACTGTAATCATCTCTTTCAGCCCACAAACACAAACGAAGAAGTCACACAGACAAATGGGCAGTGTGACTGTACAACATGCTTGCTGTTAGAGACATGGACAGCCCTACGTATTTTTAAGGGAATGGGTCAACAATGCTATAGGTGATTAGTTACTGTTAGTGAAATTGCAGTAAAAGTGGAGGGGTTGGTGTAATTCAGGCTGCTTTGAGGTAACAACTTGAAGAAGCTTACGGATGCCTTCCCCTCATGTGAATAGCTGTATTTAGACTTCAAATCTGGCACCACACTTCATCAGTAAGAAAAACAGTGCATTTCACTAGAAAACATAAATAAATAAGAAATACTAATTTGTGGTGGAAAGCAGTAGGAAAAAAAAAAAAAAATTAAAATGCTCTCTCATTGGAAATCTAGCTTGGTTTTCCATAGCACATTGGATTCTCCCAGCTGAGCAAGATAACTCCAGCCAAGGAGTATGGTGGGAGTTCAGTTATCCCCCACTGTGCAAGGTATGGAGGAAAACAGGAGGGTTAAGGGAAGAATTGAGGCCTGAAGACAGCAATTAAGGAGCCAGGTTCAAACCAGGCTACAGACGCTGCAAACTCTGTCAGACATTGGAAGCAAGTATCCAGAGTAGCACTGAATGGTTTAACAGCACATTTCCTTGGAGTTTCTGATTCTGGGATATATACAGCCTTTAAGGACACAGTAACTGTAAGAGTAATTAAGAGTTAGGAGGGATAGGGAGCATATTGGCACTTGTTTAAGTCATCACTTTCTTCACCTGATTAATGTATCTGTACCAAAAGAGAAACACAGTTCGATGTTCTAACTTCCTAAATCAATATGTCATTTAGGCAAGGCCAGACCGCTGCTGCTGCGAGCTTATCTCTGGAGAAGGTCTAGTGGAGCACAATGGGAACACAATATTGAGTTACAACTTCTTACAGTTTTGCTTCCCTGAATGTATGCAGAAGCACTCAGCATAGGCAAAGAAGTTAATAATAGGGAGGATTCCCTTTCTAGCGAGCAGAGGAATTTGAGAAATATTTATTGGGGATGAAGAGATTGTGGTATCGTGGCTAGAAATGCCTCATAAGGCATTGGAAGAGTTCACTGTCATCCACCTAACAATTGTTCTTAAATATAAACCAATACTCTGAGAGATGCTTCAGTACTGGGACACAGTCCATCTTTGAAAACATGTGCTACAACACTGAAATCACCTGGGCTACCGACATGATCTTTGCCCACTGAAACTCCTGCTTCTCACAGAGCTCCTGCCACAGGTTGCTTAAAATAATGTTAAAATACAAGCAATAGCTTATTTGCATCTCTGTGATTATGCCTAAATAATCCTACCCTTGCTCGTGCTGCTACTGGATTACATAACTTGATCCTTCCACTTCAACCACGTGAAAAAATTCAAATACGAGAGTCTGCTCCAACCTGCTCATTTATACAGTTTCCAGATACCTCATTTTAGTTCAGCAAAGATAAAATCCATTACTGTCTTCCATTGCATTAGTGGAATTAAGTGTTTTGTCATGTAAATCTCCACTGTTTCATCATGTTCCTGCTACAAACCACCAAGTAAACCACTATGCATTTGACATTAGCCCTCCTATTACAAAAATCTGAACTATAAAGCTATTTGTCATCGATTTCGGGGGAAAAAAAAAAAATACAGAAGGTAATTTCATTACTAAATCTTCATACGAGTAGTTTCCTCTTTTCTGCATTCAAATTGATTTTCTTTCTTTCGGCATGTGAAGAGCCAGATGAAGCCTTTGACTCAATGCCCAAGAGTGAAATAGCACCAGCAGCAGCAGCAGAGAAGCTCTCAGGGCAAGAGATGTGGGACAACATTTTAATCACTGTCCAGCAAAAAAAAAGAGCTTCAAGACAACTGCTCCACTAGTATTTACTGGTTATAAGTGAGTGTGCATATATATATACACGTTTGTGTGTCTATATATAAAATACATATATTGATATCTATAAATAGCATAGATATGAACTATACACATGTATTTATATCTATGTTCTGACCTCTTATTGATGGAAATTTCCCTTTTTGCCAGAGATCAAGTAGTCCCTAGTTAGTATCAAGTGCAGTGTTGTTTAACTAGACATTTGTTTACGCAAATGAGTGCATATGATTTTCAGTCAAACCTTAAAAAATATTTACTCTTCGCGAACAGCGCCAGCAAACTTTGAGTTTTTAATCTGTAATCTGCTCAGCGGAGACTGCTCTGGGTTTTTTTTTTTAGTCACAAAATACAAAAGACACGTGTTTGTTCTACAGGAGACAATAATGATTTTTTGTCTGGCTAACAATTCAAGAAGTGAAACCATTCTTATGTCATATGCAAGAAAATCAATATGAAGAGAACTTCAGGCCATAGAATCATATAACACCAAGAAAAAAAAAATTTACAATCAAATACATTTCCATATCTGAAAGTTTGGTAGGTATTTAGATGCAACATGCTAGAAATACTATCTATCCTATTAGCCTACAAATCAGTGTCTAAGTCAAATCACTGCAGGGTACAGCTGTAGTAGTACAATGAAGCAGCACTGGGGAGATTAAAAAAAAAAAAAAAAAGCCAAAAAAAAGCCCCCAAACCAAATCACACAAAACCATATATGACACCACCAAAGTTCAGCTGGTGAATTGCTGCTTAACAGACTCTAACCATAATAACCCGTCACTGAACCTTGACTGCATTCTCAGCAAAAGCATGCTATGAAGATATTTTTAACAGCCAACAGCTTGCATTTAAGAAATACCCCTCTTCACCTAAAAATACGCAGCACTGAATTGCTACATCCATCCACGGCTTAATTCTAGGTAGGATGCCCTGCCGGAATGAAACGAAGCTTTCAAGAGAAAGCCACTTTCCGAGTGTCTCCTCTCCCAAACCACCGTAAACCCAGTGTAATTAGCCAATGAGCAGTTCTTCGGCAGGCAGCGGGGATCTGCCCAACACAGGCAACCCGGCGAGATGACAGCGAATTGCATTATCTTTGCCATCATTCCTTCTTCCCCGGCGCACTGACCTCTTCGGGGTAGGTTTCAAAAGAAGTGCCACCCTTCCCCAACCCTTCACCCTGCCGCCAAGCACCGGGGGATGCTGCACCCGCGGGGATGCTGCACCCGCGGGGAGCCCCGAGGTGCCCCAGCCGGGGATACCCGGGGACCAGCGAGGACAGGACGACGCTCCCGGCTGCTCCCCGTTTGCTCCACGCTTCACCCTGGAGTAAAGCGTCGGGGCGGAGCGGGGAGAGACCGGGGTGCAGCCGGAGGTGTCTCCGCACCTCCAGAGCCGCCTGCCGCGGCTGCGGGACCCGGCTCGACTCCGCTCCGCTCCTCCCGGACCGAGCCGGACCGAGCCTCCCTACCCGGTGGTGCCGACTTGGCCGCCCAACTTCCCGCAAAGTCCCGCCGCCTCCAAACTTGGGGAACCGCGGCCCGGAGGGGGACACCCACCCCCCGACCCACCCCCCGTCCCCCCCCCTCCCCGTGTCCGTCCCCCCCCCTCCCCGCATCCCCGCTCACCTACCGCCGCTGGCTCTGCCCCGCTCCGCGTTTCCTCGTCCTCTCATCCGCTCCCGCCGCCTCCGCCGGCTCTGCCCTGCGGGGGGGGAGGAGGAGGACGACAGGGAGGAGGAGGAGGAGGTGGAGGAGGAGGGAGGAGGAAGAAGGGGGAGGGAGGGAAGGAGCAGCCCCGCGCTGCGCAGCCCGGGAGGCGGCGTGTTGCCGCTCGGCTCGGCTCCGCTCGGCTCGGCTCCGCCGGCTCAGCGAGGGCGGGGGGTCCCCAGCAGGGCCCCCCCCGGCTCCCGCCTCCCCGGGGAGGGGCGGGGGGGATTGGGGGCAGAGCTGCCGGCGGCTCCGCGGGGGAAAAGGGGCGCGGAGCCGCCCCCTCCTCCGGGCTGGGTGGGGGGTCCCGGTGGGCATCGCCCCCGCGGCTCGCCGGAACCGACAGCACAGGCTGCCGGCTGGGCTCGCCCGGAAGGTTTCGGAAGGGCGATGGGCCTTTCCTGAGCGATCCTACAAGCACATTGGAGTTGTCCCAAGCAAACGGTGGGTAGGTGGAATCAGCAGCCCAAATTGTGCCGGGGGCAGCCAGGGGTCCACCCGAGGAAACCCGTTGCTCGTATGCTGCCGGGCCTCCCTCTCTTGAGCAAGTCAGACTCTCGCAGGATCATAGAATTGTAGAATCATATCATCCTTTTGGCTGGAACAGACCTTCAAGATCGCCAAGTCCTGTTCCTCACCAGACTTGTGCTCTAGACCCTTCCCCAGCTTTGTTGCCCTTCTCTGGCCACGCTCCAGCCCCTCAGTGCCCTTCTTGGAGTGAATGGCCCAAAACTGGACCCAGTATTCGAGGTGCCGCCTCACCAGTGCTGAATACAGAGGCACAGTGCTGTGAACCTTACAGACCACAGGCAGCACGTACCATCGTGGCCCGGTTTTGAAATGGCAACAGCAGGAACATTGTCTTAAGAAGCCAAAATCTTCTACTCAGTAATCCAAGGTTCATTCTCCACCAAGAGGATCCTACCATGTATACATGTGTATATATATGTGTATGTAGAAGTACAGGATGCTTATATATGTGATATAATGTGATATATGCACATACGTAGCACACGTGGTTTCACGTGAAGGTTTAATGCTATGCTTGTAAAGCTGATGGTATCAGACATTGCAGATGTGCCTGTCCACAGCTTGCCAAGGTTTATCTGAGCACACTGAGGAATGAAAGCTCTTCAGACTTCCCTCCTAACGTTAAGTGAACCCACTGTTGAACTGAAATCCGCATGTTTAACATTCAGCAACGTTATTTCTAAGACGTTGAGGTGACAAAGCATGAGCTAAATATGAAAGAAGAGTGAACACTGTTTTAGTATTTCCTTTCATGATCAAGTCCACCATTGGTTATGTCTTCCAGAAGCATCTAAAACTTACACAGATTTGTGGGAATCTTCTCTTGAAGTGAAACCATATGGAACTTAATAGCAAAATGCAAAACAGAAGCTTCCCAATTACACAGCTATGATTGGGAGCCAAACAGTTGAAGGATTTCGAATGGGTGATTATACACCTGTAAGACCATATATAAATAACTAAGAGGCTGACTTAAAAATCACACATGCACGAGTTTCCTACAGCACAGTGGATCTATCTTTGTTCAGGTCACATCTGATTCTCATCTAATTCTTAGCTAAAAAAAAAAAAACCCTCACAGAATAAAACACCTGACTAGGTGAAACCTGTGATTTAGAAAATATTCACACACATTCTGTGCTTCTGGTGTAGGTTAAATATGCTGCCCTCCAAGGCCTGTTTAGGCCTCCTGGGATGCTCTGAATAGCAATTATGCTTAGACAGATTTCTGCATAATTATATTCCTTTCCTTTTCATGTTTTTTTGGGGAGGTTGTTTTTTTTTTCTTTTGGTTTGGGTTTGTTGCTTTTTTTTTTAATTTAAGGAATCTGTCATGAAAAAAAGAACTTAATTCCATGGGAAAGTTTGTTCACACTGTTCCTCACCAAGCATCATCCTGATGGCATTGTCTACACATGATAGCTCAAACTTCCAGGCATTCCTCAAAGGTTGTGTCTACCCATCTCACAGACACTTACAAACTATCTGCAGCATTACCTGGTGAAATGGAGAGGGAAATTTATAATTTTATGGTATAATAAATCACTGCCTAGGACACTAATTGTGTCACCATGAACAATGACAGCGAGAAGAACAGTCAGAATAAATAGTCCAAAAAGGCTAAAAACTGAGGTTGGACTTTAGCTCTTGTGTTTCAAGATGTTCAAAGAGGGAGGAAACAAAGAGATCTCAACATATAAATTACAGTAAAACTTTCTCTGACTAGACTGGCTTTCATAAAACAAAAGCCTCTGTCCACCTCTTCAAATACGAGTTCTGCTCATTGCTGTGCTTACTCTGTGACATATAAAGGGTCATCTCACTTTTAAAACAAGTTGGTGCATATTTCTTAGCTCTGAGCTGTTTGAATTTTAAAGGTGATTTTTTTTTTTACTCAGGACAGTCCTTCCTTATTGCTCCTCACCGTGGTTTGGGGCAAAAATCTGGCAAAGAGGTCTGGTGGCTGGGTTTGACAGCAGCAAAATGGTGCATTTATAGCCAGATTTAACTCTGGGATCAACAAATCAGATCGTGTCCTCCGAGCATCGCAGTAATGGGATGCTAATCCGGGGAAATGGACTGCTCCTCCTCTGCACGCCTGTTACTGCAGCAGCATCTTTGGGTTATTCTCACAAAGAGGGGTTAGAAATGCAGTTGTTTCTGCTTTGTGCTTCCTCTCTTCTAAACTCAAAAGCCGGAGGAAGAAGTTCATTGCCCCTAAGCACCCGGGACTCTTTTGCTTCCCACTCCTGCTGCTTTTGGGGAGCCCTTTTCCCATGACCTCCCATCGCCAGGCACCGCTTTCAAGAGCATTTCTCAAGGGATGTTGCTGCAGAGTACCAGCATAAATTGATACCCTGACGTCAAATTGTAATTTCATCAGAAACGGATGTGGGTTATGACAGGAAAAGAAAAAAACTTCCCCAAAACCTCTCTGTGCCCCTTTTGCCATGAGCTGTAAGGAGCAGACCGACAAGCTGAGTACCCCAAGAGAGCTGCCTGAGAGAGCATGTTCAGTATTCCCATTTTGCCCAGAAGAGCAAAGAGGGAGCTGGAAACAAATAGTTTTCTGGGTGGGGACCTCTAAAGTCAGCTGGGGAGTTTCCATGCAGTAAGTCTGAAAAACCACAAGGTGATGATATATATGTTGTACTCAACAGTTTTGGGACTCAGCGATGCTACTGAGCTGCTCTGCTGAGCAAAGGCACAGCAAAGCCCAATTTCACACTGGCATTCAATCCTAGTGAATGAATCCAGTAGCTTTCTGAGAGAAGCTGGGGTCAGGGTGGGCCACCACAGCACCCTGCCACCTGTGGAGGCTGTTTTGGTTCTTCCAACCCTAAGGCTGGGCTCTCAGCTGTGAGAAAATTGCAGAAAGATTTACTCTTCTTAGTTGTCTATCCTCCCATTAAGAATATTGGTATAATTCCTACTGAAATTAATGGAATGTGTATGTTTTAAAGAAATGCATGATTACTTTTATTTCCCCCATGGTATCCTGGCAACAAACACATTCCTAAAATACAGCTCACTAATTTCATATCTTACACATCCTTTAGATCTTGGTAAAGGGGATATCAACCTTCAAATACTCAGAACACTTCTTTTGCTGTTTTCCCACTTTGAGCTGGGAATTTTTCTTCTTGGCGTGCACATCCCTGGAGTGTGTCTGGGAGGTCTTGCTCAGTCTTTAATGGGAGACAATGCCTTTTTTTCCTTAGAATAGGCAAAAATCAATACTGAATCATGATTAGATAAATGTGTCGGAATTTGGTTTCCCACAAATGGTTTGTTAGATTTTAATGCTACATGTCAAGAGCCAGTTTCCTTTTGCCTAACACCATCCTTTGATCCCAGTTGCATGTCCTTCAGCACCCTAAAGAATTCCTTTTTATTTGTGATATTTATGCCCTTCAAGTACTTGTTGAAGGGTATCATTTCCCTCTTAGTCATCATTTAGCCAAGTGATACATATTGAGTTCCTTTAATCTTCAGCCATAACTCAGTCTCTTCAGACCTTTAATCACTTTTATTGCCCTTCTATGAATTTCTTCCAATTTATCTGCAACTGTCTCGCAATGAGATACCAAGAATTTAATGCCTTATTTTAGGTGTGATCACCCTGCAGCAATACAAAGGATGTTACCTCCTGCTACTTTTATCTACCACTGATTTAACAATATGCTGGAATCATGAAGTAGCTAGGAATCAATTAAGAGAGATTTTAAATGGTTCAACAGTCAGAATTACCATAATGCTTTTGTGGCACTGCACACAACGAGAAGCTTGAAGCTGTTTGAAGCCTGCTGCTCTCGGAAATACATGTGTGTGACTTCTAGGGCAGGCAGAGCTTTTGAACCCACTTCATGCACAAGTTCTGTGATTCTCTAAAGGAATATGAACAAGGAGTTATGATTTAGAAGACAAATGGAGACAGGTTCAAATTATCACCTGAAATAGCTCATGTGTGCTGATGGCCTGAGGGTTTTACACTGCTCCTCCTACAACTTAGATATGTGATGCCAACTGAGGGCTCATCACAACAACAGTAAAACAAGGCGAGCCAGCAGCCAAGGAGCTTGACATTAGGTTGGTTTAGGCTCTTACTTAAATTGGGTGCTTTAATTAAAAAAACCCCACAAGTCATTAGAAATCCATAACACATCACAAGCTTTGACTAAAGAAGAGCTTGAGATAGCTAAGACAGACCAAATGGGGAAAGATGCTCTAAGACATCTCAGATCTCTGCTGAAGTGATCATGTGGCTTCTCTGTTGCCCTGGCATGTGGTTCCTGATTAAAGGCACACACCCCTGCCGCTGAAGCCAACGGGAGCTCTGCTCCTGACTTCTCCTTTCCCATTTGAATAACCCTGTTATTTCCTATTGCTCTTGTGAAGAGTGCTGCTTTTGGAGGCATTTAGTTTCTGTTACAGAATAATCTTTTCCCCTCTACATCATATATTTAAACTGACACTCTCCAGATCTATTATGTATGTTAATATATTTCATCTCTGAGCCACTGGTAGGTCACTGGGACGTTTCATGTGCACTCCAAAACCCAGAGTTTTTACTTTCATGTTGTTTATTACTCCTTCTCTAGCTCCAGAATTCAGAATGAAGTGTTTAAAATCTGATCAAGGATGTGGTCTAATGAGTGCTTGGATTGTATGTGTGCCTTTTTTCCTTAATGAATTTTTACCACTCTATCTACCACAAGAGAAAAAAACAGATTGACTGTGTTTTCTAAGCTCTTTTCCCTGCATACTCTAGTCTTTCCTCTTTCTCATCTGTTGCTTCTCATTCATCCCTAAACCTGAAGTTCCTTGCAAATCCCAACCTTCAGCAGGGACTTCAGGGTTGAAAAGCCTGATTGTGGCATAAAGAAAATATACATATAGTACATGTGCGCATGCACATATGAGTCTTCCCTCAAGAATTATTTACATTCTGAATAAACAACTCATATTGCTGGACAAAAGGAAAAAAAAAACCCCAACCCACAACTGTTTCTTTTAACTGTAATGTATAAATATTTCAAGTACCAAGGCTGATTTGTTAATGTTGAGTTTGTGAGATGAGTGCTCACCATGTGGACTTACAATTTGCTGCAGCAGAAATTCATGTATGAAGAGTGACCCCTGTAAAAGAGGGAGTCCAAGGGGGACATGAGTGTTCCTCACACCTGAGAAGAAGTTGCTACCTGCCCAGTATTAGGGCAGGGAGGGACAAAATCTGGAGCCCAGCGATGAGGCCCTACTCTGCCATGCTTTTGCACACTCCATTCCAGCCCAGACGCTACCCAGTTCAGGGAACAGCCTGGTCAGTGACTGTTCCCGTAGGTATGACGTCACCAATGATGTCAATGCATATGGTCAGCTTGCTTTTCAAGGAAGAGGATTTACTTCTGCAGAGATGGCCCATGCTATGCTCCTTTCCTTCTGCACCAGAGGATGGCCTTGGACCCTGTACAGCTGCAAAGAGATTAATTTCCAAGCATGCTTATACCAGATTAGCCTTCAGAGAGATACAAATAAAGTCATTTAACTTGCTAGGTGTTATATGAAAAATATCAAGATAGATCAACTGCCTTTACCTTCAAAGTTATGAAAATCATTATTACAAAGATAAATCACATACCTCCTTGCTGACATAATGATAAATCTTTTCTCCAAGTGTTATTCTTCCTACTAATTTCAGAAGAAATGAATATTCCTTTTTTCTGCCTTTTTTTTTTTTAACTCAGGCTTTGTTACCAAGTCATTTCAATTTGCAGTCATTCTTCCAGTCCACCTGCAATGATAGAACTGATAAACACATTCTTATATAATAATTTTTAATGACTGCCATAGTTGTAACAGAATTTTGGCTTTAGGAAGAATACCAGAGATGGCAGAAAACACATAAAACTCAGTCTCCATCGTACAAGCTGAAGAAAGAGCATGGGAAGGATGAATTTCATACATATATTATGTATTCTGGATGCATTTTGGGTTTTTTTCTGATAGGTGTCTACTGACATGGTTAAAACACTGCCATACTTCAATCTGTGAGGATTCTCTTAGATTCTCCTCATGCTCCTCCATACTTCCTCTCTTCCAGTGCCTAAAAGCTGAAACATAACAGCAGAGCTTCTGCACACTGGTAATATCTTGCTGAATCAGGCAGTTTGGTGCAAAGCCAATTCCTGTGACTCCTGTGGTCTCGCATGAGAAATTACTTCTGTTGAATAAGCGTTGACCATTTAATATACAGTGCTCATGGCTCACTATATATATTCAGAGAACACTTTGAGATATTTTGATACTGTCTCTGTATTTTTACAACCTAAACATATTCCTTGGAGATTTATTCAGCTTTGCCTTCTGTTTTTTTCTCGTACACATTTCCAGGGGTTTTATGGGGAAGCAAAGAGGGAGCCTAACCAGTGCAGGCAGCTCACTTAATTTAGCACAGTCCTGTCCTTTCCAGTTCATCCACCTGCAAAATGGGAATAATAATAAGCACTTAAGGGAGAGTATTCACATGTCTAGCTTGAGACCTCTAATGTTAGGCTCTCTAGAGGCTCAGAAGGGAGAAATAGTTTCTAATTCGGATCCTTTGAATGGGTTTCTAATACACCCTGCTTCTCTCTGCTGGCAATAAGGGAGACCAAGTTCTCAGCTCAAAAATCCCTACATCAGACACTTCAGTTACATGCTGACAGGCAGACACTGTGAGCATCCCCTTTCTTACCTCATCCTGCAACCATTTCCATGCTCAGCTTTCCACTGTGGAGCAACATCTGATTAACTCAGTGGTTTTCCACATATGCAGAGTGGGATGGGTTGCAGGATGAAGACCACGCATACCCCCAGGGATCATCAAAGGTGAAGGAATTAGTATTTCAACAGCACTTCACATGTGTTAAGCTCAGTGAAAGCACTATTAATTATCAATATGGTCAGTTGTTATTATTCATTAGTGGTTAGAACAAACTACTGAGACTCAAGAGCTTTGCATTTCAGTCTCAGGACTGCGACTGTGTGATATTGAGCAAGTCCCTTCGCTTCTCTTGTTCTCATTTTTCCTGTCATTCTTAAGTGTGATGTGAACCTTAATTAGGCTTGAAAAAAGCTTTGAGAACTTCTGGCAAAAAGTGAAATATTAATGTCAAGCCTTACTATGCAGCAGATGAGACAGAAAGATAGTCTCATCCCTATTCAAAGAGCTCGGACTGGTGCCATGGAGCACTTCAATGGCTTGTGAATTCTACTCAGAAATACTGAGGACAGAGAAGCACACCGAGCCAGTTCTCCTCAAAGCAAGAGCCAAGAAGCACCACTGGGGAGTTCAGAGTTGGAAAACCCATCTCTCTACTGCTTTTCTTCTAGTTGCACAGGCAAACTGCCCATTGGTATACACAAATGGATATTTAGGCATCTAAATATCCACTTCTGGGCACAAAAATAAAATTCGTGACTGTGTTTCACATAGAAGGACTGGGAGAGAAGTCAATCTTTATTTCAGAGTATCTCGTCTGTGGTGTTTAGTCTTTGCGTTGATCATATGAATTAGATCTCTATTACAAATGAGCCTCATGTCCCAGAAACTAATGTGCTTTGCTCAAGAAGCAAGACTTTCTGTATTTCATCATCATTCTATTTGTTAATGATTTGGCTTTCCTGGCAATGATGAGAAATGTTTATATCCCTGGAGTATTTCTGGATGGTAAAATTATCGTGTTACTTGTGGGCAATTGATGCTGCTATTAACTCGACAAGGTTATATTGCCATATTTGATCACTCTGTTTGGAAACCTGGCCACCTTCCTTCACACCTCTGGTTGCCATGATACCCTTTGGCCACTACTAATTCATTCAATTCAATTTTATACTCGAAGACGGCAGCTGCCAGCTTCTGACTGCTTGAAATCATAACAGTGAGACAAAATGAAAACATGACAGTGACATAAACACGACCGAGAGGTCTTATCTGCATTTTAAGGACTGTTGTAAATGAGAGTGGTGCAGAGAGAAAGATTAGCGATGCCAGTGTAGAGAGGTGAATGTGCATCTGCATAGTCCTGTAAATGCATCTACATTTAATTTATACCCAGTTCTAGTAACACTGTCACAATGGTTCTGGAATAAAAGCCATGTCAATAGCGAGGCCAAGCTCTTGAACAGTTCCTTAAGTGCTCCAAGGTTCATTGCCTGAGTTAACCCAGTTCACCACAGTGATAAAGCCACATTTTCATATTTATATCTACCCACTTTACATCTACCAGTTAGAAATAGAAAAAGACATTATTCCAGGCTGCCACGTACAATTAATTCTTGTTCATGTCTAATGCCTCATAGCTTTTGTCTCCAGGTGTCTGCTGATACTCTCCATCCCGTTGTAAAATCCAGCTACCTTACCCAGACTGGAAAGGCAAACACAAACATCTGAGATGAGTTACATATCCACACATATAACTTTTTTGTCGAGGCATTATTAACTTTTGGGGAACGCACTCAAGAAAGTTCCATTCGTGTAATGTCAGGCTTGAGATCTGCCATCTGCTGAACCAGGAAACCTTCAAGTTAAATTCACTCTCAGAGCCAACGCTTGCCTGCTCTGCAGTTGCCACCCGTATTTCTTTACATTACTGTTTATTCTGTTAAAATTATGCCTTAGCATGTAGAAAAACTGTAAAAGCAAATGAGCAATGTGACAGGGCTCAATGCAGTAAAGACAATCATGTTTTGTAGACTTAAAAATCTCAAGGCTTAACCTTGCTTACATAAGAATCAGGAAAAATGCTTGGGAAAAATATAGGGATGCAAAAATCTCTCTATTGGATGATTTACTTGGAGATGACTCTGTTCTTAAAAAATGCAAACTGACACAATATAAGAAGGAGCAAACTTTGGGTCTGGTTGGTTAAATAAGTTCTACAATGCATTTGCTTCCACAGCCTTTTCCTTGCTGGTGGGCTGCAATTTCAGGATTTTGCCTACTCATCCAGTAGCTCATACCAAGCAGCGAGAGACCTCTGGAAGCATTTGATGTTTCTCACAGTAATGGAGGTAAAACACAGAGATCATTCACAGCCAGTTCATTGTATCTGGGCTGTGCCGAGCCAACTGCTCTTGCCTTGCACAGATGGGCCGGTGATGTGCAGGAGATCGGATGTGCCTTGAGCCACCTGAACTGGCTGTGCACTCGCAGATCACCCCCAGACAGGACGTCTACAAATTCCTGGAAGCTCTCAGCTCCCTGGGCGTGGGACTGTCCTGGGACATGACCTCTGACTTTGCTTCATTTTACCATATGGGAACAACATCATGTGCTAGCACAGCCAGCCCTGTCAAATCAGCGGTGAAGCTGGTCTGGCATGTCCTGGCTTCAGCTAAGTCTGCTGCAAGCTCAGCTGGTGTACCAACCATAGGCAGAAATAGTGGAAAAGGAAAGCTGTTCAGGAGAGAAAAGGCAGAACTGCCTGGAAAGGTTGCTGTAGCACCATTGCTTTTTTCTTTTTCTTTTTTTTTTTTTTTTTATCTTCTGGATCAAAAAAAAGAAATATCAGCCTGATCCATATGCTAGGATCCATGCAGAACCCCAAAAGACCTATATACGTGCTGGAAGACGAGTGCCCATATGGTGTCTTCATTCATTCATTGCAGTGCGGGTAGGCAGCAGAAATACCTCAGGGAAGAATTGCGGCTGAGAAGATATTTTTAATAAAACAGTCTGCAGTGATCTATAATAGGAAATAATCATTGAGGCTTTTTCACAGATATCTAAATTTTTATCTCATCTTTTCCCTTACAATTCTAGCAGAGAAAAAAACCCATGAACCAACAACAGAAAAGAAAGCTTTCTTGTACTATAAAACACAGTGAAAATTTCCCAGTTACTAGCATTCTACTGTATCAAGGTTACTGTTAACTTTATTAATATTCATTTTCATTTATGCTACAGCAAAGTCATTAACGTGATAAGAGTGTTATTATCTTTATGACAATAAGTATTTATTAAAAGCATGTACGGTGAAAATTTGTAATATGATGAAGCATTGCAAAGTAGAATGCAATGAATCCCTGAGGAAAAATAATAAAGATTTCTGACTCTTTTTATTCCTCCCAACAACTTCACAGTATTAAAAAAAAAAAAAAAAAGGCAAGATAACAATGCAGGCTTGAAGTCTCTTATCAGAATTTGCAAGTGCTCTGAGTGTTTATCCTCAGGCAGAGCTGGAGGGATCCATTTCTAGAAAATTATTATTGTCTGTCCTTTTAGCAAGAAACTGTCTTGCTGTTTTTGTTTAATTAAACTGCTGCTGTCAACTACTGCCTGCAAATAACATAAAAGTATTGGATGGTGAACTTGGGAAGGCACTTGGCAATCAGTGGGGTGTTCTGAACTCCCTTTGCACTCCCTGCACATCTATTGAAGGTGGGAGGTCTGTTACAAGATAAAATTCCCCATTTCTTTCCAATTCCCAACTCCTTCAAAAATGATCCCTAAGTGATGTGACACCACTGACTGAAACGTCAGCGTCTAAATCACAAATAGCAATATTTGCTTTAGTCCTGAACGCTTCGTGGTTTTTGAGCCTTTCCTGTTGTCCCAGTGATGGCTTCCTCTCTGGGGGCTGCTGTGGGATGCTGCCCGCTCTGCTCCACTCCTCTGACTCCCACCCAGCCCCGGACAAATGAGGTGCTCCTCTTCCTCCTGCTACGGGCACATCCCTCCAGGTCCAATTCTGTAATCAAGGTTTTATTCCTGGTTTTGTTGCGGGGTTGGGGTTTTTTTAGGAGAAAAAGTAGTTGGCTTTATGGTCAGCTATTTACTCAGGCTCTAGGGCAGGCAGATAGGCAAAGGTAGAGCGGTCCCAGCGCTGGAGAAAACAAAGAGCCATCCTTTCCGCCCGTACGCTCTGTTCCCAGCAGCTCGGCTGGAGACTTCCTTAAGCAACAAGAAGTCTCACCGCCAGGCCACAGCTGAGCCTGGCAAGGGTTGCTGCCTGGAAAAAAAAAAAAAAGAAGAAAAGAAAGATTTTTTTTTTTATTTTAAACTGGTCACCAGCTAAGCAATGGCTCCTGGTACTTTCTACTGCTGGAGAGCTGAAAAGGTGACCTCTGATAAACTTTCTGGGCCAACAACCTCTTATACTCGCTGCCACTGTGCACTGTAGTGGAGCCCTGCAGCTTGGTTGTTAACTGCACCAAAAGTCCTCTCCCTTACTCAGTCTCCCCTTTTTTGTTCCAGTTCTAGCCCCCAAATGAACATGAGGACAAGTATTAGATACATATATGGTCTTACTTGAGTTGGATGCAATCTCTGACCACAGTAACTGAATTCTCAGAAGGCAAGGGACAACACACAAACAGGAAGACAGGAAGTTCCACCTAAACATAAGGAGAAACTTCTTTCCTCTGAGGGTGACAGAGCACTGGAACAGACTGCCCAGAGAGGCTGTGGAGTCTCCTTCTCTGGAGAGATTCCAAATCTGCCTGGACAATGAGATGCTCCATCTGCTGGATGGAGCAGGGGGGTTGGACCAGCTGATCTCCAGAGATCCCTTCCAATCCCTACCATGCTGGGATTGTGTGATTCTGTGAAGATATAACCAGAGAAGTTCCACCACCAATTCTCTTTCTTTTCTGGAGTGTAGTTTTTCTGTAGGGAACCCTTTTCAGTGGAGTTGAAGGCATTGTGCTCTTTCCAGTAGTCATCCATAAAAAGATTGTTCCCTACCAGCTTTGGGTGTTGATCAGCTCTTGGGGAATATTTTCTGTGATTTATGTGGGCTGTACAGTCAAGATAGTATGTACCTGGACTCCAAGCTTTACTTTTAAGCTGTACAGAGATGAAATACCATTACAGTAGAGTGTAACGTTAATTAGGTTCAGTTTTCCTCCTGACTAGTTGGCCCAGCACACTTCACTGATTTTATTTGTGGATAGATTGGGCCAATATTCAAGTATTTACTTGAATACCTGCTCATCCCACGAACCCATAACTCTATTTTCAGTGATTTCTGTAATGCTGTCATCACAGGAGGAAATCTAATGTCCCAACCTGCTCTTCTCCAGCAGTGTGTTATTGCCCAGAGACATTCCCATGTTTTCTCAGGGTCTTCTGCTGTCCCCCAGCTTTGTTCCCCACCCCTGCTGGTCCTGCAGAAACTGCTGAAATCATAAAATCATAAAATCAAATGGTTTGGGTCGGAAAGCACCTTAAAGATCATCTAATTCCAAGCCCCCTGCCGTGGGCAGGGACACCTCCCACTTGAGCAGGTTGCTCAAAGCCCCATCCAACCTGGTCTTGAACACTTACAGGGATGGAGCATCCACATCTTCTCTGGGCAACCTGTGCCAGCCTCTCACCACCCTCACAGTGAAGAATTTCTTCCTAATATCTAATCTAAATCTCCCCTCTTTCAGTTTGAAACCATTAACCCTTGTCCTATCTCTACAATACTTGATGAAGAGCCCTTCCATCTTTCCTGTAGCCCCCATTTAAGTACTGGTAAGCCTGTATGAAATCTTCCTGGAGCCTCTCTTTTCCAGGCTGAACAATCCAAACTCTTTCAGCCTGTCCTTATAGGGAAGGGTTTCCAGCCCCTTAATCATCTTCATGTCCTACTCTGGACACAACAGGTCCATGTCTTTCTTATGCTGGCTGGAAATTTCACTTTCTCTTTTTAGCAAAGAGACCCTCTGTTCCATCTCTTTCAGATCACAAAGACCATTTTGGTGCCTGGGCTTGCAAAAACATATAAAATGTGGGTTCATGGAGCTTCTGTGCTCAAAGATGTGATGGTCCCCACTGGAGATGGACATCAAACGCTGCATTTCACACCTTCCTGCCCAGAAGCTGCCCTGTGCTTGCGGAGAAATATAATGCCTGTGCTCACTCATACTTCTGAACTGGAAGATGACTGGAGGGTTGGATATCCTGGCACACACAGCCCAGTTAGGGTTTAGAGCTGGGAGGAGAAGGGACAGCAAACACTCCTGAGGTGGCACTTGACATGCTGGTGAAGGGACAGGATCAGCCCAAGGGAAGAGACTCTGCCCTTTTAAATGATAACTTCCATCAGTCACAGCACTGCTGTCAACAACATTCTCACATGTACCTCAAAAACATTGCTCCACTAAATATTTTGTAGAGTGTGCTAACTTTGCTTTTAAGGGTCTGAGCAGCTTCTTCCTATTTCAGGTACTATGTTTAATTTATATCGAAGCTGTTACTTCACATAATAAGAACATGAACGTGATAAAACATAGAGGTGAAAGAACCACAGCTAAAGTGACACATTTATTTTATGTCCCAGGTGCCTTCACTTTTTCCTTACTATTTGAATTCTCTCTTGTCTCCATAATACAGATTTAGCTTTGATCCATCCCGTCAGAGTCAGCTGTCTTTTGTAAAAGTTCTTTTCAGTCTGAGCCCTTTTTGTGATAACAACTAAAACAGTATGGAAAGAAGATTTGGATTATATTTGTGTGTGACTAGACTATTGATCTCACAGACCAGGAAATGAAAAATAAGATGAAATGAGTGTGGGTTTTGAATGTGACTGGAAGGAGGAGGTCAGGATGAAGCCAAGCACAGGTCAGTGTGATTCTGCAGGGACTCCAACCGCTTCAGAAAATCAAGTTGCAGTGTTTGTGTGATGTAAATTCAGCTTCTTGAACTCACTGGGGACCTGGTTTTCTCCAGGAAACATTTTCAGCCTTTTTAATTTGTTTTACTCCCATTACCCACATGATGAGGAGAGGCAGCAGTGCATTCTGGCTTGCAAGGGATGATTCTTATTGTGAACACCTCCATTCCAACACCGCAAAAATCCAGCTTTGGTCCCCCATGTCTGACCAAGGGCTTCCCCCCAGGAAATGTGGAGAAGGACTCACAGCGGGTTCTTCTTCTGAACTTCAGCTTTTCTAAAGTGAAGGAAATGTGCTTAGTTCTGGCACAAGGTCCTCATATCTTACCGCCAGCTGCTCAGACCTCTTCTCATCTCAACTAGACTTGGCTCGTTGGAGCAATCATGAGGCAGATTGGTCTGAAGGGAAACAGCGATGTCTGTCTGACAGTGTGCTGGGAATTTTTTCTTCCTTTTTCTACTGTAAAGCATTCTTCCTTTCCCAGACTGCCCTTAAGAACCTAATTAGTAGCCTAATTACCACCCCCATACTATGCCCTAGCTGACCTTTGCTGGCTCGTGCTCTCCATCTGCCTTGCCTTGTCAATATAATTTTGTGTCGTAGTTCTGCAAGGTCTGTGCAACTTCCTCCGCGCATCGCAGCATCACTGCACTCTGCTCAATGGTTATTTCTATGCCTTACTCCGATAAAACCGAACTGGGAAAGGACTGTAAATTTTCAACCTCGAGAGGCTCTTCATTAAACAACAAATAACTCTCTGCACCTACTTGATATTACCCTCCTGTTAGCTGTTTGTCACACACCGTGCCTTCCTCCCTGCTCAGCCTGCTGTGTCAGTGCCAGTCAGCTGGCAGAGCTGCTGCTGGCCAAATAATTGCACGTTACATTATGTTTTCCGAGCCTCTGACTTTAATATAAAAGCAGGAGCACCATTTTTATCCCAGCTGAATTTAGTTCAAAGACCCACACTATCTCACCGTTGCTATTGGATGTCAGCAAGCGGTGTTTCATAGGACCAGATCCCAGTAGTATCCTACAGGAATAGCTTTTGATGGCTTTAACACCACGGCTGTTGCTGCTGGCGTTTCCACACAAAGAGGTGCTGTCCAAAATAATGAGCTGCGTTTAATGCATCGATGTTCTGTTCCCGACACTGTCCCAGCAGGACGCCTGGCAGCTGGGGTGGCTCTAAAGCCCAGATGCCCCACGTCTCGGGGACTGTTTGAGCTGCATCTCTTTTGCAATTGCTACCTGCCCTTGGGGCAAGCGGTATCACAGCTCTCTGATAGGTGCATTATTA
Organism: Todiramphus chloris collaris; assembly: GCA_025345505.1. Lineage (NCBI taxonomy): Eukaryota > Metazoa > Chordata > Aves > Coraciiformes > Alcedinidae > Todiramphus > Todiramphus chloris. The sequence continues at coordinate 11,795,388 of JANVCC010000077.1, forward strand.
ATTTTCAAGACACAGTGCATTTAAAAGCCAACCACCATCCTGGGAAGTATGTCATAAAACAAATATTCCTTTCCTGCTGAAATGCATTATTAAAACCTCTACCCTATAAATCCCAAGAAGATAACACTCTCCATGGCACCTTGTAAAATAAGCAATTTTCTGCTACCAAGGAAACAAATTCTTTTTCTCAAGCCTATCTAAACTCCACCAACATGGTGACAGACACAACATTGCATCTGAGTTTGTTTTTGACAGCCTCATACATTTCTAACTCTTGTCAGCAAGAATAAATGTATGCAGCTATTCACTTTAAAGAGCTCTGGAGCAAAATGGACTTTCTGGGACCTTCTTCACCTTTGTCTATACCAGACTTTATGCTGTAACATTTCTCTCCATTTCCATCACTGCTTCATTGCAGAGTGAGGTAGAATTTAAGTGCCAAGATCAAAGCCAGGCCAAGTTGCCTTTTGAATAGAGAAAGTGAGGGTGGGATTAGAAAGGTAGACACTGTAGCTTCCCAAAGATATGCTCTCCACCCCTGAAATACATCACGATGAAGCTCACCATGTATCACTTTCTCTCCCGGTGCTACTGTGGCAGAAATGAGGAACATCTGCCTGCTGCATCCAACAGCTTGCTCTTATATAGGGTGTCATGGCACAAGGGCTTTAGCTACCTGGACATTCAACAGTGTTCTTGAAAAATTCTCTGAAAATGATGTTAATGCATGAGGAAAGCAAGCTGCAGGACCCGGGAATCACCATGTCTACTGTGGCAGCCCTTGCTAAGATGGACACGGAGCAGGACCTAGACAAGTCCAGTTGTGCAGCAGCAGAGTGCTTGAGATGACATGTCAGTTTTAACTGTATTTTCTAGTTTCCTAACCAAACTGTCTAAGTTTTGTTTCAGTAAGATCTTAGCTCAGTTGTTTCTTTGGTTTTAGGGTGGAGGGTTTTAAACTATAACACTACAATACTGTTTCTTGATTATGGTGTCAGAAAATGTTAACATTTTATTCCAGTTGGAAATGAGAAGAACTGAAGAAATTCCAGCCTTTGACTACAAAATGAAACTGCTATTTTCTAAACAACTTTAACCAGCTACCTAGACATCTGAAAACAATATCCTATTTTCACCCCTTATGAGCCTGTGCAGTTATACAAATTTATTTCTCAGAGTGAGAGGTCTATGGGATCATTCATTTCAGAAAGCTATGTAATGTCTCTCTCTCGTGTTCATTTCTAGAGCAATCAGGAGGGTTAACTTAGTAGCTCATTGTTATTTTTCTGTTCTTTGATGCATAGAGTGTATCTCCTGTGTATTGAGCAGCTGTCAGCAAAGCGTTCAACATCAACAGACCTTGCCGGGGTCCATATGTGACCACAGATTTTAAATACAGACATTTCCTTTTTCTTTTAAAGCTGAAGTTAAATTCAAGCACTCTTTTTATATTATCACATATTCAGGGATCAGCCTGAAGCCAAAATAAATTTGTTTCATATTATGGGTGAAAAAATGGCATGTTCTTCAGCTCAGCAAAGACAGATCACTCAGCATAAATCCCTGCTACCAGTACAGAATTCCCAATAAGAAGAAAACATACTTTCCTTTTCCTCTCATTCTCACAGTTCACACAAGGTGTAGCCTATGCATTAAAAAATGTTTCTATTTCAATATTCAAAAAGCAAAGCATAAGCAGATAGATATTGCAGCAGGCTCCTGTAGTGGTGAAAAGTCCATGCTGCCCATGGGAGACCTGTGAAAATATTTGAGTAAGATCTTCAGGGATCTGAATATGGGGCTGTACCCACTGAGAGGGTGATATCAATCAGGCTCAGCCTGTCAGAAAGATGGGGACAATCTTTCCAGGGGAGCCTATTGTGGCAGGACAAGGGGTGATGGTTTTAAACTCAAAGAGGGAGATTAGACTGGAGAGAAGGAAGAAATTTTTGACACTGAGGATGGTGAGACCCTGGCCCAAGTTACCCAGAGAGGTGGTCAGTACCCAATCCCTGGAACCATTCCAGGTGAAGTTGGATGGGGCTCTGAGCACCCTGCTCTAGTTGCAGATGTCCCTGCTCCCTGCAGGAGGGTTGGACTAGAGGACCTTGAAAGGTCCTTTCCAACCCAAAATATTCTATGACCAGAGATGCATCCAAGTACTACCTTCAGTCATGGGTCTGAAAAAAACACGTGAGGGACTGTACTAACATGGAGATGGAAAGGATACTGTTAAACTAGTTAGAGCAAGACAGTAAAGTATGCCAGGTCTTAGAGTTGACCACTATTCAGTGTTGCTTTTCCTCTGGCAAGACTTTTAACAAACTGCTTTCCCAAGGAAGAAACCCAGGAACCATGTCCATGAGAAAGGACCCACAGTGTCACTCAGTCCTGCCATGAAAACCAATTAAAATTTCTTCGTAGGGAAGCCAACTTTGGATTGTTATTTTTCAGACTGCTATTATAAATAATAGCAAGGAAAAACAAAGTTTTTAATTTGTGCATATGCCTTGACAAAGTTGTGCTCCATCGTTGTATAAATATTGCTCCTGTAACGCTGCCAAGGAATGGCCTTGAGTATCTGCAGCCAAAATACCCAGACCTGCTCCTATCCGAGTCCATGAGACTTAATTATAATTCATGTTTATGGCTGGTGTTCCACCTCTTCAAAAACTGTCTATGAGCCTCTCCTGACTGGGAATTCAGACTGATATTCCCTGACTTCTGTGCAGCATTTCAGGGGTGGCCATGTCAGGTTTTGCAAGGAAAAATACTTTTATTAGACAAACTGACAAAGCTGGAGAGAAAGGGCAAGCTTTCAAATAAGCAATTCCTTTCTGAACATTTGGACTTGCGTGTCCGGGTGCTTATCTGTTCTTTTAAAGTAAGCCAATAAAAGATAAACTCTCTCCCCTTAAAAACTATTACCTCACTTAAGCCCCAGACCATTGTGGCTAAAATACCATGGCTAACTACAAAAATGATGGTGGAGACAAGGAGAAGGGAATCTGTTTATCTAAAGAGGGGTAACTTTATACAGAATGAACAGAAATGTAACAACTCCATTACACAATCTGGCTGTATTCATCATTTTGGCTTCTCCAGTTGGTTGCAGCCTGCTTCAAGTAGGGAAGGGAAAGAAACTGCAGGAAAAATCCAGTCAGAGGTGGCATCTGTAGGATGCGTCTTGACTCTAAAGTTTCCATCGAAAATGTAGCTCCTGTGTCTTATTTGATACCAAACTCTAAACTGCTAGACACAAGGCTTTTCCCAGTGTCTCTGGAAACTTTTTGAGGGAGAGTTCAATTAACCTTCACGAAAAGCGATGTGAGAACAAACAGGAATTATGTGGTTTCGAAAAGCACATGCTGAAGCTTGAAAACCTGCAGGCGTTTTCTGATTCTGCCATTTCATAACCCACAAGCTTGCAGATTTGGAGATAAAACCGCAGATGGGCTTGATTTTAAAAATCCCATAGAACGAACTCCTTGATTTTGATGAAGTGTTGACCCAGATTGGACTTTTCATTCCAAGACAGGGCTTAGTTACATTCCAATCTAAAATACCTAAAGCCACAAGTAGGGTGAACTGATGAAGGGTAGGGTGAACCTACTCTTTTCCTGGCTAGGAGGGTTACCTTCCCTTACACATAAGCAGGCTAAGGAGAATAAAACATATAAATCCATGAAATTCTGCTCCACAGTCCAATGATTTGGACCATTCTCCAGCTCATCTCAGCTCATCTTTTATCAGCTTTATAAAAGATGCTTTTGTACAGCAGATGCATGCGAGTGGTTCATTACTCTTATGGGTATGTGTAGATGATTTTGTGAGCATAAAAGCTGGAACACAGAAGGTTTCTGAAGATGTCTTCTGGTGTCAAGGAAGGTGAATGCTGGGGAACATTGTCTGACAAGGAATTTTTAGCTAGTCTATTATAGTCAATGCTTTTAGTATATCATCTGTTGAATAAATCAGTAGACATTTTAATAAGCAGACCTGGCATTACAGTATCTTCCTGTGTAGAAAAGTCTGTGGGCATATATGATTTGGAGTTTTTTTCCAAATCTCTGATGTTGTCCAGGTACAGGAAAAAAAAAGCTAGGTATAGTTCACTGTAACACTAGATATAAAACTCTTGCATTATTTACAAATTCCAGTAGTCAGAACAACAACAGACATAGAAAGAGAGAGAAAAAGGGAGAAGGAGATCTACTTATAATGGAAATCCACAGTAAATCTGAATTTAAAAGAGATAATCTTAGTTTAAAAGGCAAGTTATGGTAGTTAAAATGCCCAATTATTTCTTTGTTCTCCTATGCAACTTGGTCTCAGTCATGAGTGCCATGAATAACTCCCAAAATGACAAGAAAACAGAAGATTTTGTTGCTATTGTGTTTTAACTGGCTTTACATAGTAGTTGTGTTTTCCTGGAGCAGCTGGAGACCAAACACTGGTATCTATCCCACAATCACTTCCATGATTCACATGTATAATTTTCCCATGTCAGTTGTAGTTCAGGGAAATTGTGAGGTTAAATAACACTTCTCAGGCTAACGCAAAGTGTCGGATATGAATGGATGAACCAAAAAGTTCATATCCATATACAATACTCTAGGACTAGTACTGCATATAGAAAAAAATAATAAAAAAAAACCCTAAACAGTGTGATATCTGAGTTATGCATCTAATCCAAACATTTCTCTGTCCCATCAGTGGCTTTATTATCTAGCCTTGCCCCTCAACATCCTCTGTTGACATCTCCTCCATCACTGACCAGTAAAGATTAACACGTGTAATTGACTGAAGTGACACAAAATATAGAAGTTTCACACTGAGAAGTGTATTCTGGAACTGGAGACAACCCCATCTAGCGAAAGATGTGGCTCCTCTGATTATACATTTTTTTAGGGGCTTTTTCTAAATTAATTTATGAGTGTACGTTGCTCTGCAAAGCCCCCAGCTCTGAGATAGTAGAATGGTGTACTATCCAGTACCTTGGTGGAACTCAAATGGTTCAGTGTACTACTCTACATTCCACCTATCTCCTTGCCATTGATAACATTTGCTAGGAACACCTAGTATAAGGTTAGTGAGAAATTTATGCTGACAGAACTTTTTGTGACCAAGGCCTTGGCTCCAAGTTGTCAGTAGACACCAACCAATTGAAATAGTTAAATTATTCTGGTTTTTAAGGTCAGGAAATGGTGAAACTGTTGCAAGAAAGCATATTTTAGATAATGCTGCTCTCAGCCCTGAACCAAAAACACTGAGAATAGCCTGGAGGAGATCAGCGCCTTTCATCCAGTTCCAGGAGAGTCTGGAAACACTCACATTTAAATTTGTTAACCATCATTTAACCTTTTCTCCCTTTTCTTTCCATCTACTGTGGTCTCCCCACATGCGCCTGCTTCCTGTTTATTAGTTTATTTTCTTCCAATGAAAGACGGAGAGACCGCTGTGATAACTTTCCCCAGCCTCAGTCTCTGTTTGATGGGTTTGCTGTAGGCAGGAGCACATCACCGTGAGCTGCTACTCTTGCTCCTCTTTGTTGACATGGCGACCACTAGATGATTTCTCAATAGCTATGAAATCCTTCTGTGTCACGCTTATTGCCCGTGCCCGCTGCCCTGTGAGCAGGATCTTCTTCCCTAGTGCAGCCTGGATAACCAGTCCTCTAACAGGGCTTTTATAGCCTCAGAAAAAAAAAAAAAAAACACAAAGCCCACAAAACCCTGGCTCCCATGCTGGCACTTTGGCTGGACTTCCAGATGTCCAGCCAACACCTTCTTTAATCTGCCCGCTTCAGTTTGCCCATCGCTCTGAAATCCACTGAAACATTTTCCGTTTTGTCTTGGTTTGCAGCATCACAACAACAGGAAGTGGTACAATTTTACAGATGAGAAGATTCTCTCCCTGTGGGGCTGCTCGGTTGATAAGGAAGCCAGTGGAAAGGCCAAACCCAGTACCTGGGTGTGGGATGCTCTCTCTGCAAAATAAAGGGGTGTCTGCCACATCCGTGGGTCACACAGCTAACCTGGGAGAGGGGAAAGTTATTATTTCAGAGTGCTTTCCAAGTGAAAAAAAAAAAAAAAGATTTTAATATGAGCAATACATTCTTGACACTTGTATGATTATTTGCTGTCTCCAAGAATTTAATTTTAATAAAAAAGTACTTAATCCTCTTACTGAACACTTTACATTTGGTACGTCCCTTGGGTTACAATTAGAAAACGGGAAGAAAATGAGGAGTAAAATTCAATCTTCTCCTTTCCTGTGCTCCTGGTGAAAGAGGAGGGTACAGGAGCCATGGACAACTGGCCAAGCTCGTAGGGAGGTTCTCTCCCATCACCATCCTCTGACACCACCTGAGTTTGTAACTGGTCTGAGCACAGGAAACAAGCTGCAAAACAATACAGCAAATGGAATAAGTTCTCATTTTCTTTATCAGGAAAGCATGCTTTGCCAGGCTAATATAGCAATTCATTAAAAAGGGGCACAGTATTTGATTGCTGAGTTGTAACTGGATGTACAAGAGGCACGTCGCCTCTGAGAAAGAGATGCCACCGTCTTACAAAGCTCCTGCTCGTAGTTATCAAGCTTTTTAAGCGTGCTGATTTTGTTGCTCTTGTTAATGAATTTAATTCCACTCAATGCTTTTGCACACTCGTGCATAACCAGGGACATTTCCCCGAAGAACTGTTCGCTGGGAAAGGGTGAAAGAAGCTGAGATGAAGATGGGAGGGGAAGTGTGGCTTCCTTGTGGAACCAAGTAAACAATAATAATGCCACATACCATGTAATTACCAGTGTTCTCTCTTTGTGCTCGGTGTCTCTGCAGGCTGGATTCATTCACCAGGTAGAAAAGGGAAGGGAGAGGGAAAGGGAGAGGGAGAGGGAGAGGGAAAGGGAGAGGGAGAGGGAGAGGGAGTGTGATACCTGCTCACACTGTTTCCCATCCACTGACTCATCACCTAACCTAACTACATATGACAAGATGGCAAAAATAAGAAGGGCAACAGGTTCAAAGACTCATGGGGCTTGACTTGTAGTAGGGTGGGAAAATTCAGCCCTATTTTCTTACCTTAACGTGTGGGACCAATCTGTATTGATCGGCTGTCGAGCCGTAGGGATGCGTGCTCAGCTGTGCAGTGGGAACCACCAGGAGCCAAATGTGCCTCCATCCTGCCAGAGCAGCATTCCCAAGAGGAGATCAGCTCTTGTCAGAGGTTTACTGATGTGATGGAGCAAGGAAGTGCTTTTAAAGAGGGTCATTGCCATTGCGACTGATTTCATTTCATAGAAGGGAAGCAGCTTGTGTCTTCCCCAGACTTCCAGAGGTCACTGCTGGGTCAGCTCAGGGCTCGTTTGCAGTGGAGCAAAGTGCACCGTTCTCAGCCTTCCCTATAATTAAAGACCTGCGGTTTCCTACATACGTATTCTTAAAACATCTGTAAGCATAATTACAGCACACCATTAAAACAGCTTAATATGAGGCAGGCATTCTTTTTCACCAGGAGATTGCTTTTAACGGCGTGGTGTACAGTAGCGTCTGCAGATAAGGGCAGAAGTGCACCTCATTATCTCTCTCCTGGCAGCCACTGTACTTAAACTTACATTTCCATAGCGGCACACCAGGCTTTCTGTTTTGCTTCGTGATGACTCCCATTCCTCTTAATGCTTAATTCTCCATGCACAGCTTTTCAAATTAAGGATACAGCCCCAAGCCTGGGCTCTGTCTATCCAATTATCCGCGGAGAACGCTATAGAGCTCAGTGCCATTTCCTTATGTCCTTCCTCTTCATGGGGTTGACGCGTGCTGATAGCACTCTTTTGTTAGCTGAGGAGCATCTTTAGGATCTGTTTCGCAGGATTTATTCTGTTGTTGCCAAAACACGGGATGTGGTGCCCGTAGTGTAGTAAGGGGTATTCGGAAGGAGACTAATTCCTGGCTGCACTACAGCTCCCATTTTCCACAGTGTTTCAGCTTTCTCCGAGACTTTCAGTAAGGCAGAGAGTTGTGGGGAGCTGTTTGATGTCTGAGACACAGTTCTCACTTAGGGGATTTTTCAGACTGGAAAAAAAGAGATTAAAGAATCAAATTAAGGATGTCTAAAAATACGAGCTGTTTTCCAGGGACTTTTTAACTGGTTTTCTGTTCTCTTTCCTGCTTGCCTGAAGCATCACCCCATCTCAGTTGGGGTGTTTGCAACCTTGTAAGGAAATCATAGATTCATAACACTGATCTGAGGGGTCCTTACAATGTAGGACCCAAAGCTGAGGACCCATCTGGGGATCACTCTAGGAGAAGGAACCAAAGATAGGTCCTTTCTCAGGATAGGATTCCAGTTTTCACCCCAAATAAAAAGATTATAAAGATCTATTGGATAAACTGGGTGATCACAAGAGAGTGGGAGGCTCTGGACTTTCTCCGTTTGACGGAGAAGGCACTGCTGGCCTTGAAAGTAAAAAGCAGAACTGTCAAAGTTTCTGCAATCATATAAAATAAACTTCTTTTTTTTTTTTTTTTTTTTTTTTTTTTTAGCATGTGAAACAGCCAGAAACAGAAAAGCAGCTGCCTAAATAAGGAACTGGCTTAGGAAGGAAAGGTTTTATGAACAAACTGTTGTCTTGCAGGAAAAGGTCAAATCTTGGGAAAGAAGATACAGAGAGACTTAAAAGTCAGAAATGTTGGATGTCAATATGATTGAGTGTGGAGAAAGAGAAATCAAGAAATCAGTGCTTGCAAACATCAAATAGGAAATACCCGGAGAGATTAGAAAGAGAAGACACAAATGGGCAGAGGAGCAAGGCTGCTCACGTTCTGTGAGGCTCCTTCTCTCCTGTTCACCTGCTGGGTGCTGGAGGAACGAAATGTTGGTGTTGCTGCTTTCTGAACAGATGAGCCCATCACAATCCCCAGAAGCTCCCTCCACCCAGGCAGGGCAGGAGCTGCTGGATTTGCAGATATTTTTGTCTCTCATGATAACAATATTCAGTAACAGATGAACCCCGGGTGACGGCATAACCTTCCTGGGATGAGTCCTCTCTTTGCGTGTGCCTTCTCGTGTTACGGCCGAATTCTCATCTTCACAGACAGCAATTGCACAATGCAGTCTCTATTTTCCAGCCCACGGAGGAGCAGCCTGTGTCCAGCTGGCTTACTCCTGTCGCAAATGTGACCTGTGAGAACTCACAGATTACACAGTTTCCACTGCCCCACTGACTCATGGATCTCCTCCCCCATCTCCGATGAGCATCCCAAGCCACCAGCTATGTTTGAAGCAAGGGTTATGCAAGCACCTTCTCCATCAAGTGAAGACACGCTCGAGGTGGGACATGGGAAAGATCCTGAAGGCCTTCTTGCAGCTCTCTCTGTGAAGAGTCCATGGATGAAGGCACAAGGAACCACAAGGCTGTCAGCACTGCTGCTCTTCTGGCTTGCAATACCCACAACACCCCAATGGGCCAGATTTTGTCCTTAGTGAATCCTTACGGTCACATCCAGACCACCTGCTACAGCATAGAAACTATCCCATAGCATCGAAGGTTGGAAGAGTGAGAATTGGCCTGGATGGTCCTGCTTGCAGCTGTCCAACCTCTACAGATGCTCAGGAGAGAGGATCTGCCACCACACTTACACCTCTGTCCTTGGCAAATCAAAGGGGATGCTTTTTCCAATGTCAGGTGATGAGCATTCATCCAAGACATTAGGTTTAGGCTTCTCTTAGTGGAGAGAAAAGGGTGGCAGAAGAGCCCCAGGGAAGTTTCTCCCTGTGGACTCTATGGAGAGCTTAGAAAGAGGAAGCTTAAATGCAGGTAAATTAATTTTAGATGCTTGAGGTTAATTAAGACATCAGTTGCTATCACAATATGTGCTTTGAGTGTGACCTGTTGTGTTTGCTTTGTGCCCACCCACCCAAGCCTGAGAATATACATTAAGGGTTAATTTCTCCCCTGGAGTTTTGAATGTCAGAATTGCATCCTAGTAGTCAGGCTGATAGTATTTCTACACAGCCTTACAAAAAGTAAATAATAACGTATCGTATTTGAAAGATTTGGACTATCAGGAATGACAGTCATCTGTGTCTGGTGGTGAGCCATATTTCAGTGTGTTCTTCTGAATAATAGAACATAAATAGGTTATATTTTTGTACTAATCAAACTGGAAGGCATTTTCATCTAATTATTATGAGACCAGTGAAAGCTAAAAATCACATTCATATGTCTAAATAACTGTAGTTGCATTTTGTGTGGATTCTTTTTGGAAGCAGATGGTTATGAAGAAAAGTTTTAGCAAGTATTTTAAAAGAATATAATGAACACTGTATAAATAAGTCATACCTAATGTCTTGATGTATTCCTGCAGGATCTGAATTCTGTTGTGGCTCAGACTAAAGGAAAACAGAATTTTGCAAAAGAAGCTAATGCGTCTTCTTCCTCTTCTACTATAATTGGAGGCAGAAACTATTTTAAAAGCAGTTTCTCTTTTTACTAATTCATTAAACACAAATTTTCTCTGAAAATATTTCTCTGTGTCAGTTGGCCCATAGTAAAATAGGATATTCTACAGCTGTGAGCCCACAAAAGAAGTTTTAACAGTTTCAACACAGGGCTGGGCTTCCAGTGATCTGGATCTGTTTCTGTACCTACTTCTGTTGTACTGTGTGACCTTAGACAAGTGAGTCCTTGAAACTCAGGTATCCTCCTTGAAAAATGAAGATAATTCTCTCCTACCTCTCAGGGAAGTTATGAGCTTCAACCAAGCAGGGTGAGTAGATATCAGTTTGCAGACAGCAAAGAAATACCAATAAAATAACAAGTTCTGTTCTTTGGACTCTGGCAAAATTCAGTTTTGACCTCGATATCTAAGAAATGCAGAAGAGAAACTTTTGTTTGCAAAAACAGAGAGTTGCATACACATCAGTAGACAATACAATTTCAGCATAATAAAATGTTGACTCTTTTTTCAAGGATCTAAGGAGAACATCCTTTGCAGATGTTTTTTGTTCCATGAATCCCTTAAAAGGCTTTGAAAGGCTTATTCACCAGTGATGAAAAGCAACTTGGTTCTACTTGCATGGTTTTGTTCAGCTGTATAGGAAGAAAGAATTAGCATCCATCAGTCTTTCTCAGCTGTCTTTGATCTGGGAGCTGCAGTGATCCGGAGGGTGTGCCACCTACATTCTGCTATAGTAAGAACAGCACTCAGTTTTCGTAGGGATCTGGGGTTTTATCATTAGACAAGACGATATTAGTAAATTACTTTGAGGATATTTAAAGCTAAGGTCTTTGCCCCTTCTCTCATCCTTACTGGTGTCACCTGAGAAGTCACAAAGAAATAGTTGTCACTCATTAAGCGGAAGAAACTGGTGGGTATTAGAGCAAAGGTGAGCCACAGTGAACGTGGGCATGGTGAGGAAGGAGAAGACACACCTTTGGGAACATAGGGATGGTGTAGGCTGACATCTCTGCAGCCAACCAGGCGGTGAGGGAGGGAAAAAAGCTTCATACTTCTAGCTCATGTGAGCACTGAGAGCAATTAGCTAATGAAGTGCCTCCAAGGCAAAGGTAAAACATTTGTGTCTGATGGACTGCTATGGAGAAGAGACACTGTAAGGAGATCGAGCAGCACACTGAAAAGAAGACTCTGGGTGCAGTGAACAGTCATGAGACACTGCTGTGTCTGGCAGGAAACCACAAGCTAAGCATGAAAAGGATGAGAGGAAGAGGGATTAGGTGCTGCAGTCATATGTAAAAAGTCAAGCATAGAATGACATACCAGGAGTAGCTAAATTAAATTCGGGTCAGTTTTGCTTAGAGAATGAGTTGATCCTGATGGACTTTATTAGCATGTTGGTAGAAATTTAGGTGTGCATGTCTTACAAAAGGGAAGCTGGAGAACAAGAACATATTTGTGAACAATTGCAATAATTGTAGAACATATTTGGGAACAATTGGAAACAGGGCAATTGTAGATGAAAAAGATTTTTATGCTATTGTGTAAGAATTTATTATGAAAATCCTTCTATGGAAGTCATCCTTTACCATATGTGGAAACGTATATGTGGAAACATAGGTTGGTAGGCTATTTTATTGAAGAAGAAAAGGAAAAAAAAAAAGGAAAGGAAAGAGAAAAGGAAAGAGGGAAGGGAAGGGAAGGGAAGGGAAGGGAAGGGAAGGGAAGGGAAGGGAAGGGAAGGGAAGGGAAGGGAAGGGAAGGGAAGGGAAGGGAAAGAGGGAAGGGAAAGAGGGAAGGGAAAGAGGGAAGGGAAAGAGGGAAGGGAAAGAGGGAAGGGAAGGGAAAGAAGGAAGGGAAGGGGAAAGGGGAAAGGGGAAAGGGGAAAGGGGAAAAGAAAAGAAAAGAAAAGAAAAGAAAAGAAAAGAAAAGAAAAGA
>JANVCC010000077.1:11807794-11836979 GCA_025345505.1 Todiramphus chloris collaris
GAAAAGAAAAGAAAAGAAAAGAAAAGAAAAGAAAAGAAAAGAAAAGAGAAAATAAATATGAATTGTGTCTGCATTACAAATAATATTAGAAAGGAAATCATTTCACAATACATGGTATTGCAGTGAACCATGGGATTGTGTTATCCCAGTCAATGAGTTCAGATTATTAATAACTGAGAATTGATTAATACAGCTTACAGGCATGGAGATAAGCTACAATCAGAGCCTGGCCAGACAGAGGGTGAGCTCTGATACCAGCTGCCACTGGGTAGGACATAACTGTCTCTCTCAGTAGTCAGTTAGGTAATACAATAGAAGTTCCTGAACACAGTAACCTCTTTCCTTTTGGCAAGGTTACAGTCATTCCTCTTCCCAACTGGTCCAAGGAGATTTCATTCGTGACCACACGTTTCACATTAAGTATTGTAAATTATTGGATTACAGCACTGCAGGATGAAAGGTCAGCCACAGAGTGGACTCCGAGCAACTCTGGTTTTGTTATATGTTCACATGTGGATGGATAATCAGATAATTGCTGTGTGTCCTGGTTTTCTACTGGTTTCTATTCTATCAGTTCAAAGATAGCTGCCTAGTTTAGAGCAATATTGAAGTGCTCTCGAGAAAGCACCTAAATAAGCTCTTTCTCTAAAGGACACCTAATATTTCCATGCAATTTTCCTTTGGGTTTGAAATGTTCTGTGGCTGCAGAGGTTTTCTTGGAAAGCTAATGGGGAAAGTAAATTTGATTTGACTGTTTCTTGGTTACCTGACCTTTCATAGTCTGTAGCACTGGGATTTTCCAATAGTCTAGAATCTTAATTAGCTTCCTCTCTCATAACTACCTTTCTTCTTTCTCAATCCTTCTACCATCTCTTTGGTTGCTTCCTGAGAACTGATGTTGATGTCCATAAAAAAAACAAAAAAGCAAACAAAAAAAAAAATCACTCCCCCCCCAAACCCAAAACAAAACAACAAAAAAACACCCAAACAAACAAGTAAAAAAACCCAAAACAAAACAAAAAAAAATCAGCCAAAAGCAAAAGGGATAAGATCTTCAGTCAGAGCAAGTCATGGTGTCATTGCCGATTTTATTCTAGTCTGATATTGAAATATCATTTAAAATACTGAAAATTCAGTTGAAAAACCAAGTGTAACATGATTCTTCCTTGTGTTTTCTTTCTAATTCATTGATGGGCAGTGATGACCTGCACACTTCTTTTCTTTCCCAAGATATTGTTATTATAGAAACAGATCAAAAGGACAAAGGTTTTATATTTCTAGCTTTCTGCGCAGTAATAGTTTGTCATATACCCCAACAGCCTTTCTGTTGTAGTAAGGACTTAAACTCTACAGAGGCTAAAACTCATTAATTTTTGACTTAACTGCGCCTTTTATCTTGCTAGTTTTCACAAGCTATTTGTTCCATTCTGAGATGGCTTCCTTCTATGAAGCAGAGCTGGTTTTTTTTTACCTCAGAAATTAAAATCCAGTTGCAACTACAGACAGTTTTATTTCATATGCTAAATTGTCACAATCAAAGGCAGAATCTCTGCTGAACAGGTTTGGAAACATCTGGCTCCTTTCTTTCGACTTTTGAGTCTAATTATCTCCGTGCAGATTGTGATTGTGAAGTATGAAATTAAGCCGCCCAACCTCAGCAGCCTTGGAGAGTTTGGGGTTGTTTCGTGTTAGTTTTTTTTTTCCTCTGCCCCTTTGTAACTATTTTCCCCACAGCCTTAAATCATGCTGAAATGGAAACAGTAAAAATATGTACCCAGAGAGCAGTCCACATGTGCTGGCACTTTGAAACACCACCGCAGGAATTTCTCGCTGTGTCTTACAAGAACCGGCTGCTTTGTGCTGAAACCAGGGACCGTGGAGGGCTCCGGCGCTGGGAACGCTGCTGGAAAAGCTGCGCTCCTGGGGTGACTTGGCCACCGAGTCAGTTCAAACAGGGAAGGGATCGATATTAACCCAGGGATGTGAACCTCCTGGTGTTTTATGCCGTAAAGGTCTGCCCTGTGCTGGGTGGAGTATTTCTGATCTGCTTCGTCCGTAGTGGACAGGGAGACGTGGAAAGCCCAGGTTTTATTTCCTGCTCAGTCTTTGCATATGTCATCCAAGTCCAGATCTGTAAAGCGGTGGCCACAGGTCAGACATCTCAGTCTCTGTGATTCACTCTCTTTCCATAAAATGAGGGCGAGGAGCTACGCGACAAGAAGTCTATTAAAATCCTGTGACGTTGAGGTAGCACGGTTAGAACTATGGATAGAAAGTGAAGTACAAAAGGAGGTAGAAATAAATGTATTAAACTGGGAGGAGGATGACATGGTCTTCTGTTTCATCTGCTGATGAAACCATCAGTCCTGTCATCTTTGTTAGGGAAGCATTGCTTCACTTTGGCTGTCTGTTTGGAGGATAGATTCTTTCCTTGGCAGCATTGCCCACAAAAAATTCAAAGAGAATGGATTGAAAATGTGTCAGCTTTGGAGAGACCACACATTTTTGTGTTGGTTTTCTTTTCCTTCCTCTTTCCCCAAATGGAGCAGAAGTGCTGAAGGGTGAGACCCAGGAACAGAGACTGTTCCTTTGTCTTGCACAGAGTCCCACCCTATTCCAGCTTCAGTTCCACACCCCAACCTCTTCTCCTTCCTTCACCTTTCTCCCTGCCAGGTAGCGTGTAACACATCTACCCACGTCAAGGCAGGAAAAAAGGAAAGCAACAGCAATAAATCATGGTGACCCAACCAATTTTTCCATACAGCTTGGAAAAGGCCAGAGAGAGACAGCTGTTATTTCTGTTTTCAAACAGGAGCGCAGCCGTGAAGGCGAGGACCAAGCGAGTGTGAAGGTTCAGATGGAAATCCTGAAGGAGGAGGGGATTTGTTCCCTGTGGACAACCCAAATAGTACGACAGAACAAGGGTCAGTCAGGGCAGGGGTTTCCCAACTTCAGCAAATTTTTCTAGAGATAAGTGCATTTCTCCAGCGGCAGCACATGCCAGCGACACTCATTATTCTAGTCAACAGACATCTGACATTTTTCTGCACTGCTTGATTTATATATCCCAAATTGTACCCTGGGAACCAGAGAAGGCTTGCTGCCATGGAAATAAAAAATAATAAATTCTAATAAAGAATGAAGTTAGTTGAAAAGCCAGCTTTCCTTGTAAATGACAGATGGCTCCTGGTTGTAAAGGGCGAGAGGAGTCATCCATTAGCTCTGCTTCTTATGCTGCATTCTTTGTTTTAATTATGCAAATGCACTCAGACACCATGGCATAGATGCAGGCTTATGGCAGAAACTATTATATCTTCACTATTTTACTAATGTTCACTGTCACTCTTTTGAGATTAAAAAGCCTGAGTCAGAAGCACTTTATAGGAATGCAGACATAAGCATAACAGAAGGAGCATGGCCCTGGTGGGACCCAGGACATCAAGGTATTGTGCTGCCTTCAGTTTGTACAAGGAATTTTCATGTGCTCTCTACCGTTGAGAGATGATGCTGGCACACGCGTACATAAACTATTTTTAATCCCATGTGCAGCTGAAGAAAGTCACTAGCAGCGTTATGTGATGTCATCCATGCTTTCTGAGTGACTCTGGAGAGATTTTAGTGTTTTTAACAAACTCAGATTATTCTGGGGGCCCCTCTGGAGCCACTCAGGCAAGGTCAGATTGTTTTGCCATAGCTCCACACATTCTGATGTGCAGTTCCTAGGCACTCTGCACAACCTGTGAGCAGGAGTCAAAGCTCCTTTTCCCCTCCTCAACATTCTCCCCCAATCTCCATATGCATCCTCTTGTTTGAAAGGTGTCTCAATTTACAGGACACTCAATGTTTGGGTATAGTCCTCTAACAGAAGGACTCGAATCAATAAAAGAAACCACTTCACTACTCACCATATACAAATACAAATACCAATTCTGTCTATGAGTAAGCCATTGAAAAACCATGCAAATTAATTGTGTAAGATCCAATTATTGCCGGCTCCTTTCATAATTTCAGACACTTACAACACTAATTTGATAAAGTCATCATTATTGTCTCAGGGTTTCTGCTTAGCAAATAAAGCAACACCCTCTCAGGGGTTATCCTTTACCACTGCACCTGATTTTCTAATGGTCTATTAGAACTGCAGGAAGAGAATAAAGTAAAACCAGCAGAGTGGCTTATGTCTTGTCGCTGAAGGTGGTGGTTTTACTTACTGGGTTGCTCAGGTATCACAGAGAAAGGCAGGAGATTAAAGACCAAGAAGAATATGATTATTTTCTCTAAAAATCATCTGGGCATAACCAGAAAAATTATCCTGGTGGAAGGGTAATGCAAGATCAAATGGAAATAGATATCTATATATAGATATGTAGGTAGGTAGGTAGATAGAAAGATAGATAGATAGATAGATTAGATAGATAGATAGATAAATAGATAAGGACACATGTAGGTCTTGACTACATTTAAGTGTGGAATTAGAAGGCCTCTAATCACTGTGCTGGATTTTAGAAACCCTCCATCAAACACAGCAGTGGAAGAAGGAACCTGAACTGGTTTAAGCTAGATCTTGGCAGCTTCCTGGGTGGGATTTGGTTAGAGAACAGATGGGAGTCCTCAAATTAGAAATTAAAGGCTTTGAAAGATGGTTTTCCCCACAGGGAGCTGAAAGGAGATTTGTTGAGTAATTGTTGATGAATTTGGCTTGAACCATATTTAGGGTATTTGTTAATTCTGTTCTGACCGCTGGTTGCTTGAAAGTCTACAAGGACTTTTCGACTTCCCTTCTTCCAAATCAGCAGAGACTGATCACACTTTGAACTGGGATATTTGGAAAGCTGTGATGCCAGCCTCACCTGTATTCAGAAAGATTTTCAGGATGCAGGTAGTGTGGAGGGTCAAAGCCACCCAGCCATCAGATCTCGGCTCAGGAAGGAGCACTTCTTCATCTGGCAGAGACAGCTAGGGTGGGAGGGGGGTCCACACTGAATATCAAATGGGCATCTCACACCACAACTTCTCAGCTATTGTGGGCATCCTGGAATGCTTCTGTCGGCCTTTTCCTCTTCCTTTGGAATGTTGGCATTTTAGTGGCCTGGATTTTTTTTTGTAGTGATCATAACGTTGGCTTTTTTTTTCATAGGGCCTTAAAAAGCTGATAGAAAGTGTAATTTCCAGTTCCTCTACATTTCTCTGTAGGTGAAATTGGTTGCAGCAGGCAAGCTGTTGAAAGACAAATGTTTTAATTACATCACTTTTATGATGCATTTTATTTATAAGAGTCTTTCACTTTCATTTGTCGCCCACAAATTTTACAATTACATTGATCTTGCATGAAAGAAGCAGCGTTTGCAGGACTTCAGAATATTAATTGTTGCTCTATAGTTAAGACTATCCCAAGACAGAACAAATCCAGGGGGAAAAGATACAAAGAAAGAGAAGAAAAAAAGAAAGAAAAAAAAAAAAGCAGCTATTTTAGCCATTATTTGTTCTTTTCCCTTTGGAGCTATTAATCTCTGCAGAGCTGTACCACCATGCTAATAAGACTCTGGGAGAGGACTTGACAAATCTGAAATTAATTCCAGGCCTCAGATAATGGAAAAGGCTGCAGGAACATTTGCTTACAAAAAAAAAAAACCAAAAAAATGCCAACAAAAAAACCAACCAAACAAACAAACCAAAACAACAACAAACAAAAAACCCCCCGCACTTTTCAGAAAAAAAAAGCTGCTTAGAATAATTTGTTAATTTGTTTTTTAAAAAGCCTCAGAGAGGTCAGACCTGCCTTCCATGAGGGTAGACTGAAGGCTATTTATAGAATATCCATGGGGCTTTGTATAGGCTGCTAAAAGTTCATTCCAGGGAGCAACTGCTCCTTTCATCTTTCAGGCTTCTTAGCAATCTGAAGTTATCCAACTTTTGGGAAGAACAGGCCTTCGCTTTGTACAGTTTGCACTCTTCAAGCTTGACAAAGATGAAACCATAATGTAAATGGCAAACTGCGTATCTAAAGCTCACTGACACCACTAACACATGATATTTTAATAAAATAAGATATAATTAGAACATTTATTATTTTCCATCATCTTAAATTGCCTATAGCTTTGTGTTTAGTATCTAAGTAAATGAAATCATACCTTGCTGTGAGCAAAATACTGTAAGCGTTTGAACATGGGACAGAAGATGGTCAGTGTTAGAAGACCAACATTGAAGAGCAGAACCATTGTGTTAGATATCCTGCCATTGAAAAATCTGTGGAAAGTCTGTTTTCAAAACCCAGTATGGAAAGAATTGGCCTTGAGGTCCCAAAACAATAAGGAAAATATGAAAATAAAAGTTTGCCTCTCATCTTTGATGTGCATAAGTGGTAATTTTGCATACTTCTGCTGGAGTTTCTGTTTACTACATTTACATAAAGGGCTCTTTTGTCTACTCTTGCTGCCAATTTCATTCTGATAATGCAATTCGTATAATTACTTCATTCCTTTTATTTCTGGGCTGTGTGAAGGCCAGTGATCTGAACCCTTCAGGATTTATCCGTGTCTTCCTGGAAGACTTCAGAGATGCACGGTGTTTGATAAAAGATAGCTTAGTTGTCATTTTCATTTCTAATAAAACGATTTGTGCTTTCAAAGTATTTTTTTCATTTTTCACAACAGAGGCTTATTTTGGCTCTTGAGTTTTGAATACAACATGCCAGAAACCCTGTGTTTTCATAATACCAGTTAAAAACCCCATACATTTTAAACATTTTTCATCAACCAAGTGTGAAAAATGGAAGGAATCTGTTAACATATTGATTGCTTTGAGCACTGCTTTAAATTAGCTTTCTGTTCCTCTCCATATGGTTTTCCATTAAATTTAAATAAATTAAAGTTCAATTATCTGGAAGAGAGGTACAGAGTCCTCCTCAAGTTGCCGGATGAATTACCACTCAGCCTGCTCTGTCAGGAATTCATCAGGATGTCTGCCTTTGGGTATTGTGGACCTAACACATTCTCTTTTAGACAGGGTTTCAACCCAGGTGCCAGGCACGCTTTCAGAAATAGCCCTGCAATTGGAAATTACTTTTTCTCTTTCTGCATGTGAGTCATGCCTGTGAAAAGAAAAAAAAAAACAAACCAGCACAGAAGTTCATCAACTGGAGAGGCTCTGCGTTGACACACACAACAGTTTTCAGTCTGCAGAGATGCAGCAGACACAAACAGGAGGATATGCCACAGATGGTGTCTTTCATTCTGAAAACAAAAAAAAACCCATAAAAAAAAAAAAATCAAAAATGTAGCTTGTATCTGCCTGTTGGATGCTCAGAATACAGAGAAGGGGGAAGGAGACCCCCACTATTCCAAGCCATTCCTGTCCAGTACTGTTTGGGTGTATATACAGAGAAGGTGTTTTGCAAGAGCTTCGGAAGAACATCTGGAGGATACAGAACACGACTGGGATGTTCTCTTTCAAAGCACGGTTTGTCACCTATTTGCCCTCCATCCTTGCACATCCTTCCAGCTCTAGCCCATAGCACAGCAGCCCTGGCATCAGCCAGCTCACAGGAAGTATGAGGAGCCATTTGGTCTCATGAAGAAAGACAGAAACATTGTTTGAGATCTATTGCTCTCATTCTCTTTTTCTCTGCTCCTTATGCAGGAGAGCATAAACCATATCCGTCTTACAACATCTGTCATCAGTGGAGATGATCCCAGAAGGCAAAACCTCCTCATTATAGTCTCTGCCTCAAAAGTCTCATCTGCCTCAGGAAAAAAAAAAAAAAAAAAGAATTCAGCTGTGGAAAGGATTATCAGAAGCAAGAATAACTCAATGGAAGCGTGATCCATAAGAAAACCACTGCCTCAAGGAGCTGTGATGCAAGCCCTATTTGCAAGAGACTGGGCACCCTTGGTGGCAGCCAGCCCCGAGGCCAGGGTGGTGGGCTGGCAGGGCAAGCATGGCACATGGGCTCCACAGTGGGATGAAGCTGGGCCGTTCTGCCTGCTGTAAGGAATAGGGAGGTGCAAGCTAGAAGGGCTTGGCTGTCTTTTGAAATAATCAGAGTGCCTTGAAAATAGCAGCACAGCAAAACAGGGCTGGCAGTAGTTTTCACGTAGTAGTTATCTCTACAGTCTAGCTTTGTGGCTAAATAAAAGAAGAAGAAAACTGAATCAAGGAGTGCACACTGTGCGACCATGCCTTGTTGGAAATCATAGAATCACAGAATGGTTTGAGTTGGAAGGGACCTTAAAGATCATCTGGTTCCAACCCCCCTGCCATGGGCAGCGACACCTCCCCACTAGACCAGGTTGCTCAAAATCCTCTGCAACATGACCCTGAACATTTCCAGGGATGGAGCACTCACAGCTTCTCTGGGCAACCTGCTCCAGCACCTCACCACCCTCAGAGTGAAAACTTCTCCTTACATCTAATCTAAATCTACCTTCTCCCAGTTTGTAGATGAGATGTGCTTTCCTTATATAGAGATTCTGCAGATACATACATCTGTATGTTGTGCACATCTGAAATATTACACATTTTTTTACAAATCACAGTGTATCAAGCCTTTGTATGAACACAGAATGAAATCTCTGAGGGTACTCAGAGCTGCAGGCTCAGCCCTGCATGGCTGTGAAGCACCCATTTTCCTCATCCCACTGCCTGAAATAGGACTTTCAGCTTTAAAAAGTCTGTGCCCCACTATAAAACTTACCATACCTCTACCTCCTTGAGACTCACCTCCAGTGGCCCCAGACTGGTTGTTCCTCTCACTGAACGTGCCATTCATCCCTACCACCAACTAAACAGTTTTACTATGTGAAAATACATTAAATGACTGAATTATTTGTTTTCAAACAACTGGCTGGGCAATCGCTCATTTGACAAGAACCCTCGGTGCCTTGCAATTTGCTCTGCACACGTGGCAGCTCCAAAAGAGCCCTTAGCAGATGGGGGTCAATGAACAAAACACCCCTTTTAGTGAGCCTTGGCATGTGCACCCCCAAACTAACCACGGAGGCTGTTGTCTATTGTGTCAGGACTCTGTGTTTCTGTAAGAGGGAAATTATTCATAGTAATGGGTCTATCCAGTTGATAGTCTCCATTTTTAAAATTCCCAAAGTATGCATTTATTCAAAGAGATAAGACAATCAGAGAGGTTTAAACTGGCTTTTGTAGGACTATTAAATTTCCCAATAGCGCTGTAAAAATTAATAAAATCAACTGCTACTATTGTACTAAAAAAATAAACAGACGGAGCATTAAGGGCTTTGGGGTTGGGTTGTTTGGGGTTTTTTTCAAGGTTTTGTGGCTGCTGCTGCTGCCTCTGTACTAACAGGTACAAATGGGTTTTGTTCCCTGGGATTTGTATCACTCACAGGAACAGGGCTGAAGCCTAGATGTGCTCGGCTCCACCCCAAAGCCCAGCAGACAGAATGGGTATGGTCTCTGGGGCAGGAGGAGACACCAAAGCCATGAGCATAGAATCATAGAATCGTTGAGGTTGGAAAAGACCTTTGAGATCATCAAGTCCAACCATTAATGCATCACTGCCAGGTCACCACTCAACTATGACCCTCAGCACCACATCTCCACAGCTCTGAAACCCCTCCAGGGATGGGGACTCCACCACTGCCCTGGGCAGACTGGGCCAGGACTTGAAAAACCTTTCAGGGAAAACAATTTTCCTAATAACCAATCAAACCCTCCACTGTTGCAACTTGACGTCGTTTCCTCTTATCCTGTTGCTTGCTCCTTGAGAGAAGATACCAACCCCTATCTGGCTCTAACCTCTCCTCTGAGCCTCATTCTCTCCAGGCTGAACAACCCCAGGTGCCTCAGCTGTTCCTCACAACCCTTGTGCTCTAGACCCCTCCCCAGCTTTGTTGCCCTTCTCTGAACACACTCCAGCACCCCAATGTCCTTCTCACAGTGAAGGTCCCCAAACTGAACCCAGTGTTTGAGGTGCTGGGTCACCAGTTATGAATATGGGGGTCAATGACCACAATGACCAAAAGGTCAGTGATGCAGTAGACGTACATTGATCAATCACTCCGTATGTCTAGATAAATCACCCTCAGCTTGGCCAACAACAGCATTGTCATTTCTTCCCATCACAGCTACCCGGATTTAAGTTGTGAAGGTGATTTGTCCAGCTGGGTATTTGATGCTTCTCCTGTGCCACATAGCTCTGTTTTAATTGAGTGGATGGCTGTGCGAAGATGGATGCTGGTCTTGTTGTGTACTCCTGAAAATGAAATTTGCCATCCTGTAATATAGGACTAAAAGTCTAACTCAGTCTTACAAAAGCAGCTTGGAGGCAAAAGCTGTCTAAATCATGCATTGCAAATTCTCCTTTACATTAGTGGGGGAGAAAAAAATCCTTTCACGTTACCTCACCGAGGCTGCTTTAATCAATAGTTATCAGTCATTTCATTTCCCTTGCTAAGTGCTTCTTCCCCTGAAACCTTGCTGCTTTCTACTGCTGAGACTTTTTCAACCCGTACTTGGAACAGAACTTATTCCCTCCAGTGTAATTTTCATTTTAACCTTTCCTCAATGGCCTAGAAATAATAGATTGCTGAATTTACTTTAATAGATTGGAAACTTAAACCTCGTCGAGATAACCACCTAGACGATGTTACACCTCAATGATAAGGCAAAGAATAACAAATCTTAAAGGTTACTGAACTAAGACTTATGTTTTCAGGCTGCTGAAAGGGTGAGTATTGTTACGGCTCTGTAATTAAATAACATTACCTGGTGTTACAGTTCCACGTGCTATTCAAAACCCCCCACTCTGAAATTGCTTTCTTTAATGGTAATTCTGAGGGCAGTAATTACTGATGGAGGAAAACAAGTATTTTCAATATTCCCCTGTGGTCTTCTCAAAGCTTAAAGTACTCTGCTGTGCTCTCCATAACCTTCTGGGAGCCGGAGGAATCGGGGCTTTCAGTCAAAACCTTCAGGTTAATTAATTGTCTTTGTCATTTGGAGCTGTGAATGTGAACCGTGGAAACCTGGGTAAAAAATCACACAGCTTTGGTAACAGCCAGAAAATCTTTGTGAAATGGTGGAACTCACGGGGTTTTCCTTGCCTCTGTAGTACCCAAAAGACCGTTTCCTACTGAATATTTTCTAGAGGACTGGTTTTAATCCCTAACACTTCATGTGACCATGTCCCCCTCCCCTGTTGCCTATGATAGGCTCCTAGCAAGCTGATGGATTTTTGTCTAATTGAGTTGAAATTTTAAAGTTATTATTCCCCAATCCTATTTTTACGGTGGTCTGTGCATAACTACATGAATAATTCGTTACAAAAAGGTGGTGAATTTGGGCATTAGCCTTTAAATGACCAGTGAGGCTGCAGAAAAGGAGAGGACAAGCCCAGAGGCAGAGAGGTGGCCGGTGGGAGGGACCAGTGGTGCCTGTGCTGGGAAAGGCACTGCAGCCTCTGGCCCCTTCACAGCTCCATCCTCACCCAGGACTGAACCAGAACAGCCTCCTGCTCTAAGTGTGACAATCGTATGGGGACACAGGTCAAGAGAGGCAGTTTGGGGAGACATTTCAACTACAAACAGAGGTTTAACACAGATTTATGCACACACACATGCTCCCTGGATGCATTGCCTGACCAAAAAGATCCAATTCTGGATGAATCTAAGATGTTAACCTGCAGTATTTAATTCTGAAACAGAAAAACTTTGAAGGTCATTTCTATAACTTGTAGAGATTCTTCCGAGCCCCTTGCAGAGACCTTCATGGTAAATAGGGTACAAGGCTCTGGAAAGCTGACAAAAAGCATTCTCTATAACAATTTCAGGCCTCTAAAATGGCTACAACCCATTTTGAAAATGAGATGCTGAGAGCTGTGAGCCGTGATAAAGGCTTTGCCTTTTACCCTTTGTCTAGGGCCGCATCAGGTACTCACAGCCCTGAAGCTCCCCAGTGCCACAGCCATCCCCATGGCCCCAACTTCAACCAAGGGATGTGGTGTCCACCCTTTCCATTCCCCCAAAAGTGGGGCAAACCCTTGGATGCAAACATGATAACTTGCCCTTCTAAGAATAAGCTCCAGTCTGGTTCCTTTAGCTGCCACTCCTGGAGTATTGCACATTCCTGGCTTCTAATGGGCTTCTTGTGGTGCAAAAGACCTTCTAAAAATACTTGGTAATTTCAGTACTTGGGTTGGAACAGCACGGTGCTAAAACATTCCCTCTGCACTGAGATTTTTCAATGCTGCAACCAACAGCTACAAAGGCCCAGTAAGAGCCTCCTGTACTTAGCATCTCTGTATTTATCTGCATACCATCTATTTTTAGCCTGCTTTTCTCACATGCTAATAGGGAGATACTGCATTGTGTATCAGCCCTGGAATCGTGGAAAATATCACTTCATTCAGTTTCTGTACTCCTCCCATGTAAATGCTTTACACAGATACCAGAGAGATTTTAGGGGTTTTTTTTCCAGTTTCCTTGCAGTATCTATGACAAACTCTGAGATTTCTCGTCTCCATCAGCAGTCTTCAAATATTACTTTCCAGCTTGGGAAAAAAGAGTTTCTCTAAAGAGGGTGGAAAAAGAAATACGCTTTATTTTAAAACTATTTATTTCACGTTTACAAATAACCTAGATTTTGAGGTCATTAGTGACTGTTTTATTATTTTACTGCTCTAATTAACCTCTTGCTCTCTACCTGAGAAGGAAAGACCAATTGTGCACAACTTTTAAGGCAATCACAGTCATGCCAGAACAATTGCTTATCAGGGCAGGCTCCCATTTTCCCCTTCCTTTTCTCCATCGATGTCAAGCACAAAGAAGGTGCTCAGTGCAACAAAAAAAAACCCCAAAACTCAAAAAGAAAGCCATGTGAGGTTTTTTTCCTGACCCTAGAAGAGACACCTTCAGTGTAGGCTGACTGAGAGCTGGGGCTTCCCAATCCCAGTATGGCCCCCGTGCTGTAGGTGCTCCCCTTACACTGCTGTGCAGCTGCAGAGCTCACCCACGTAGGCAGGGTTACAGTGGCTCCTCAGCAAATATTTCAGATGATTCAAGGGAGCTTTCAAAAACAAGCTGCTGTATCGTGGGTTGACCTCAGTAGAAATAAACTGTGAGTGAATGTATGATGCATAGACCACATGGCATTAACTCATCACAGATGTGACAGGAGGATGGGAATTTTGCAGCATGTTTTCTGCTCTCTGGATATCCTCAAGTCAGTTAAAATGTCGTAGAATCATAGAGTCGTTTAGGTCAAAAAAGACCTTTTAGATCAAGTGCAACTGTTAACCCAGCACTGCCAGGGCACCACTAACCCATGTCCCTCAGCACCACAGCTCCATGGCTTGGAAACCCCTCCAGGGCTGGGGTCTCTACCACTGCCCTGGGAGTTTCTCTTTGGTGGGCTCAGATCATTTTCCAGGAGAAAGCTTAGCTGCTAGCTGTGTTACTCCATCATCTGTTTGGAATCAGCTGCTGACCAGAGCTCACCAGAGCAACAGACTGCTGTGGTGCACCGGGGCATGGAGCCAACAACCACTCTTTGTGCCAGCTTATCTTCTAGGCTGAAGGAAAGCTGCCAGTGCTTCTGTGTGGTGAAAATCCTCCCCCAGCTGTAAATCTCAAAATCCCAGTTATCTGAACCGACACCAGTGGTATCTGATGACATCTCCTTGACAAATCCAACATGCTGATATCTCAGGCTTGGCCACTTTTTACAAATGCTTTTGCAGCTTTCAGTAATGGAAGGCTGTCAGTCATAACTTTCCCACATCTATCACTCACATCAAATACTTGACTTTATCATAAATAATAGGGAGGTAATTACTGCTCTGATGTGATTTACTCTAAAGTTGTTCCAGAAATGTCACTGCTACTAAACTGATTGCCTGGCCAGGCCTCTAGTCCTCATAACCTTTATTTCAACCTTGCCCTCAGTGCACAAAATTTACCAGCAATGCAAGTAGACTCTCCAGCAAGGAAATTCTAATTCAAGTGAGAAAAAAATACGTTTTGGGGCAGGATCCACCCACACTGTGAGTTGATCCTGAAACTCTATTTTCATCAAGTTTTGGCACATACTGTAAATCCCTGTACGATAGTTGCAGGATATCAGTCAGTAAGGCTAAACAAACACTGGCAAAAGTTCTCTTTTTCTTTCCACTATGTTGACTTCAGACATAAAAATACATGCCTCTTAGCCTGCAGTGGAATTCTGGACACATGTAAAAGGTAACAGTCTCCCAACACACTGTTCAGCCAAAGAAGGATAGAGGTGGAAGAGTTTCCACTCTCCTGTTTCTTCCTCAGCTCTGGGGACCACTAAGATACTGCAAAGGATGAGTTCTAAGGAAGTCGCACTGTCCAACCACGGATGAATGTGCATCATGCAGGGAGAGCACATCAACCCTGCTGGGGATAAACTGTGTTTCCTTGAAACGCAGAGTGCACTGGGACGGTGGAGGTCATAAGGTCAAAAATCAGGCTGTTGTTGGGAACTGTGAAGTGATGGACTCATTGGGAAACTTGGCATTAATTCCACCTTGGATCTGCTGGCCCCTTTTGAAAAGCACTGCTCTGTTGCTCAGCTTGGACTATGTAAGCCCACTGATGCACAGAGGAATCTTGGAATGCCGCGGGTGATCGCTACACACCGTTCAGTTGCCATGATGTCATTTTCCCAGAAGCCAGATTCTCCTCATTGAGAAAAGAGCTGTAGCTGCCTGGTTTACACTGAAGAGGGCTGGCAGCAATGGAGTCATTGACCTTGCCTTCCTAAATACGTTGCTCTTGTCAGATAAATGAAATATGTGAACTGCATTTGAAATATTGCTCTGCTTCTCCTGCTGTGTGTAAAAACTTGCCTCCGTACATCAGTGAATATTAAATCACCATGTTCTCATTTATATATACGCTCCAAGGTGCTGATGGAGTTAAGTTCTGTTATGTGTATGCATATGGGGGACTAATTTTGCTCTGCGTGTTATTTTGTAGTTATCAGGCTGGGTTCCGCTGATTTGATTCTAATGTCATTAAAAGAGAGGGGTAAAAGAGTAATGCATTTTGCATTTTGTTTTGGTGGGTGGAATGAAAATGTCCTGCCCAACCGAAAACTTCATATCATATGGAGTTCACCCATTTGTAAATATTTCTCTTGTTTATTTCCAATAACAATGCAGTCTTTTATTTTTTTTTTAATAAAGGAAATTCTTCCAGAACTGAGACCGCCAAGCATTTGTGCTCAAATCTTAACACATTTCTGCTGGTTTTGAAACCAGCTGAGTTTTGTTTCCAAACAAACACTTTCGTAGGTAATTTGACTTAAAATAAGCAAGCAACAAACCTGTCTTTTTTATCAGAAATACTTTTGTGTGGGCGAGCAAAGCCGTACAGACACGCAGGGAATTTGTCCTCCAGTCTGCTCTTGTAACAAGCAGTAAAAAAGCAACCCATTCACCAGCGTAAGCCAAAGCAGCTGGAGCCTTATATACACTGGTACTTAAACCACAACCTTTTCTCACCTTTTGGTGGTTCAGGACAGCCTGGGAAGCTTTACTGCTGTAAAATGGGGGTTAGAGAGCTCAGTCCAGGGGCACAAAGCAGAGCACGGTGGGTTCTCACACACAGCTTGGTAGGGGGAACCTACACAGTTTGATTTGCTTTTGGGTATATACTAAATATTAGGCACATCCCTGACCAGTATGCGATGTACCA
Source organism: Todiramphus chloris collaris (assembly GCA_025345505.1). NCBI lineage: Eukaryota > Metazoa > Chordata > Aves > Coraciiformes > Alcedinidae > Todiramphus > Todiramphus chloris. Next base: position 11,823,484 of record JANVCC010000077.1, read on the forward strand.
ACAAGAAGAAGCATAAAAAGGATGAAAGCCTTTGGCTGAGGTCTGGTGTTTTGCTCAGATTCCAGTAGTTTCCTCTCCTTCCTCCACTGTAATCAGATGATCGATTTTTTCCAAGTTTTGTATTGCAGAGCTACAGATTTTCTGCTGACATTTATTTCTGTCAGCGTCTTTTTGCTGGAATTAGTGCCTGATACACAGGGCAGGGAACTGATACACAGAGATGGAAGCTGCTGAATATCTTCACATATCAAATCCCCAACATTTCTGGCTTGTTTTAAGGTGTTACAAAACTATTTGTGAGTCCATTATATTATCTGGGGAGGACCGTGGCATTGTGGTCTTAGCAATTCTTGTTAATTCACTTGTGAAAGGGGCAGAGTCACTATTGCTGATGCAGCTTCACCATCGGTACTTCAATGCTTGATATCAGAACTTCAGGGATCAGGCTGGGGGCTGCCAGTGATTTATCTCCTTGGGACTGACTAAAGCAACAAGATTTGGATGGCTCCCAGTGCCTGCGTGGGTGAGAAGTCAGTGATTGAGGAGCTTCTTCCTTTGCCTAAAAGGGAGCCTATGCTGATGTGAAGATGGAACGCTAATTTTGTGATACCTCTTCCACATTCTGGTGGTGGATTCTTATCTAATCTCATTTTTCACCTGAGATGGAAAGCCTTCCCCTCCAGATAAATCCGCTTCAGTTAAATAAAGCTGGAAGCCTTTCTGTTCTGCCTGATTTTAATACCTCTAACTTGTTGGTTGTGGACTTAGATATAAGTCACACTGTAGCTTCTCTATGGTCTAGATAAAATTTAAATGTTGAAAGGTTGCTGCATGCTGTCATTAAAAGCAAGAGATTTTAGGTCATGCTTAGAATATTTCCTTTTTGGATTATATATATATATATAAAAAGACATAAATCATAATTCTTTGCTATGTTGCAAGACAACACACCCTTGGCTTGTCTGTCTTGCAGAAACACCCACCTCTTTATGAGTTGCTTGCTTTGGGGCATCCAGAGGATGTGAGAGACTGCCATGCAAAGTGAATGTGAAAACCATGCACGATCCTTTTGTCTTCTTTGTGAGTCATTCCAGCTTTCTTGCCTTTCCCTTCCTGCATGCCAGAAAGATGGGGGAGGGCTGGCTACCAACCAGACAAGCACTGGCCAGTGCTAATGTCTGTAGGAGCAGGTAGGCAAGCCCAGCATGCCTATGGGCATGTGTGCAGCAGGTGAGAGGATGGGACCTGCTGAAATAGAGCACAGAAAGAAGGAAAAGGTCTAGAGAGCTCAGACTAAGGACTGGGATTCCCCGTCCAGAAGTGGTTAACAAAAATAAAATATGTAATTGCAAGTTGAAACCCTCTTCTTGGTTATGCTACCATTTATAGCAGCCTTGGTTATGGGTGTTTGTTTTAAGATGCTGTCTCTGTGGCAGAGGAGGACTAATCCATTCCATTCACTGTGGAAGAGGAGCTGTTTTCAAAGCCTGCGACACTGCACAATCACCACAGGCTCTCTAGGGTTGCTGGAGAAGCACCCCCAGCACCAGCTAAGCCATCTCTCATATTCTGGACCCTTACTCTGGCTGCCCCTTGTCAGAGGTGACTAGCCTTGAACACAACAATACACTCCATATGGTGTAATGGAGAAAGCTGCTTTGATGTTCCTGCTCTGGAGAAATAAACATTGCATGGGCACCGCTGGTGTTTGTCTTTTTTTTTCCCTTGATGGGTTCTCAAGATGTCCAGGTACATTAATGTTCTACCTCAGCTTCCACAGCTTTGCATTTAGCTTCCATGCTAAACTCCACGGTGGGCTGCAGCATCCCTCCTGCCAGAACATCAGTGGCAGCCCTGTGTGACCCTAAGCAGGACTGTGCTCTCTGCTATTCTTGCGCATTTTGAGTGTGTAACTCTAAAACTCACTGAAAAATTTTAATTACCAAAAAATGATGTCTCTGAAATAGACTGTCCCAGAGGAAAAATGAGCTGACAAGTTATTTTACTCGTCTAGTGGTCTAGAAATGTTTGTCATAAACAGATGTGTACGGCAGACACTACTGCAACAGGTTAGAGATCAACTTGCATTTGGACTTCAGAATTTAACTTGTGTCTTGCTGCACAGGCTGACTTTTTGTGCAGGTTGTTGCTGAAATTGTTCATCATCTTGAGCTCAGCCATGCCTTTCAGTAGGGCCTCTTGTGACAGAATGAGGGGTAATGGTTTTAAACTTTAAAAGGGTACATTTAAAGCAGATCTAAAGAAGAAATTTTTTACACTGAGGGTGGTGAAAGCCTGGCCCAGGTTGCCCGGAGAGGTGGTCAATGCCCCATCCCTGGAACCATTCCAGGTGAGGTTAGCCAGGGCTCTGGGCAACCTGCTCTAGCTGCAGATGGCCCTGCTCCCTGCAGATGACCTTTAAATGTCCCTTCACACCCAAACCATTCTATGATTCTATGCCAATGACGTGCCTTTGGTTGGCTTTGCTCTGGTGCTGGTGGCTCTCAGTGATGCTTCAGGGTCCCACAAGTGCTGTGAATGGCACAGAGCAGGGCTGGGGTTGCCTGGGTGGGAGCAGGTCTGTATTCAGTTCAGAAAGGGCAGTATCAGTGTTTTTCTCACCCTTCAGACAGCCTGAGGATAACCCAGTGTGGCATGTCAGTGCTCTCACACAGCACTGGGGGGGTCCCACACTTGCCAGCAAGGGGATGTTTCCAGGCTGCGAAGAGCAATCAGAAAAGCATGTCACAAAGCATTGCCCTTCTCATTTACCAGCTTGTCCTTTCCTTTCCACTTTGGAATCACAGAGAAAGTGATCATTGCTTTAGTGACTGATGGCTCAAGCAAAGTGGTTTTCTTGTGCCCAACCTTTCCTAGCAGATAAATGTCCCCATGGCAGAGGGCACTCCTGTCTACCTTCTTTCAGTTAGAAACCATTACTTCTTGTCCTATCACTACACTCCCTGATGAAGAGTCCTTCCCCGTCTTTCCTGTAGACCTCATTTAATTACTGGGAGGCCACTATAAAGTCTCCCTGGAGCCAGAAAAGCAATTATAAAAAGAGATTATATTTTTTTTCTACTCAACCCATCTTATTCCCATGTGCACTCAGAGCAAAATCTACCTGCATTAGCACCTTGCAGACCTGCTTTGCAAAGTACAATTCCCCCTCAGAAAACTCTGAGGTGTTGAAGAAAGCCAGATGTTCATTGTCTCTTGCTGGGCATGTTACAGAAGTGTTTTATCTGACATTTAATAACAGGACAAGTTTTCATCTTTTCAGAGCACCAAAAAGAAAACCTAAAAAAGGGAAGTGCCTTTGGAATTGGTGCATGAGCCTCAGTCCAGCAACAGCTTGCATCAGCAAGGATGATCCAGAACCTTAAGAGGACATGTTTTTGGGGTTTTCATGCCATCAGCTTCCAAAGGCACCTGAAATCAGCTCAGCCTTTCCATGCTGGTCCTGCGTGTTCCTTTCAGTTCTTTGGAAAACTGCTGGAGTCTAACAGAACTTTTAATTCAAGAGTATCAGAGAATGGTTTGGGTTGGAAGGGACTTTTCAAAGTCATCTCCAACCCCCATGTAGTGAGCAGGGCCATCTGCAACTAGAGCAGGTTGCTCAGAGCCCCAACCAACCTCACCTGGGATGGTTCCAGGGATGGGGCAGCGACCACCTCTCTGAACAACCTCAGCCAAAGAAAGATTTTCTCTTTCATGTCAAGAGCATTTCTTAAATTCAACTACTTCTCTCACTTTTCCATATGCCCCACCTTCCTCAGGTGAGTTCACTCTGCTATACAGCTATGCCATCATGCATTGAAAAAGACAGAGAGCAGTTTATGGGGGCTTAAGCTTGCTCTCCAGCTCTGTTTGCATCAGATTAAACTGCTTTTTCTCTTTGCATTCTCCTTATGCACCGACTTTTTGTAACTCTCACCACACTGAGTGATGTTCTGAATGCCTCTGGAAAGCAGCTCTCTCGCTTGTCCTCTCTTCAGTGGTTTTTATGCTAAATAGTGCTTTCTGCTGTTTCTTCACAATTCTTTGTGCAGCATGTCACGTCTAGCCATACCTTACCTTGGGCAATCTCAGCTCACACTATCCCACACCTTAATTCTTCTCTCATCACAGAGCCCAGGTATCAGATCTTACATAACTTTTGCTACATCTCTCTTTTTCTTTCTGAAGCTTGTTCAGCTGATGTTAGTTTTAGGCAGGGCCATTACGCACTTGTATACGCTCTTAGAAATGTTACTTCCTGGTGTTCAGTATTATGCTTTTGACTTTGCCTCCCAAGACCAGATTCCTTCAGGTGAACCCCCCCCTCCCACCTCAAGCTCTCTTCTACAGGGTGACTCCACAGGCTGAAGGTCTGTTCTAAAGGCTGATTATTTTTCTGGCTTATTTTATTGACATCTTAATGGAATTTCATCCCTTTCAAATGAGGATTATTTGACTCAGTCTATTTGTGACACAGTAATCCCAGGTAAGAAGAAAGGAAAAAAAACCCCAAACCAACAACAACCAAAAATAAAACCCAAACAAAAAGAAAGCAAACAAGAAGAATTAAAGACTTTGTGAAGTTTGTGTGGGAATAACATAATTCTGAAGGAAATCCACCTCCTCAGCCCCCCCTCCATTCGCTGTGGTATAGCTTTATGTGCATACGGATGACTTAACACAGGAGGTACAGCTCTTTACTGATGTGCATGGCTGCTGCTCCTTGCAGCTTCAAACAGAAATCACACTTTTTCCTCATATAACCCAAAGCACCCTGCAAAGTAGCAGACCCGTATCTTACAAGTCAAGAAAATGAGATGCTGAGAGCTTGCTGAGAGATCGAATCAGTGGCAGAAGTGGAAATAAAGCGTTGCTCTCTGGTTGCAAGCTCCCTATCTCATAGAATAGTAGACTCATAGATGTCAGTCATACTGCCCATAGTCACAGTAAGTCTAACAAGAAGTTACCTTTTTTCTGTACTTGAGCACTCTCTGACTAACTACTGTTTGCAAAGGTTATGTGAACTGGGAGGCAGAAAGTCTTATTTTTGTTAAAAATTAACGATATCCAACTCGACGATGACAAGGAAGAGCACAACTCCTCTGTATCAGGGTGACCTCAACCCCAGCCAAACTGGTGCTACAGAGAGTTGAGGTTTTGTGTCTGGATTCAGGCATTGGAAGAAACCATGACATCCTGTACTTCTAGTCCCACAGGGATCTGGTGAATCCCCTGTTTTTCCATGCCTTATGACTTCCGTTCTTAGCTCCCTCTTCAGACAAGCTAAGGTCTACTTCAGTGCCCAAGTTTTGAGACTTACCTAGCAGAGGGGGGTCAGGAGTGTCATTAAAATTCATGGATGTCATGCTGATACACACCTACAGACCTCCAGTTTTACATGGGAACAGCCTTGTTCATGTTTCCAAGGAAAGAAGCTCTCGACATATGTACGCTGGTTCCACACTGATATAATTTGGTCTCCAAGCTTTCTGGAGGCAGAAGGGCTGAGAACTGTGCTCACCCCCAGCTGCAGCACCGAGCAGGGCTCCACACTTTCTGAGTTCATCAGTAATACTTGAACTTTCCCAAAAGGGACTTCAAAAACCTTCCCCTTTCTATTCAGCAGCTATTTTCCCACTAAAGTAATTAGCTGACTACAAATTGAATTAAAAAAATTAAGTCGCTTTCAGGTTATTCATTGAAAGGAACAAAACTGAGAAATGGCAAGTTACGTGAGGGAATATGTCAGATACAAAGCATTTTCCCATTTTCTCAGCTCTCTTGACATCACTGGGAACTGGGAGCTTGCATCTTTAATTGGCCATAACTTTTTCTTCTTGTAGAAAATGGGGTATTTAATGCAATGCTCATTTTTTCTGAAAATCTTCTTCGGCTTGTCGAAATGAATGTTAATGTATGCAAGCCCATTACTGAGAATGGTAATGAAGAAGTTGTGGCCAATGGTTAAGCTTAAATTAAGCACGCTTCAGAAAACAAACACAACTCTTCCAGAATTCCTATTCAACAGTCGTAACGGAATAAAAGTCCTAATAAAATGTTTTCCCTGAGAAGTAATAAATTCTGAAAACATGACTGTATTTACTTAGCCCTTTTGTAATGAAAAGCTTTTTTGCAGACAGGAAAACTGCTCTTTACATGAAAACTCAAGAAATACAATTATGCAACTGTTTTCTTGAGACTTGTACAAATATGTGCTGCTGCAAATGCTCAACAGGCCAGGGCATTAGAGTCCCCGTCCCACATATACATGTGTGTGAAAATATTGCTCAAGCACTGACAACACATATGTAGTTTTCTCTTTCTGCATCTCATTTATATAATTAAAATCTCTTCCAGGCCCTCAGTAGAGACTTGAAAAGTATTTTTCACTGGAAGCGAGTTTGTTCATGCCATAAATCTTCGGAAGTGAAATGCAACAAATTTCCACTTGCTATTTCCTGAGAAATGCTACATGCTATATATAGGGGTTTTTTTTTATTTATTTGGGGGAGGAAATAAGTTGATTCAAATTTATGATTTAGTCTGGAAAAATGCATCAAGCATCATTACAATTGATTTTTTTTAAGTGGATGCTGGCCACCTAAACAGTCTTACTGCCTCCAGAATTAAAAGCTGGTACACAACTCACATGCGTCCCTGAGCCAATGTGAGTTGTTTTAACGATGAACACTGTAGTCAACACTTTGAATGCAGTGCTCGTGACTGAATTTAAGTGAGTTTTCACTGCTTGACTCCTACCACAGGGGCTTCCACCTCCTCAGACTGCTGCCTCACATCCTGTGTGGTGTTTCAGAAAGCTCATGAGGCACCAAATCATCCCAATCTGCCTTCGCGAGGATGCTCAGGCACCTTTGCTGAGCTTGCAAGGAGCTTCCCTGAACAGCACTGAGTTTTACCAGGGTAATGAAAACCTATACATGGTTTTGGTGACGATTCACTTGGAAATGGAAAGGTAGCAATAACGAGAGCTCTTCCAGTTCTCCACAGTCCCAGATTCGTTGGTATGCTCTGGCTAGTGATGCAAAGCAACGTACAAACCTAACGTCTCTGCGTTAAGCCAAGTTTATGGCTGCTTTGCATTGCCAGCACAGTGCAAAGCAGCTGGATAGCACCAGTGACTTTGATCCCAAACTATAGAAGAAATCCTGATTATTGAGCTGACGTGATCACGGGCAATCAGATGTTGCTTTAAACAAAGAAGAAAGCACCTCGCAAGGGGCCTTTGCCCTGCCTCGTCCAACACAGACTGCATTTCATAAGGACCAAAGCTCAACAGTTGCACTTATGTGGAAAATAAAAGTAGTATCCCCCATGGCACACTGCTGTCCTCTCCTCTCCAAAGGCTTTGCAGGATTTCTCACTACATCACTGAGCATCATATCAGAACAAACGTGAGATCAAAGCAGAGGCAATACAGGAAGGCATCACGTCAACCCCAGCTAGCAGGACTCAGGGTGGCAGGTGGTGGCTTTTGGAGGACATCTAAAAGCTGTGACAGTCGAGGCATGATGCTTACTAGGATGAAAAAAGGAAGTCAGCTGTCCCTCTGGGCTCTCTGGTGCAGCTGCTGTTGCAGATGATGACCTGATGCATGATTTCAATCAATTCAATCTCCAAAGTACATTTTAGAGGAGGATAAATAATGTAGCAAAGATATGACTTGACATCTCAGTAAGGAATGTCATTTGTATTCTTTCTGTTAATTTTTAACTTCACCACCTTATAAAAAATGAGGGGAAAGAATTATTTGGGCATTTAGATAGGTATGTTTTAAAATATTACACAAACATGAAATAATTTTGTTTGGATTTTCTTGTCCAAAACTGAAGCCAAATGAAGTTAAATCAAGAGCAAACGCTCTTTGGGACAATGATAGACCAGGATGGTGGATACACTGTGCAACTCCTGGTAAAACTTTGTCCCAGAACAGGATTTTCATGTATATTTTATACCTCTACTTACATCTTTGAGATTTAATTAGTTTCCTAACAACATTCAAAGAGGAAGTTTCAGCTCCTGAGGCAATTTGGAACGAGTGTGGCAAAAAATACCTGCATTGCTTAAGGATGATGTTTTTACCCTGAAACTATAATACATTTATTCCATTCCTAAGCACCTAAGTATCCAGGTAATCACAGTGCCAGACTAGAAAATTACCTCTAAATATAAATGTTGGAAAATCCATTAGTTAAAGCAGTGTAATGGAAATATTTTATAAAGTATACTCTAGATCATCAGCACTCACAAAGATGAGACTCATTCCCATTTCTCTTAACTCTGTAATTTCTCACATTTCATTAAGCTTTAATCAGAAAACTTAAGTCTTAATCTATCCCAAATTATCTTTAAGCAGAATATGAAGTACAAGTACTGCTAATTTGTAAGAGTGTATATACCCTTATATCTGCTGGAGCGTGAACTGAAGGAATTATTTTCTTGCCTTCTCACCCAGTCCAAAAAGAACAAAGGCCAAAACTCAAAATTTACAGTATACTCAGCTATAAATATATTTGACGCCTGCCTAGGTTCTCTAAAAGATGTAATGCCACAGCAAGACTTTGAGATTTATGTCAAGTAGAGTGTAACCTACAAGAAAAGCAAGCTACAAACTCCAAATTAGTTGGTTTTTTCCCCATGTCAACCTTCTGACAAAAGGTAATATGATTTGTAAACATTTATTTTGAATAGTCTTTAAAGGTTATAAAGCTTAGAGGGGAAAAACCCAGCTCCTTACTTCCTTTTGTGAGCAGAGTTGTTGCTTTTTTTATTATTATTATTATTTTTTGAGACTGTGTCTCAAATAATAACATGGCCAGAATATTAACAGGCAACATGTACACACACACACCGACTGAAAGCCCCATCATCACACCCGCTGGGGAGAGTATCTGGTTTATTGTTTGTTTGCAGATGATGGACATGCAGATGGACATGGTGTGTTTTGTTTAAGAACCTGTGGCTGGCAGCAGGAAGGGAACCAATGCCTGTTCCCCTGACTGCTGCCCTGGAGGGAAGGGGAGGTGGCAGCAGCCAAACCCTCTTGGCCAGGAGAAATGAAGCACGAAGGGCTGAGGAGCTGGAGGAGAGCAGGGAAGGCTGACAGGCTCCCAGCACCAAACACCAACCCAAGCCACAGAGGCACCAGAAAACCAGCTTTCTCCTAGGAGCACAGGGGGAAGTGAATGCGTGGGGCTGTTAGAAACCAGGAAACACCAAATACTGCTAGGTTGAGAGCAGGACTGGAGGGGAAAATTTGTCCCAACCAAGAAGGGGAGAGATTCGTTCGCAGATTGTCTTATTTCCGTCCACCCCATCCAGCAGGTCTGGGATGTTCTGATTTTATGCCCTAATAAAGCACAGCTTCATAGTTTGAAAGCCTGCATGGAGATCTTCTTGTGCATTTTTCAAACACTAGCTCTATCACAAAGATGAGCCCCACACAAAACATGAGTTTCACTACAGCCCATAACGGGCTATTTTCCTCTTTTAAGCTCAGAGATGACCCCAAGGCAGACAGATCCCATAAGGCACGCCCATGGGTACAGCTCTGATAGATCATCATCACCTTGTTTGTACCACCTCATTATAACATTTTCCCTAAGTGCAGCGGAGCCCTGTGACGTTCCCAGCTGCAATAACCAATATTAAGATAATTGCTTCTTTTGTGCTGATGACCAACTGGCTTTGGGACTTTCGGTGGATGGAATCTGCAGAAGCTCCTCCAGGATTGCACCAAGGAGCATCCTTATGCTGTTCCCACGCTGGTCTGGGGGGAAGCAGAAGCTGTGACCTCCACCTCCAGATATAGACACTTCTCACACATGAGCTAATGTAAACAGCTGGAAGCCCATAATTTGTCCTGAGGGCTCAGGTTGCTGACGCGTTTGCTGGCAGAGCCTGCAAAGGAGCAGAGCTGTAAACTTGGCACTTGGGCAAGAGGGTCCGCAGGAAAGGAAATCCCCAGAAACCCTTTAGCTTCATTTAAACAAGATAAATGTTCTCCTCCTGGATGGTGACACTGTCTCTCTGGCAGCAGGTTAGTAATTCCTCCAAGGACTATGTTATAGAGGAGTTCTGCCATGAAAATAGACTTGCTCAGGCTTTTACCTGAAGTGATTTGCACATCATGATGCTTCAGTTATCCTCACCTGGATCTGCATATAAGCTTGCTTTATTTTTCTCACCACAACCAGACCCTAGAATCCAGGTGAGAGGAGTCCTTCCAGCCACCACCATGACCTCCAAGTCATCTTGTTGTAACCCAGCTGCTTTTGTTGGTGCCAACTTGCTGAACAATTCAAACAATGCATTAAGGAAGAAGGAACTAGATTACAGCCTGGGCTGGGCTGTCTCCAGATAAAGGCAGGAGAAACCTCCTTATTGTCCCACCACACTGAGAGATGAGCACACACCACTTGCAAATGGAATGGATCCATCCCGTGCTGGTCTTTTCCACAGCAGAGCCTCAGGGTGAATTCACACGAGTGCAAAGCAGACAGGGCTACTTTCAGCATCAAACTGCAGATTTGTTCTTTCTCTGAAACGTGATCATGCAGATAATCACAAAAACTTTCCCTGATTTTGGGAGATTATGGTCGATCATATTTTAAGTGTTAATATTTTTAATGAATACCCTGAGGAAGGGAGGGAATTTAATGAGCACTGTATCAGCACAAGGGAGAAAACTTGCATATTGCTGAAACTTGAGAACTAGTGAAGCAGAAAAACAATAAAAAATTGTCCCAGATGAGAAGAAGTGAAGGAAGGAAAGATCTTTCTCCATCAGCCACAGCAAGGCTGTTGGAGGCCTGTAGGGAAAAACATTCTAGCTCTGCAAGAGAGACAAAGGGAACCACAGAAGCTTGGACTCAGCCTCGCACCCATGTACACGGGGACGTCTCCTGTGGTGTTTCCTCCCAGCAGTTCAGTCTGACAAATCTACCTATAGGAAGAATACTGCAGGGTTGCTGGCCCACCACAGTCCAACATCAAGAGACAAAGGTGGAAGGGTCAGCACCAAGACAGAGAAGCACAGACATATAAGCATACTGGAGATGCTGAGCTACCCATGCTACAGTGCTGCTCACACCAGATACACCAGGCCGTTGTCCAGTGGGGAGGCTGGAGGAAAATCATGATGTATTTTAAAAGCAATATTGGAACCTTGAATTTGCTGAGGTGAAACTAAAGATGTTGTGGATAGAAGTTCATGGGGTAACCCTTTGAAACTAGTGAAGTCTCTGGACACGATCATTTCTCTCTGGACGAAGCCCACAGATGAGCAGCACAAGAAGTGGTTGCTGCGATCATCTCTTCTCGATGCATCCAGACAACAAGACCTCCACTGGCCACTTCTGCAGCTGGGTGATGCACCCACCTTCAGAAAGACCATTCTGGTTTGAGGTGGGGAGTATGTCCAGCATGGGTCCCTTAAAGCTGGAAATCGAGGTTAGTGCACAGATTGGCCAAGAGGGGAATATATATCAGCAGGAGAGAAGTAACCTTTTGGGTTCAAAATCCTCACTTGAGTTGGTTTATTAATCCCAAAGTGCAAATGAGGAGTAGGGAATGGAGGAGAAGATATGAGGAATTCAGAGAGTCCGGGACAAAAATAGCACTATTAAACATTTCATTTCTCTTTTTGGACATTTTCCCAATGACTTTTAAATCTCCCTAGGTTTATAGAGGGGGAAAAAAACCCACCTTTATATCTTTTACTGCTCCTTTATGTACAGCCTGTTAGACGACAGCCTTGTATAGTGTTATTGTATTGGGGATTGGCAGCTGCATCTTTCCCATCCTCAGATCTGGGTCCTCAGCACCAGTCCCAGCCAGCACATCCTGTCTGCGGCCCCCTGAAACAGAAGAGCAAGTGAGGCTCCAGTCAGTCCTGTAAAATAAAGGAAGAGAGAAATCCCACTCAGAAATAACCCTAAGGGGAGCAGGTAGGGTGGGGATTATGGTAGCTTCAAACAAAAGTTAAAATGGAATGAAAGAGTGCACAGCCTTTTGTTCATCATGGGGAAAAAATTGCTTATACAGCAGTTTTTTTCCCCAGACTTTGACAGCTTTAGCAGGTATACAGTGTATATGAGAAATAAATGCTATTTTTCTTCCATTAAAAAACCACCCTCTGCCATTAAACGTTCATTACTTGACAACCTAAAATTCAGGACTTGATTTTCATAGTCCTGCTTTATCTCTGCACTTGCCAAGCGTAAATTAAGTTCTATTTGTCTCTTCTACTGAAATACAGCTAGACCTGTACATTCTGGTGTTATAAAATACAGTTATTCCTTTGCATACAGAAGCAGATGCTACTTTCAGTGCTGAAAAACACACACAAAATGGGGAAGGAATAAAGTGACTGGGATGGATGTTGATAGCTGGGTGAAGCGAAAGCACAACTCCTGCAAGAGAAGCTCTGCTGGAAAGATTAATTATTATTGTGAATCAGATTTCAGATTGAGATGGGTAATAGCTTCAGGAAGACAGGTTTTCTTGGACGTCCTGGCAAAGCCCCTTTAATCTGGTTTCCATAACCTAAAAGAGATTGGATGGGTGACTGAAACACGATAGGAGGATAACAGGAATGGGAGCCAGCACCCAAATCAGATTTGAGAATAATCAGCTCAGGTGATTCAAGCTGGTGGAAGCTTTTAAAGGCTCACGTGATCCTAAATAGTTGACATGAAAGTGTAAGCGTGCGTGTCCATAAAATACAGAGTTTATTTAAACAGCTACTTTGTAAATACAGTTAGGCTGGCAGGCTTGGGTTGCAGAGGACTCGTAATGGACTGGAGGGTCTTTTATTTATAGATCTGCTCCAGTTCAAATCCAGTTCAAGCCATCTGTAGCTAAAAGCTGCCTTTTTTTTTATTTTCCTGTGGCCTGCATGAACTCAGTCCATTGCTACCAAGCTGTGAGTGGGCAGGAGCTCCCAGCCCATAAAGTACCACCACACAGAGGAGCTTGCAGGGAGGGAGCACAGGATTTGGAAGGCTGAAATCCTGGAAGGGCACAATCCTGGAAGGGCACAACCTCCCCCAGAAATCACATCACTGGGAGAGAGGATGGCTTTTAACCCTGCCGGTCCTCCCAGGATGTGATGCCTTCAGGGTGTCCAAATCCAACCACAGCTGCCCCAGCAGACAGCGTGAAATGCTGAGCATACCTAACCTCTTGGAGGTTTTTGCTCAAGGTGCTGTTTGCAGAGTTTAAGTAAACATAGCCATGAGGATGTGGTTTAACACAGGAAGGGGTCAGTGGCGGCTCCGGCCTCTGCTCTGTCTGCTGTTGGCACTGCCCGGTGCGCAAAGTCGTCGGCTGCGCTGGTGCACAGCACCTCGGCCTCACCGAGCTGGAGCACTGCAAACACCACAGTCCTCTGGAGGTCACGGGTCTTTAAAATCACAGTTTCAGCAAGTTGCAAGCAAAGACAAAAGAGAGATCAAAAATAAGAGCCAGGGGGAAAA
>JANVCC010000077.1:11837079-11896906 GCA_025345505.1 Todiramphus chloris collaris
GGAAAAGAAAGAAAAAAGGGAAAAGAAAGAAAAAAGGGAAAAGAAAGAAAAAAGGGAAAAGAAAGAAAAAAGGGAAAAGAAAGAAAAAAGGGAAAAGAAAGAAAAAAGGGAAAAGGGAAAAAAAGGGAAAAGAGAAAGAAGGAGTGAAGACAAGACCTCACAACAGGAAGACACAAGCGAATTCTGCTATATGGGAAGAGGAGTTGGCAGGGGGGTTGGACTCGGTGATTTCCAGAGGTCCCTTCCAACCCCTACAATTCTATAAAGAGTAATATTAAACATTGCATGAGATGAGGGGAGAGGACTCAGTTTCATCATGGAGAAATGTGAAAAATCCAGAGTGTGTGTCAGTGATGAGGAAGAAAGAGTGGATTCTTCTACACTCCCTTACAGATCCAGGGCTGCCACACAGCCATGCTGATATCCCACGGTCTACAGATACCCCTGCAGCTTAGGGCAGCATTTCTGATAGGCTGACGAGGGCTACTATTGCAGCTTTGCAAAGCAAGTAAATTGTCTTCCTTTCCATCTTCTTCTTTTCCATCTCTGCATGCAGCTCTCATCTGCTTTCAAGGCATCAGGTCTCCCTTTACCATGGGGGAAGGATGAGAACAGAGCCTGGGACATAGGAAGGAGATAAAGAAGGGACACAGCAAGGGCAGAGAGAGGTGACCAGACACCCAGACAGCTACAGTTCACTCAAGACAAATCCCTGCTTTGGATAGAGCTGCCCAGACTGTCTAGTCACTGTATATATAGGATGGAGCAGAAGCTTGCAATTACATTCCATTATGTGGTTTACATATAGCTGTGCTTTATAAGCCAGCACACATCAAGGCTGAGCATTTCAGTGGGCTTTTTCCAGGGAGTGGGGTTCTTATCTCCTCTTAGGAAACGAAAACACGAGCAAATTTGCTTTTCCAGGTTGAAGAAACCACAGAAATGTGAAAGACATTTGTATAAATAACATCATGCACTGAATTCCACCATTCCTTTTTACTTTTACTTACAGCTTCAGCTGCATGAAGTGTTTCTTATTGGAACAAATGTGTCTTTATTTTTTTTAAAAAAAAAAGCCCCTAAGCAGATTTGCAGCAATTCTTCCTATCAATAAACAAACTATTTGGAGCTCCTGATGCCCAGTTTTGTCACAACCAGGGATGTTGGTCACCTCGTTTCTGGACAGATGGTTTAAATCAGAGCTGATCTAATAGAGGAGCTGAGCAGCCCTGCATGTGAGACTGGCCGATGCCTACATGTGCTACCTCCTGCTCTTGCTCCTACTCCCAGGGCATGAAGGTTACAGCAGAAAAAAAACAGCCAGAATGGTGCATTAATAAAGGCTTTCTCAGTTCATGCCAATTGCAACTCGAATGTTCCTATTTTCAAAGGATACATGACGTTTCCTAGCAAGGCTGGAAAACCAAACTGATGGCAATCCTTCGAAGTGGAAAAGGCTTGCAGTTTGAATCAACAAAGAAAGGCAAGAATATTACCTTCATTCCAGTAACGCCACCAGGCTCCAGTTGCATCCATCTCTCAGTGGAAGAATGTAGCTTTCGTATTATAAATCAGAAAAAAATACAAATTACGAACAGAAGCTGCAAGTTTAGCATTTCAGTGCTAAGCACATTGCAATCTGGCATCACAGACCTGGCTACATAATGCACCATTAATTATCTGCGTGGCTTTAAGCACCGAAATCTCAAACCAAGCACGTGAAGACTGTGATGTGTTGCAGAGCAGGAGCTCCTGCATGCTACAGTTCAACTAACTTCAGCAGGGAAATGAATGGTAACTTCCAGCTGACTCTAAATAGAAAATTAAGTGAGAAAAGTGCTCTTTCTTAAATTAAATGTATGGAGGACTTCCTTTGCAAGATATGAAATGAAATACAAGTTAAAATACAGAAAATTGGTTACAAGACTCAGCCACCCGAGAAGATAACAGATTAGGTCTTGCGATACGCCTGGGCAGCTTGGCCTGACTTTTCAGCTACAAGCAGCAATTTAAGCAGAAAACTTTGGCTGCCTGGTTTGAGACCCAGCAGGATGAGTGAGTTTAGGCTGTTTGAACACAACAGGCTGATCCTAAACCAGCATTTGTCAGCCTATTGACAGTTTATTGACTCTGACAGTTTATTGTTGTCTTCCTTAAAACACAGTGCCATTTCCTAGCTTAGGAAGAGAGCACGATGGCAGAATTCATCCAGACACAACCAAAACCTCTTGAGGACAGTGAGGCTTTCAATTTACTCCAGAGGCTATGGGGAGTAGGATTTATCCTGCATGTTCTCAAAAACCAGAGTCAGGGTTGAGCAATGGGCTGGGCTGATGCTACAGCGCTTTGTGTAAAATGGGGTAGATAAATTACCCAGCAAACAAAAGTCATGCTCAGATGTCATTTATGCTCTTCTTGAGATACAAGAAACCTGGAAAACCAAGAAGCGAGCAAGTCATTCATTTTTTTCCAGGCAAAAAACCTCTTACTATTAAATTATTAAAATAGCTACAAGTGGGGTTTCTCATTCTTAAGCTTCCTTCACACTCCTCTGTGCTTTCAGTGTGCAAAGGGCACCGTTTTTTGCCAGAAGTAAATTTTCTTAACATGATGGGGGTCTTCCCATCCCTGGAACCATTCCAGGTGAGGTTGGCTGGGGCTCTGGTTGCAGATGTCCCTTCTCACTGCAGGGGGTGTTGGACTAGATAACCTTTAAAGGTCTCTTCCAGCCCAAACCAGTCTGTGATTCTATGATTCTCTCCTCTCTCACTGAAGGCCAAACAGCAAACATTTGCTTCTAATGTCACAGGTCTTCTAACTTCATGATGGTCTACTCTGAAGTCATTTAGACAAGCAGATGCATGTGGCTGTGGGAACAGATTAGATCAGGCCAGTTTAGGTACTTTGGCAGAGTCCAGCAGCTGGAACTCTGATAATGGAAACATCACTTGCAAAGAAGTTAGTGGTAATGCCAGCACTGGATCTGAAATCAATCTAGTCAGGAAAGAGAGCTGGGAACCAACATGGTGACCTAAATTAAAAATCCAAGACAAATTCCACAGAGATTGCTGCAAGTGCCAGAGGAAAAGAACCAACTACTGCAAGAAATGCAATCATTTTTCCAAAGATTTGCAGCCAAATTAGCAGAAGTGAAAGAGAATTCCCACAAAGGCAACAAAAATGGGTAGAGAAGGGAATTGCACGGTGAGTGCATGTCCACAAAAGCTGATAGAGAGGAATTAATTCTTTCATTAGAGATCAATGCAGCTCAGGTGTGCTGTTGGTTTGGTACTCAGGCAAGTGTCATACCAGAATATATGCTTAAAAATTGATTAGGAAAGCAAGGCCAGTAAAGCAGAAATACTACACTGGGAAACAAGGCTGACAAAGGGTTCTGTAGTCTAAGAATTTAAGTTAAAGCTAAAATTGTACCTGTGAATTTTGTTAGGTTTGGGGATAAATGGAGGTAGTGGTGGGTTTAAAAATATGGTAAGTTGCAAGATCTATATGATTGTTGCACAGGAATAGAAAAGCATAAATGAAGCACTGCATTACACTGTACTCCTCAGCAGATCAATGTGGAAATAGAAAATAACTGGTGAAATGCATGAAACTTGCCAAAGGAAAGGAAAGAGCCATATTGATGGATCCAGACATAATGGAGCTGCCGTGCAAATGCCTTCACACTGCAGACAAAGGCTACGTTTTAATAATGATGCTCCCTGCAATTGTACTTCTTCAACAACCTCACCTTAAAGCAGGCCAAGCACAGTCTGGAAGCATCTCTATCCACCACTGGTCATCACTTCTCCAGACATGACCTTGGGTATTGAAGATTTCAACACAAAAGACTGATGCCAGATGTCATCCAAATAGTGTGGGAGAAAATGGAGCTGAGATAGTTTAAATACTTTTCAAGTAACACCTAATAATAGACTTAATCTTAGCCTCTTCAGAGGTTTTTGAAGCCTGAAACATCATCAAGTTAAATTTTGTGTATACGAAAAGCTGAAAACTAAGCTTCCTAATTCAGGCAGAATTATATTGCAGAATGGAATAGTCCTGATCTTACATGAAACAGCACAAAAGATGAACCAGAGTCATATTATAACAGGTGCACAGGAGTTTTCAAGCCTCTGGCAGGAGGAAATGCATTCTGCATATGTGATAGACATGGGGAGCTCAAGCCTGCAGTGACTGGAAAAGTTTTGGCTCAGCCTTTAGAGATACAGGCTCCTAGAAGAAACTGGAGCAATTGCAGCTCATTCTTTCTAGAACTGGAACCAGCAGGTGCAACCTGCAGTGAAAACACCTGAAAATAAATTGGAAGGAGTCACCAGTAGCAGTCATGGGGATGGAGATGATGTGTCTTTTCAGAGGACTATCAGAATATGCAGAGCTCCTGGAAAGCAGCTGAAGACGTGCTATGAATTGGTCTGTGCTGCTGAAAGACGTTGTGCACAGCAAAGACACCACAGTGCTGAGCCAAGTCTGCAGATGGGCTCACCTCTACTCACCGTGCAGCCTGAGCAACCCAAAGCCCAAACATTCAGGCCAGTTCTGAAGCCAAGCCCCCAGATCCATCCCCTAATTCTCCCCCAGCATACTCCATCCCTCGGGCTGAGGGCAATATTACAAAAGTGACCAGGAACAGTGTCGGGACCACAACGTGCCAGAGAGTGCACAAAAAGCAGCTGGGGACACGAAAGCAGAAGAACCACCAGGACAGGGCTTACTGCTCTTTCAGTGAGACGTTCTCCTGCCCAAACACTTCAGAGGTGTCACAGAGGAGGGAAGGGAAAGATAACACTTATCAAGAAGGTAGGGACAACCTCTTTTCACTTGTGATAGGATGAGGGGCAATGTATTCAAGCTTGAATACAAGAAGTTTCACCTCAACATAAGGAAGAACTTCTTTACTGTAAGGGTTACAGAGCACTGGAACAGACTCCCCAGAGAGGATGTGGAGTCTCCTTCTCTAGAGACTTTCAAGACCTGAGCTAGTGGCACTAACACCACAGCCTTGAGATCTGTGACCCCCCCCCTACTGCCACCCCATCAGGGTCAGAGCTGCCACTGTCCCCAAGGGCACCAATTCCAGGGGTAGCCTTCAGATGAGGTCTGATGCCCAGCATCCATTGACATAAGCATGACAGGCTAGGCCCCCAAAACAAGTTTTACAGCTGTAGGTTTAATTCACCTCTAGATCTACAATGATTTGTGGTAAGTTATTTCTCCTGACAGCGCTGGCTCCCCTTTCAGGCTACTTCAATATTGCAGAGCTATTCCTAGGTTGTGCCAGATCATGGGGAGATTTCAGCATGTAAAAAACCCACTATTATTTTTCATCTGAATTACCCAAAGCTGCCAGCAAACAGAAACAACGCCTAAGAGAGCTTAGTTGTGAGGATTGTTTTAACACAACGTTGCGTGGTTTGTATGTGGTGCCAGTAAATCAGAGTTCCCCAGCACATGCCTCTCAGGAGTTATAAAATCACCTGAGAAAAAAAAATGTGCTGGCCATACGCCTACGCTGTCATTCTTTCCAAGGGTACATCACCACCCACGTGCAAGACACGTGGGATGAGATGCTGCTCCCCATCAGCTGCCTGACTCAGCCAATGCTGACCCCAGAGAGGGACCTCTGCAGAATTGGTTGACAACAACACTTTCGTAGTGCTCATAAAAGTGATGAGAAAAACCT
The DNA here is from genome assembly GCA_025345505.1 of Todiramphus chloris collaris. NCBI lineage: Eukaryota > Metazoa > Chordata > Aves > Coraciiformes > Alcedinidae > Todiramphus > Todiramphus chloris. The sequence goes on from JANVCC010000077.1 coordinate 11,842,784, forward strand.
ACTGAATCACATGGAAAGACTCCCAGGGATTTCAGTGGGTTTCATGCTAGTCCACTGGATGTGTTTCATACCTAAAAGACCTGCATTGTCCTTGGAAGAAGAGTTGTCTGTTCTATAGCAGCTCACTCGGAGAATGCAAAAGGAGCAGCCTAGGGAAAGTAAGCTTGATTAACCATTTCATTTCAGTATTGGCATTTACAAAGTTCATTGATTATCTGGCTGCTCAGACTCCTTCAACTACTTATGACATGACCCAAATCTGAGATGCTCTTTGTCAAGACCAACCCTATGAGAGATGGAATTAAGTGGGCAAACAGGCAACTCCAGCAAGACCACCAATTCACACTTTATAGAAACAGAAAGTGGACAAAAGAGGCCTTGATCCCAAAGACTCCTGCAAATCATACTTTTTTAATTGTTCACTAGGAATATTCACATGAAAATTTACTCACGGGGATAAAATTACCCTACCAGCTCCCTTTCCTCACTATGTATTTATCTTCTGACCATATTATCTATAAGGTCAGATCTTACAAAATAATTCCCAATTGGATGATGTTACCTTCTGTGCCCAAGCAGGTGATTTAAAATGAAGAGAGTTGTGATTTTGCAAGAACTGGCCTTTGGTTTTTGTGGGAACGTGTCATCTTGAGTCATAAATCTCATTTTGTTGGGAAGAAAAATTATTTTTAAAACTGTGCATTCTTAAAAGTAGATCCAGTGTCATATTAGCTTATGTCATCTGAAAGCCTGGTTTTAGCAGCATGGTTCCTATGGTAGTCAGTCTATTCTGTTATGAAAGTGAAGTTTCCAAGAGTTTGGTTTTCCTTTCCAGTGCTTTTTTGCTGGTTTAGAAAAGAAACCTCCATTGAATCCCAGCCTATTTAACCCTCCAGAACGCTAAGTGTGGTTGCAGAAGGTTTTACAATTGGCTGTTTCCTTATTCCCTTCCAAATTTCATGTTATGTGCCACAAATTATTTGAGAGGAGAAAGTAATTCTTTCTTTTAATGTCTTCCTTCGCAACTGAAGAAACTAAAATAATACCCAGAGTTTCTCTTCCGTCCATGACCATATCAAAGAGAAGTGTAAGCTGTTAATTAGGGGGAAAAAACAATCATCTATTAGAAAGACATAACTGAGACTAAAAAGAAGCCTCAAGTGACTGCATGGGAACAAAGGCAGAAATCATTTGTTGGTGGGTTTTTTGAATATTGTGTCCTCCAGCACTTGCAGGACACCTCAGGGAACTTGCCATTCCTCCAACGACTCCATCTGATGATTTTCACCCCTGCAGCAGCCCGGATCACATACAGGACGTACACAGCGTGGCTGATAACCCACCAGAGGTGCATGCCAAGTCATTTTGGCACACCTGAACGCCCAGCTGAGCAGCCTTTGTAGTGCACCGCAGCGTGAAATGGCCAATTTGTCCTCCTTGTCTATGTCGCAGCAAGGTGTGAAATCCTAAAGAGGAAAGGCAGCTTTCTCTTTCACCTTTGGGAGTTTGTGGTGAGCCAGAAGAGAAGCAGAGCACTCTAAAAAAATCTTTACTTGGGAAGCCTGAGATGAAACAAGGTAGAACTCGGGAACAACAATGACTGCCAGCCCTGAAGCTCATGAGCAGCACCCCAACTTCATGAGATCTCCCAGCCCCGGAAAGCTGACAGTGTTCCTACTCTCCGTGGACTTCTTCCTTCCATCTAAGCTAGTTTTCTTAACCTCCACAGTTCATCTTCTGTGGGAGAATATCACAGCTCATAAAAGCAACTTTTTCTGTGGATTTGTGGAAGATAAGACCTTGCAGAATACCCAACCACCACATTGTTGTGCTGGGAGGTCCTGGGGAATTAAGAAGAGCAGGAGAGCAGTATAAAGAAGCTACTTCTCCCTTTTTCACTCCCATGTTGGTCTCCGAAAGTACAGTACAAAGAAAAAATATACATGCTTAGCCTGAAAATCACGCCATATGTGAGACTCCTGCTCTGTCCATAAATCAAATTCCGAGCATTAAAGCAAACAAGTGGCATTTTGTAAAATTTAAGGCTCCAATTCAGAAGTGGCTATGAAACTTTCTTGTTTGCAGAAATTGTTATGGGAAAATCTTGCCTGTGGTTGGAATCACCCAGGGAATGGATTTCTGCTTCAGAAAATAAGAAAATCAGTCACTGGTGTGGTGGAAACAAATGCTTTGCTGCAATGACTGTGACCAAGATTCAGAGTTTGCTGCCCTTTCACAATGGCCATTGCACAAGGTTGCCACAAAAAGTCTTGTCCTTTTATAAGAAGGTTCTGAGCAAAGAGCAATACTGGCCTTTCTCAGCAGCTTCCATGGAAGGTGGCACTGAGGAGGACTTTGGGGAGTTTATTCTTCGATTACAGTGGCTGCTGTAGAATGTGTTCCAGTGGAGTTATTCAGAGCTACACTTGGAACACAATCACACCCATTTTGAGGGGGGAAATGCACACTTTGAAGTTATTTTAGGTAACAAGAAGTAGACTTGACTGCCTTAAAGAACTCCTTGCCTGTAATTATGAGCTAAGGAGTTGCTGCATACGATGTAAAGAAAACCTCGCAATGACAGGAATGGAAAACATGCCCTTTAACCACAGCAGAGATGCTCATACATTTCTTCAAGCATATGCCCTCTCAGGCACAACCCTTGCATGCCATGTATAGTGCTTTTCGGATCAGATATGAAGATTGGATCCATCAGACATTCCCTGCCAGACTGCAAGGGAAACCCGATCATGGTATTTCTTGGCTCATGGTCCTTAAAAGCTGAAGCTGAAGGATGATGCTGGCAAATATATGATGCCAAGTGAGAGAAGGTCTGGCTTTGCCTGACCTTTCCTGCCTGCAACAACACCAAGGCATCCCCATCATCCCATGGTAGACTGGCCCAGGTGGTCACTGGTCCAGCACCCATCCCAACTCTGGGATGGCAGAGATGCAATGAAACCCAAATGCAAAAGCAGAAAAGAGTAAGCAATATTTGATCCAGCAAAACAACGTGTTCGGGTGGTAATGAGAAAGGGATTTCAACCATGTATTTGATCATCCACAAGCCAACCCGAAGAACTGAAGGATGGTTATCAACACACCAATCAAAAAAAAAAAAAAAAAAATGGAGCAAAATCCAGTAATTTAGAAGCAAAACTGTTTGAGGGACTAGTTGCAAATAGCATTTAATGGCTTCTGTTGTAGAAATTGTTCTTTGGTGATGAAGACAGGACATCAAACTTCAGCAAGGTATTCAACTACAGCATCTGCTTTTAAAACTGTTGCTGTAGTGAATTCACAATAACAGCCTGATTTTCCTCTCCCTGAAACACCAGGGAAGGCCTAGGGCTCACCAGACTTTATTAGCTACTACTTTATATTTCATTAACTGAAATAGCCTGAATATTGCACAGGGTTGGCAAATCACCAGGGACTGGAACATAGGAGAACTCAGTTTCTGACACTGACCCGGTAGTGGATTTTGCACAAAAATTTGAATTTTCTGACATATTTCTTTATAAAGAAAGTAAAAGTAACTTCTTAAAATGTTTTTATGTCTACTAGTAAACGCTACGTAAAAAACATGTAGCTTTTTCATCATATTGTCGCATCAGATAGTTTGTCCCATCTACATGCTACAAATGTCACACAGAGAAATAATTACAACCCAGACAAAACCACGAAAAATTGGTCCCTAAATCAAGTGCTATGAAGCACCTGAGCATTAAAAGAAGAAAATTCCCTGGAATAGCTGAGCTTTGTGCTAGTCCAGGTAAAAACAAAACAAAACCTAACAACAACAAAAACCCATGTTTTAGCCTTGAATCTTAGAGTAATTGTAGATAGCAAATTAAGCCTTCCACCTTGTACGGCTGCAGGTTTTAGCAGTTAACTGTAACCGTGTGTTGAACGTCTGTGTTTTTCCTTGTTGCCTAATTCATTGTTAAACATAAGCAGACCCAAACGTACACGTGCATTACATTACATCTGCACAAGGAAACTCTTCCCACACAGCAAGCACCACTTTCCAAATCCCCAATAATGACTATTTAAAGAGCAATTGCTTGGAGCGCTCCTCACGTGCCTTGTGGGACGCGCATTAAAGTCTGGGATCAAATGTTGCTGGTTTGTTGGGGTTTTTTTATTTTAACTTGTGATTACAAAGCTCCTCAGAGCATTGCCAAGCACAGCCAAGCAGAACCTACAGCACTGGAATCCTATAACCCACTTGATGTAAATTAGACAGCCCTAAGGGTAACTGACTGTCCTGACCGGTCGTAAAAAAAGATAAAGTCATTTTAAATAGTACAACAGTAATTAGCAAAGCTAACAAGGGTTTCCATGTGGGATATTGTTAAGTACAGGAAAGCATTACATGGGGTGGAAAACAAGGATAGCAAAGCTCTGTAAACTCAGGACAATGTACACGCTAATGGTGGCAGCGGGATATAAATCCGAGCAGCAGAGTTCAAGAGTTAGTACCACACAAAAAAAAGGTAGTGGAACAAGACAATGAGCTCTCTTCCTTCCTTTGAAAATTTAGATTTTGCTGCTGCTAATGCCGATGCTCAACCCAGCTGATGTTGCCCAGAGAGGTGGTCCCTGCCCCATCCTTGGAAATATTCCAGATGAGATTGGCTGGGGCTCTGAGCAACCTGCTCTAGCTGCAGATGTCCCTGCTCCCTGCAGGGGTTTGGATTAAATGACCTTGAAAGGTCCCTTCCAACCCAAACCAGCCTATGATTCTGTGAACTAATCCATTGAGGAGATGGTGAATTTTCCTTTGAGCTTTTCTGTTCCTCCTCTTCCCCCACGTATGCTCAGCTATTTCAAGGTCAGGCCAGACCTGGAATGTAAGCATAACTTGTGCCACCACAACATCAGCTACTGGGTATTTCCAGAACATCCTGGAACAAGAAATGACTGAACCATGCAAGAAAACCTATTCTCACAAAATCTTCAGGCAAAACTTGCAGATAAGCTTAGATAAGCACGATAACTAAGGCTCAGTTAAAAGAGTCAGGTCCTCAGCTGCATCACCTGGCATTCTTCCACTGAAGTAAGTGCTGCTCTGCTGATCTAGCTCCGTATCTTGGGAAGATTGCCAACAGCGAAGCTGATATGAAATATCATTGTTAGAAAGGATGGAGGAAAAAAAAATCTGTTAGATTGTATAAAAAAAATTGTGGGTGTGGGGCTTCTCAATCTTGTTCAGTTCCCGGAGTAATTCAGAAAGAATCACTGCCCACGTTTCTGTGACACGTGGAAGGTAAGTTACCTCCCAGGTCCAGTCCTGGCCAAAGTCCTTAGCCAGGACCAGAGGCACTGAACACCAGCAAATCTCAGGTAATATCTTGCACATCATCAGCTCCAGGAAAACACACAGCAAACATTTTGTCAGAACTTCTGGAAAATGCAGTGGAGGCTGAGCCTGGTTTGAGACGTGGGATTTTGATGCTGTCCTTGCCCATGGGACCAAAATTTATTCCATAGGTAATTCTTAGTTTAGAGACACAGCACCTTTTGCAGCATAGACAATGATGGGGAAAGGGCAAATTCCTTAAGTAAAAGACTTATATATGCACTTTCGGATGAAATCCTGGTTGTTATAAAGCCAGGAGGAGTTAATCCCAATGGCTTTCAGGTTCGCCATGCTTCTGAGTTTATGCCACATTGCCACCCAGGGCGGCATTCAGGGAGAAGGAAGAAAGGAAAAAACACCTGTATTTATCAAAAATATTTCCTCTCATTTCTTTTCAATCCCAGATAGTTTACTATATTTCAACAATTATTTATATTTGATAGTGACTCTCTTCACAGAGGCCCATGCCCACATCACAGTCATCTCTACGCCCCATCCCTTTGACACGATTACTGTTTCTGGTAGAGTCTGCAGCAAATCAGACCTGGTTCTGAACAGCTCATGCTGTTTTCCTGATGAAATCAAGAGAAAAATGTAGCTCTCATGTATCGAGGAAACAAAGCTGCTTCCATAAATAAGCAGGGGGCACAAAAGAGAAGCAAAGATGGAGTAGCACTTGGAGGGGAGGCATTTCAATCATTTTAGAAGGATTTTGGTGCAAAAAGGCAACAGGAAAAGAGCTTCCTTCTCTAAAAACAAAAATCTTGTATTTTTAGTATTCTCAAAAAAACCTTCAAATCCCACTGGAGGAACAAATATTAGAGGCTATCTCAGATTTAAACTGGCTCCACAGGTATGGATTTGTTCCCAGGGGAATTATATTTTAAACCAGGAAAAAAAATTGCTGGGGAATAAAAAAAAACAAAACAAAAACTCATTTCTGAAACAGCTCACAGCTCTCTCTTGCTGTACAACACCAATGCTTGGCCACCCCTGAGCAACACAGAGACACCAGACCACGTTCACCATCGTTGCCAGGTGACATCAGATTCTCCAGCCAGATCAGGAATAAAGAGAGATGGGATCATCAGCATTCATCTGGAGGGGAAGGTTCCTCTGCACCCACACGTGACTGGGCGTGCTGTGCTGTGGCTACTCTTGCAGGCCTCTGAGGAAGCATTCAAATGATTTATTAGACCTCTCCTTTCTCCTCTGGTGATGATTAAAAGGAAAAAAAAAACCAAAAACACAACTGTGAGATGATAAAACAGAAAAACAAATGCTAAAAATATTCCAGAATGGTCCTCAGGAGTTCTGGACTTGGCTGCTATCTCTAACATTGGCCTCCTACACAACCCTGGGAGATCACTCACCCTACATATCCTTTTTTAAATTTTCTTTGATTAGCCAAGATACGGTTTCCCTAATTCTGGGATGAGCATTTAGCAAAACTGTTGGAAAGTAAAACTGCTACAAGGTGGAGATGCAAGTAACCTTCTCTATGATTCCCTCTTTCCCAGCCCCCCCTCTCTCATTAGCATCTCACACACCTTACCATCAGAGGCAACATCCTGACAATAAACAGACCACAGTCACCCTTTCTAGTCACATCCTTGCTGCATTTTGATCAATGGAACACAGGAATGCTTTCATGTTTGTCCAAGCTGACAGGTGAAGAAAAAAAAAAAAAAACCCGTTCCACTTGAGGAAAAACGTTCACATGAGGAAAAAACAAAACAAAAACTAAAAAAGAAGAGCTGGATTTTTCAGTACCCAGAGCAATGTGCCCCGAGACATTCACAAGCAAAATCACATCAACAGAGCAGTACACAAGAAAATCCTCCGTTGGAATGACTAGAGCCTCCAGGCATAGCCATGCTGGTGGACGCCAGGGATTTCAGCGCTACCCAGGTTATAAAACTCAGCTCCTGGGTATCCAGTGGATTTCTGTAACGAGCTGCATCGCAGCGATGCAGCTCCGTAGTTAATAAAGATTAAATTTTATCAAGAGTATTGTTAGAGGTCTCACTCCAATATCATTTGCGAATGTTGCAATAAAACCCTCAGCCTTTCGGCGAGTCTTGCTCATCATCCCATATCATTGATTAGTTTAAGCAAGCTACAAATGGCAAGCTGTCCGACTGCGCTCGTTAATGCAGGCATCTCCTCATCTGCCACCTCTTCAGAATAACAATGAATGCAGCAGCAGCGTGCTTGCCAAATGCACTTTAAGCTTATGAAATACTAGCTTTATGTCAAAAATAGGGTTTTTGCAGGAGCAGAACTCGGTAGTCTGACTGAAACAGAAGGCAGTTGTAGCATATCTAGGAAAAAAACCAAAACAATACAGCTTAGCCCCAAAACTTCTCTCTTTGAAGGTTTTGGAAGGAGAATTTTGGCTGAGCTGTAGCATGGCGAGAGAACAGGTTGTGGACTTCAGACTCTGAAAAGAGTCAAGCATGAACCTGGCTCTCAAGATTTAGGGCATTATCATCCATTTCCCCATCAATACCATTGCTGCATTTCCCAGCCTTCCAGAAGAAAGGCTCCCTAATGACTTGCTGAGGTCCAGGCAAGGAGCCTGGGCTGTGCATGCCGCTGGTCTCCCTTCCCTACCAAGGGTCTATTGTCCCTAAAAACATCAGAAACAGGCCCAAAAGGCAAAGGGAAGTGAGGGGAATAACAAGTTCCTTGGGCAGCTTCCAGGGAAGGCCACCACCCGCATTTACTGCCATTAGCCAGATGCATCATGGCTGGCCCCATCCCTGCCTGGCTCCCAAGTGATGAGGGTTTTATTGCTCTTCCAGGCTCCATCCACTGCCATTATTGCAACGAAATAAAATGTAATCGCATTTGCATAGGATTTTCAACCATCAGGAAGAAACGTTCAGTCTTTAATTGAAGGCATCAGCTCCCTCCCAGGATCCCATCCCATCCTCCAGCCCACAGCTGACTGGCATATCCTGCCCTTTGTCTGCAGCCATTCACAGAAAACTTCAAAGAAATCCTTCTTAAAAGCTTCTCCTGACCATCCTGCCCTGCTGCTCTCCCAGGGGAGCACAGGATAACGGCAATTGAAGGTTTGCTTCCTTTGTACTGTATTGCAGATCACCTCCAGACACCATTAATCACCAGCTTAGGTACCATGAAGCACTGGACTAGCACAGCAGTGAAGACTGAGGATTTGTAGCTTCAGTCGGTGGTACAAATATTGCAGAAGGAGTTATGGCAGCTCCAGGGTAATCACAGGCCTTTCCTCAGACACTGAAAGCATTTATAGACTTCTTCCCTTAAAACTGTGTTATCAATGACTGCTCATAGTTAGGTTAATGGTTGGAAAAGAGTTAAAGTCCTGAGTTAAGGATGGGAGAAAAGGCCTCCTCTACAAGCTTTGTGGTGTGAAGCATGACTGGGATTGCACACATGCATTGCTTTGACTCATTCCTTTCCTTCCTTGTGTTTATCTTCTCCTCAGGACCAAGGCAAGAGGATATATTTAAACCATAACGCTTAAAGTCTGTGCTGCAGCAAACCAGATCTGAGGGTCTTTAACATGTTCAACCATTTTAATAGAGGAGGGGAGACTTTATAATTCTTCACAACTCCATGAAAGGAGGTTGGAGCCAGATGGGATCAGTCTTTTCTCCCAAGAAGTAGTGATAGGACAAGAGCAAACGGCCTCAAGTTGCACCAGGGAGGTTTAGATCAGGCATGAGGAATAATTTTTCCCGCAAGGGTTGTCCAGGGCTGTCCCAGGCTGCCCAGGGCAGTGGTGGAGTCCCCGTGATCCCTGGAGGGCTTTCAAAGCTGTGGAGATGTAGTGCTGAGGGACATGGTTTAATGGTACCCAGGCAGCGCTGGGTTAACAGTCAGACTTGGAAACCTTAAAGGTCTCTTCCAGCTAGAACAATTCTATGATTCTATACATAACCTGCAGGATAAGAAATGCTTCACTCACCCTTCTTTTTAGCTGCCCCTCCATCCCCAGGCTCTCTACAAGGTGCTGCTGTGGGTGGTCATGCCCAGTATCACATTCATCCCCGCTCGAGGCTGACACTGGGGTTTCACACAGAGGTAGCTTTGCTTCACAGATTGCTTTCTCAAGTGGTAAATGTGCTCTTTCATAAACAGCCTTGTAGTTTCACTGATTTTTTTTTTATGTACTGTGCTAACAGATCACACGTTCACTAACCCCCTCAGAAGATCAAGGAATAAAATCTTATTTTCCTAGGAAACAGTATCGCTTGCATATCTTAATGAAAATGCTGTGGTTTGTTGTTTTACACAGCACTGGAAGTACCGAGATCAAAGAAATAACACAAGATTCAAGATTAGATCTAGCTTTGTAAGCAGGCGATGTAGTCTTTGTCTTTGATATGCAAACAAAGAATCATTAAATAGATTTGATACGATCAAGCTAGTAAGTGGCTTCAAATACAAGTTAAGCAACCACTAGATAGCTGGAGAAAAGCACTTTGTTAAAGCAACATTAAAAAGATAAATAAATCCCAATTTAAAACATTGGAATTAATTCAGAGATCAGAAAGTCTCCAAAATTCTGTGTGTCACTGTTTCGTCTCCAGACATATTAAGATAATGTGGAAGTAAAGGTGAACCTTATGAGATTATTTTTCATATCAGCAACAAGTTTTAGAGTTGCAGAGCTATTAGCATCGTGGATGGACAGTCCTCAACTCCACTGGCTTCATCTTTAACAGAGGAAAAGGTCTGAGACAAGCTTTTGAAGTTGTCTAGACAGTGTGTGTCAACTCGCCCTTTTTTTTAACCCATTAGTCTTTTGGAAGATATCTATAAAGTACCATGAGCTCAGCTGACCAAGATACTTAGAAAATATCATTTATTGTACAAAACCCAAAAATGTAACTATTGAACAGTGCCAAGAGTGTGTAAGGAGAATAAGGAACTCTCTGCCTCAGTTTCTCTATCAGTGAGCAAATAAAAGATGCTTTGAGCTTCAAGTAAAACCTACTTTTGATTTAATTTTTTTTTAAAAATCAATTTCTTTAATTTTTTAAATATTAACATTGGCCATGGGCAAAAGCAAGACTGTCTGAAGCACTCATACAAGTAACTAATTGTACCCTGCTGGTGCCAGGGCTGCCTTTTTCTGAGCACCTCCCATCCAAAGCACTGCCATAGCACACTTTCCCAACTGCAAAGTCTCCACACATCTACTGGTAGAGTTTGCACCCCAAAGGTGAGAACCCCCAGACAACACCACATTGCACAGCACCCAGACAGCAAAAGGAGCTTCTGGAAGAGCTCCAGGAAGGGACACCCTCCTGTGAAGTCATCAAGTTAAAGAAAAAAACCCCTCTCCCACTCTTGATGTTCCTAAACATTTTGCAGCCCCTCCAGGCAGAGCAGCTTCCCAAAGCACCTGACAGCTCTCCAGATCAAGGACCTTCTCTGCGCACTCATCCTGGAGACAGAGGACAACTTCCCCACCCAGGCTGGTCCTCAGCCGCAGCCTGTGCCAGGCTTTTATTGCATTTATTCAGCATCCCAGTGGCTTTGCCCAGGCAGCTGCAGGTACAAGGCTTAGTGGTTTAGAGGGGCAATAGGGGCACCTTATACCCACTCAAAGGGGGCTTTTTTTTTTCCAGAGCAGTCACAACAAATCAGAAGAGTTTTAGATTAAGTCCCTGGAATAAAAGAAGTGTTCAGGCTCTCGCAGCCACACAAGCCGGCATGCAGATGAGGCTGTAATCTATGGAGGTCGTTTATTTGTAAAGACACAAATGAGCTTTTATTGTTTCAAAAGGGAGACGTGGAGAAGAGGGAGGCTGTTACCATGACGTGGTAACCCATTCTGCTCCTAGCTTTCTTTATGCAAATGCCACCAGAGCTCAGCTGATAATTTGCAGTAAATCTGTACCTGTCCCTGCAGCCGGACCCTGCACAAAGCTGAGCAGAAAAACTAAGTTCACTCCAGGACAGCAGTGACAGAATCCCCCCAGTTCAATGTAGTGAGAGGCTGGGATGATACAAACTCCAAGGACAAACAGAAGCCAAGTGCAAACACAGAAAAAGCCACCATGCCTAGTCTAACTCCCCCCTCCAACACCAAGCACTGCAGGAACCATCAAGAGCTCTTTTCCCCAGGAAGACTGAAGTAGCAGTATTTCTTGCCTTTTTAATACAGCTCTTTATTACACGCAGTACTTAGTGGCCTCAATTGCTCCTTCTGCACAGCTGGAGAGAAAAAAAACCCACCACATATTGGCACATGAATACGTGTTGTGAGTGGACAGCAGCAGCCCAAACCTGGTACACCACACCAGTGTCTTGGCCACCACTTCACCTTTCATGAGCTTTAGAAAAATATCAGTGGCAGAACCAAGGCAGATAATTTATCAAGCTCAACTACAGCCAGATATCTGTACAACACACTTAGTGCAGCACGTTATAGGGAAGGCTACATCCTCCTTTTAATGGCCATATCATCACGAGTCCTGAGTTACTGTTCATGCCAACAGCATTAATTACCCTCACTTTGATTTTTCACAGGGAAAAGGCAGGCATGCCTCAGAACCACCAAAACCCTGCAGTCCCTTATTACTGCACACTTTCCTCAAGCCCGGGAAAAACTGTGATGATCAATATTGATTGATCTCTGCACTTAGTCCCACTGCTGCTTCTAAATCACAGAAAGCTCTTTATCAGATAACACATCTATTTAAATTTACCAAAGAAGAGGTAGTTAGGCATAGGCTGCAGGGGCCGGACATGCAAGAGTGCCCTGACAACTCCTAAAATAGATGGGAATCATTAAATGCCTAAAAACACAATGCAAACAGGACTACTGACACAGATTCAACTTTGCTGGCTAAACAGCAGGCTGAAGAGCATTGATTAAACACCCTTCAAACCACTGGACTCCTGTCTGCCCCAACATCCATGCCCGTGAACCAGCTCCCAGGTTTGGGTGCAGAAGCATGGTTGGGCTTCAGGAAGAAGAGGCAGCAGATTGGTCTTCTTGACCTGCTAATTAGCAGCTGAGTGATGCAGAGTTAAAAGCCCTTCCTGCTCAAGGCATGGCATAAAGCCCTCATTTCCCAGCTCCCACAAAAGGTCCCTAAACAAATAAGCAAGGGGGATGAGCTAAGCCCATGTGTCTGGATGAAGCCTCCAGGTGGAACTAGTGGGAGCTCACCAGCTTTCTGGATCCCACCAGGATTTCAGCCACCCACATATCTGCTCAGACGTGCTACAGCTTAGCTATAGAAACTTAGGTACAAGACAGTTTTACCACACACATGAAGGCAACCACAGGTGAGAGGGACAGGAATTAAGACCAGCAAAACCCACTGTCATTTCTTTTGGGCACTCAACCCCAGGTCTCAGTGACACCTCAAAAATAAAGTCATAGAATCATTCTGTTTTGAAGAGTCCTTTAAGATAAAGTCCAACAGTCAGCCCAGCACTACCAGGTCACCACTAAACCATGTCCCTCAGCACCACATCTACAGAGCTTTTCAATCCCTCCAGGGATCATGGGGGCTTCACCACTGCCCTGGGCAGCCTGGGCCAGCCCTTGACAACACGTTTGGGGAAGAAATTTTTCCTAATGTCCAATTCAAACCTCCCCCAGCACAACTTGGCTGTTTCCTCTTGTCCTATTACTTGCTACATGGGAGAAGAGACCAACCCACACCTCATGACAACCTCCTTTAAGGAAGCTGTCAAGAGCCAGAAGATCTACCCTGAGCATCCTTCTCTCCAGGCTGAACAGCTCTAGGTCTCTCAGATGCTCCTCTCAAGACTTGTGCTCCAGACCCTTTACCCAAATCTAAGATCCCCAGTCATGTACAAACCTGTACATGTATTTCACTTATAGGAACAGAATTGTTTCTATTATTTCCATTGAAAACCAGCTCCAGAAATCTACCCAGCTTGTGAAAATTACGGGAAAGCTTAATCAATATAGTTTGTAAAGAGTGTCAGGCTATACGGTGGCAAAAGAGGAAAATAAATCCAGAAGTTATCTATGGAGACATTTTTCAGCAATGTTATGCCAAATCCTGACATTATGTAAAATCAGAATGATGATCAAACACAGTGAAAACAGGAACCCAAATTTATCTCACCAGTGAGCAACATGGGCTCACAAAAAAGCATTAAATAATTTCTCAGAAAAATAGACTTCCTAATAGCCACACAAGACCATACTTAAACTGTATTTCATTAGCAAAATCTAAGATAGGCTAAAATAAAAACCAAAATGAAACCCACCTATTTTCCCTTGGCAGTTGCCTCTGTACTTGATTGTAACTTGAGAAAGATGAATAGCACTTACTTCACTGGGGAACAATCATTTTCTCTGGTAGCCAATGAAGCTGCCTCTTCTCAGCTGGTCTGCATCAATATATCTTCACTGAAATCTGTGGAGCCTACCAGTCCACAGTGCTGGGCTCTGCACTTTCAAGGGCATAAACTTGACACCATATAAATATTATATGCTTTTATTTCACTTTGTAGCTCAGAATTGATTCATTCTAGAGTACAGTTTCAGGGATGAGTATAACATAACTCATCTCCAGTTGGCGTTTTTTCTGTGAATAACACACCAAGCATCCCTACACCCAGTGATGAAGCCTCCAAGAAAATAATAACATGTCTTTTTTTCACACATGCCACCAAAATCCTACTTGCAATTTGCTCTCAGACTTTTCAACAGAATAGTTTTACCAGTTCCTTCCGCTCTTCTTTCACTGCAGGTTTGGTTTTGTTTTCACCAGAAATTGTTTGAACTGAAAGCTGGCAAAGTGAAGAACATGAATACCTCCCTGGGCAACACTGTACTTGGTTGGAAGAGAATACAAACCCTATAGCTTACAGCACAAAGGCCAAATACTCGGTTGCGTGTTGTCTGTGACAGCTGGCTGTAGATACGAGTCCAGCACCAAGATAAGAAATGAGATTTGGTGTCTGAGTCTGAGATAAAGATGCTCTTTTTTTATGGAGTCTTGGGGGCTATGAGTTCAGCCTCCAGCCTCCTTCAGGGGCAGAGATGATCTGTGGTGAGCTGGCTGAGCTATAAACCACAGGAGATGTGAGAAGCCTGCCAGACCTTTTTAACCTGGCTAGTGAAGCATCCCTTGCCTACCTGTTTCACAGTACCATCCCCTCACCCCACCAAGGCCATCAGAGACCTCCATCACACAGGGCACCATGGACTAACCTTTCCACGCTACAAGGAGTCCTGCTTACTTCAGAGTTGGTATAAACTTCATAATCTGGGCTTGGCTGAAAATCTAGGCTTGACAAGAACACCCCAGAAAAAGGTCCCCTGCTACAAATCTCTGAAAGAACTGGTAAGTCCTTTGATACTTCTAAATAACTGGTTCAATATTTAAATTCTGAAACTTGAAGTATATTGTTTGCCTAGCTGGCTGAAAAAAAACCCACCAAAAACTAATAATAAATCACCATTTACAACATAAAGCAGAAGTTACCTCATCTTAGAAGAAGGCAAGTTCCATAAACATAAGCAAGATGTCAGTGGAATGACACAACATCGCAAGAGACTGAGTTATTCCTTTAATAGTTAACAAATCACATCCATGGGTTTCACTAGCATTCTTCAACAGCAACACCACACAGAGGGTTTGCTCCACCACATTGGTCTTCCCCTTTTGCAAGCACTTAACTGACAGTAGACTTCAGCCTTTCTGAATACAACTCACCTGTTTGGGGAATACAACTTCTGTAAGAGGATTTCAAAGCTCAGGTGGCATCCTTAAAGGTATATTCTGCTGGAAGTGGTTCTTGGCCAAGTATTTAAATTTCTTCACCATAAATTTCTTCTGGTTTACACTAAGCCAGAATTTAAAACTCTTCTTTTAACATACTGAATTATTCTCACGGTGATGCACATCAAAATATTCTAGTTTTAGGATTCTTTCATTCACCATATTCCTAAAGGATGGTTTTGTATGGGCACAACCCATAGAATTACCTTCCTGTAATTCTTGGCCTCTCATTTTCTCATCTGATTTCTTTCAAATCCCCTACTCCAATGTGGGCTAGCACAGATGGCAAAAGGGATTTAGTGCAGGTGCAGGTTGCTCAAGCCTTCCCCAAATGCCATTTACAGAATATTTTATGGCACTGGGTTACTAGTTCATCTCACTTGTGACAGAGCTACTTTCAAAGACATAGAAATCACCAGATATAAAAGCAGAATCTGGTCTCACAACTTCTTAGAAAAGTTCCACAACTTTTGCATCACTTACAGGCTTACCTCTTGTGCAAGAGATTTTTCACAAGAGAGTCCCGCCCTGACCTTCCTCCTAAATGCAGTGGAATAACCATGACTCCCCAGAGTTCAGAAAACAGACCTTCTAAGAAGTCATCTGCTTCTTCTATTCCCATTCCTTTTCACTCCTATTCCTTCCCTTTTCTCTGAAATAGTTTCTTCTTTTTGCTGGAAACTTGTCCTCAATCTTTCACAGATTGCTGGTTTCTGGTGTCTACTCTGGTCATCTTCCTCTGCTTGGAAAGAAAACTTCACTCCCAGAGGAGCCCTTGTCCTACAGAACCAGCTCCCTCCCTGCTCCTCATGGAGCTGGCTTTACTTGGACACATCCCAGGAGAGGACACCAAGCACCACAAGGCACTCATTCCTCAGTTTGCTCTTTTGAATGACTTTTCTTCCTCTTTATCAAGGAAGGGAGAGAGTGCCCACTACACCCAGTGCTGACATGAGAGTTTCCTCCTTGGTGTTCAGGGAGGAAGGGAACTCAACACGACTGTCAAACAGCAAAGGTCAGCCTGTTTTTAAAAATGCTAAAGAGCCAGCTTCTATTGGCAATGCATTAAATGAGGTGTGAACTTTAGGAGCTCATCTACAGATGTATATTCCAAGGCCTTATTCTATTGCTATATATATTATAGAGGTCATAGCCTAGAGAATTATTTTCTTTTTCCAGAGTTTGGCTTTGCTTTCTTCTAAGGGATCAATAAAATAGCTTGGATTTCCTTTCTAATGTAACTGTGGTGTTGAGTGTCAAACTAGAGAGTGAATGGCTGGCACTACATATTATACTACCTATAACCTTTAAAGGAATCATTACTTCATATACCACCTAGAAAACAAGCGTTGATTAAAATGCAATACCAGAAAACAGCACAAACTCCCAGCAGATTACCACCAAATTTTAAGCAGTCTCTTTTTCCAAGACTTTTCATGAATTTTTTTTTCCTTTTCTACCCCAATAAATTCAGAACAAGAACATACTAGCTCAGCCTATGGTTTTGGGCTTCAAGCTCTGTGACATCAGCTCAACACACAGAAATAGGGAGAATTTGCAGAAGTCAAGACAACCTTGTTGAAGTTGACCACTTTGCTAACAGAGCTGCCTCTGCTGAGAGAGGTCTCACATCCTTAATTACAACAGAGAAGCTTCTGCAGAAATGCCTTGAGAGTTTACTCCCCTTTGTAGCTTGCCTCAGCACATACACATCAGGCAGAGGGAAAAAGGAGTGCCACAAAGCAAGCAGAAATTTACTTTAATCCCATTCCCAAAGATGACTCATGTTCTTTAACAGAGCTTAAAAGTCAAGGTTCTACCCTTTAAAGTCTACATCTCCTTACAGCTTTAGTCTCAAAGTTTTTCCATGTAAACAGGAAAGTTTTAATTACATAATGGGTACTTCTGCTGTTTTTTCTAAGAATTCCTTTAATCAGATGCAATGCTTAAAGGAAACCGCTCCTTATTCAAAGAACAGATTATTAAATAATGCTTTAGTGCTCAGAAGAAGCAAAGCAACATTGCAGTACACCCCAGTTGAGTACCATAATCCACAACATCAGGTGATGCTTGATGTACTCCATCAGTTCTGGCCCAGATTCAGAGAAGATGAGCAAGCTTCATACTCTCTTTGGAACATACCTGTGCAAACCTGCAGCAAAAGCTTTGCCCGTGAGTAAGCCAAAATACTAATTGTCCAATGAGTAACAACAACCATATCACTAACCTCCTCACAGCTAGAAAACAACAAGAAACATATAAAACTATGACTATTTCCTGGCCTATATATACCTCTGAGGTTACAGCATGGGGGGAAATAGGGGGTGGAGACTCCTTAGAAAAACTCCCACCACCTGTTTATGATTTGTGAAGAGATAGGCAGGCTATATTAGGGCTTTGGGATGCAGGGTATGCAGAGTCCCATATTGTTTAGTTATGCTAAATAATGGCTGACTTTCTGTCCTAAGCTTGGCCAGGTATAAATTTCTTAAATGGAATTTTTTTTTTTCTATAATACTTATTTCAGGGAAGGGAGCTCTTTAGGAGACTTTGTGTAAATCTGTTAGATCAACCTCTGCAGCTGTTTTTTAGTTTAAGCTGATCAATGTTTGCCCATTTGTGTATCACCTAAGTACCTATGAAATAGGACCAGGTAGTGCTTATTGGGGTCTTTATAAAGCCCTTGGTAAACCCCCTTGTGAAAAGCTTTTGCAGAAGAAAGTAGGCAAAGGGTGCAAGTTAATGGGCTGTAATAGCCTAAAGAATAGCTGAGGAACAGAATCAGAAAGATGCTAATTAAATCATCTCCTAAAGCTGGCAGAGCTGCCCCAAGCCTGCTGAGGCTAGAGGTGTCCACATTTGTGAAGGACACCAAGTGAGGTAGGCTACCTTCAGAGAAAATCAGGGCGAGCTGGAAGATGACTGGCAAAATTCACTTCACTGGAGAGTTCAAGGTAATTCACCTTCATAATGCAAATATTTGGTGCATGTTATTGGATGTGTTTTCTTGTACAAAAAAAAAAGTGTGCTGGCATTGCTGTAGGCAGTGTAATGAAAGTGCCTGGCAGCATTAATAATTAGGAACAAAAGGCTGTCATACCTTCAAATGAAATCTAATCTGGCCTGACATGGTGTATTGTTTACCTCTGACCTTCCCACATCCAAAATCTTGTTAAAGACATGAAGAGACTTTGACTCATTAAGATGAGCAGCAGCAGACCAGCTTAGGCTGTTTTGCTTGAGAAAGTTGATTAATGACTGTTGTCATAAAAGGTAAAGAGAGAAACTGGGCAGCAGCGGCAGGTTACTGGGGAAGGACAGCCTTATCTTTCAAGAGAGGAGGGTTTCCTCTTATTTTTTTCACTATTCTGGGTGTGGAAATTATGGGCTTTACCTTTGCTGGTGGTGTCTCTTCCTAGTGACTGAGGTAGGGTAGAGAAGAAGGTTGTCCAGCCTTTGTGCTGGTATGCCTGTACCCTGACATGGGACAGCAAAAGAACCTTGGATAGAGTGAATCAAAGTGAATTGAGATCACATTTGGCTGTTCTTGTCAGATATGAAGTCCTTCTTCCTCTCTGCCTCTTGCTGGCAAAGCTCAGATGGGTTTTTAGGCTCCTCTGGTTTGGGTTCTGAGATTGCTCCCACCCAAGTGGCACTTGCACTTGAGGGTGTCCAGGTGAGAGGCATGGGAATGGTCACACAGCTAGAAAGATTAACCCACTGGGAACACTGGAAGGGTCTTTGGTCTGTTTAGTGATGGAAAGATTGAGAGGAAATGTACTGCAAATATCTAATAGTAAAGAGGAAGGGAATAAATATGGCTACAGGAGGAAGGATAATAAACCTAAAGGATACAAGAGAAGAACCAAGTTAAGTATCAAGACCAGTGAATCAATAAAAAGGATAGTTAATCATTAGAATAATCTTAGTCTTGAAAAGCAGGTGAGTGAGCACCAGCTGAAAGTGGGGCTGTTTGTGCCAGTGCCTGCAGTCATGAGACACTGAAAGTCTTCCTGAAGTCCCACTCCACCACCACTGCCCCATCAGCCAGGGGTTCACAATTGAAGTCCTTATCCTGGATGCACGGAGATGCTCAGGCAGTGCAATGCAGCTAAATTGCAAACTCCTAACTGCTAAGGGTGTCTTTCGGGTACCAAAGTTAAGAGATGTCAGGATTTAACCCTGTTTGTTGTGGGCAGCTACTAATTACAGGATCAGGTGTTTTTCCACCAGGTCTCCATTTAATTCATGCTACTAAACCCAGGTTGTTACAGGGAGAAGCGTTAGACTACCACAGGACCTGGATGCCAACTGTGCAGTCTGTAAGAAAGTGTTCTCCTGACTTTCACTTAGCTGTACAACTTCAGAAGAGAGCGTGTTTTATAGTGTAGAGATTGAGAGGAGATTCTTGATGGTCCCTACTTTTTGCATCACAAGAATCAGGTTTATAATAAAAATCTGACACCTTCATAAATGCAATGGCTCGTGTTTGAAAGTTTCAAAGCTCTGGCTTTAGTCCAACATTTTTGCCAGCATAGGCTGTGACTTGTTTCAATCATAACTAAAAATAGAAAAGGCCCCTAAGGTGTCATATTGTACAGACAACAGCACATGATTTTCTTGGCTTTGTAAGTACTTTGAGTGCACCAGAAAGCTAAATTATTGCTGTTTTGGACTGTATATGCAGATTACTCCTCTCAACGACTCCCAAACACAGATTAAATAGCTGATGGTTTCAGTATTGACTATACTCAGAACTTTGGTATTCAGTATGGGGGGAAAAAGGTTTATTCATGAAAGACAGACAATAGTTAAAAGGTACAGAACTGCTTTAGAGATTGGAATCATGGAAAACACCTGCTCCAGAATTACAAACTCAGAAGAAATGGAGATGTTCCTACCAGCTTCCCCCAGCACTCATGGCTCTGTCCCTTTACTCTGAATCATTTCTTTTACTTCCTTCTTAAACATATTATCCCACTCTCAGCAAACACAGAGTTTACTTATGTTAATCAACAAGGCAAAGTGATAAAGTTAAATATCAGCAGAGCTGTCTTCATCCTCCTGGTGCCTAAAGAATGCTGCGGCCTGTGGACTAGCACTCCATAAATAAAAGCAGTCTTTCACTGCTGTTCCCAGTTATAGCCTTAGCTTCCATGCAAGCATGCTCAGAATATAAGGCAGAGTCTAAATCTCCCCTTTTCTTTCCACTGCTGCACCAGAGAAATCTGTGAAATGTTTCTTTTTAAAAGCCAGTGTCTGTAGTCTTATAGGTAGCATTTATTGCTTTAGGAAAAAAAAAAAAAAAGAAAACCTGTGTGGTGTGATGTTGCTAGTTTGAGAAAATTCTCCCTTAATGAAAAATTTAAGAATGTATTTCAAAGAGGGCAGCTCGAGAGACATGTATTTAATGTTTTCCTGATGGGTTTGTGTGTGCTGAATCAATGGTTGACATATGGGGAGCAACCTGGCACAGGTACAATACCAGCTTAGCTAATTTAATGTAGTAGTGCTTATGAAGCTTTAAAAAAAAAAAAAAAGTTAGAATGATCACACAATTGAGGCCTTCAAGCTGTCTGGAGGATTTGTTGCTAGATAGCACCATCTCTCCATATCACAGGTGGCTTCTGCTGCCCATAGGTGTGACTTGGTAAATGAGGCAGAGGAGAGGGGCAGCTGTCCCACCTGCCCCATAGACCTGCTGAGTCCCCATGTGGGATGTCGCATTCATTTGGGTGATTTAGTGAACTGCCAGTTCCTGGAAACCTCAGTTATGCACCACCAAAGATACCGTTTAGCTGCTTATTCATCCTCAAGATAGTTGTGAGATTCCATGTTTCTCATATGGGAATGAGTTAATAAGGGTGGGTAATACATGGCCTCTATCAGCTGTACCAATTATTCCTTTACACACACAATTTCATCTCACCTTCTTTATCATGTGCTGAAATTAGTCATTAATTTTCACTTGCAGCAGCCTCAACAAGTTAACAACATCATGCATATTACAAACAGCAAATTTCTTTTCAGTAGCCAGGCTCTGAATACCAATTTTTCATCAGTATAATTGATAAAATTTTGCTGCACATGTCAGCAGAGAAATACATCACAAAATTATGTAGAAACAAGTGTACCGTTTAATCTGCATTTTAGTGTGAAAGGTTTAAATAGATGCATGGAACATCTGTATTTGCACCAAATAAAAGGTTAAAAATACAGTGATAAAGTATAGTGCCCAAATCAGTGAGGAATCTGTGCTCATTGCAACAGGCTTTTCTATAACAGAACCCCTCTTTTATACTAGTTTCTGGAAGATGTGAATGTTTTCTCTTCTATGGCTCATAAAATACAACTCCATATTGTCAGGCTTGGCTACGATTTGTCTTGACGTGGATTTCCTTACTCTAAGGAAATCATACAATTTAATCTCATCTAGATGATAGCTTCTATTTGAAGGTTTTTCCATAACAGAATCTAAAGCCAGCTCCATTCACAATTATTACATTGTTCAATTTTATGACAGGGGTCTAACCAGATGTGCTCTACTACTGCTCAGGGCAGCCCTCCCCAAAACCATTAGCTGTCCAATCTTTTTCCATCTGCCAACAAACTGTCTTGGTTTTGATTTTTCTTCGATTATTTGTGTTATCCAAATGAATGTTGAATGCTGTTCTTACAATTTTTGCAAGAAAATATCGGTGGAAATCCTTTTGCGTGTATGTGGCTGATTTCCCAGGACAAGCCTCCTGGCATTCACAGATCTCTTCTTGCCTTTCCCCCAAAGGAGGTGTTTCTTTTCCACCAACTTTCATAAATGCCAGTAGAATGAGGAGTTCCAACTCTTTCCATTTATTACAATAAACCATTTTAACATCAGCCTGATAGCTTTGCTGGATCTGTTCCACGATCCCAAAGGATAGTGGGGAATGTGAAATTCAGGGGAACTAACATCAGTTGACAACTTTGCAAAGTTTTCTCAGTACCATGAGCTCTCTGATGCTGTTCCAATTTTTCAATGTATTCCAAAGAGAGACCGTATGATCTACCAAAACACGAGGAATAAGTGAATCACTTCTGGTACAAATCAGGGAACCCTAGATCCACACAGCTCTACAAGCATTTGCATGCGGCTACATCCTACTGATTTTCATCTTAATGGACTCAGAAATTAGCCTACAGAGTGAATTTGTAGAGTAGCCTGGGGTCTTCAAAGTGATTTAAGGAGAAAGCATTTCTTAAATGGCCATAGAATTTTGTGTGAAAATTACAAAAAAAAAAAAAAAGAGAAGCAAGTCCTGCTTTCGTTTAGCTACTAAAGATTTTAAGGACCATTCTGGAGTTGGCTTCTTTCCCTAAATATTTTTTTACAAGTTGGGTGTCTTTTTTTGGGCTTGTCTTGAATTACCCCTAGGCCTCAAGCCGTATGAAAGCTTTTCTTCTTTCCAAAAGTAAAACCTTGGTGCAGTCTCTGAAAATGTATTGGTGGGAATAAGGAAACTCAAGTGTTTTGAGATCGCATGCTCAGTTCATAGACAAGAAGTGATAGGGCAAGAGTAATCCTAGAGTTTAACACTTTGTTGCTCTGATAAATCAATGTGTGTGCCTGAGCTGTTGATAAATCCCTCGTGTACTTGTTGATAATGAGTGTTTGTATCATACTTACATTGTGCTAATCTCCTGCTTCAGGGCTTCTTTTGGTTTCCCATAAGAGGCAAGATAAACTTTCCTTCACTTTACTTTTATTTTGAGAGGAAGATGGAAGAAGGAGACTCTCTCTTTTCTCAGAGACTCTGCAGAAGGGCCAGAAAAAGAGCTATTAGATACATTGCTGCTTCTCCTGATGCTTGAGTCTCTAGGTGGCTGGTGGGTGTTTTGCTGGGGGTAGAATATCTCATCAGAATGCTCATCAGAAGCTCATCACCCCTTTCTCGCTCTGTGCTTTGCACGGTCGCTGCGTTCAGCTGCAGGGAAGCTGCGTCCGACACCCCTTGAAGGTTTAATAAATGCTTGGTCTGCTTTGTGTTAGCATTCCCTGTGTGCACGTATTATAATTGTGGAGCTTTACAAGTTCTTGGCACTCCCCAGAGAGCAAAGTCTCTGTTGGTAATTCTTCAGTGAAGCATAAAAATGTCTGTGTAGAGATCTATTATAAACCAGACTCTGTTTGTCCATTTTCACTTTACTGGCCAATAGCTTGTAATAATACTTCAGGATGAAGGATGTTAACTTTACAGATACAAACAAGTTGGAGCAATAATTGCATTAGTCAAGCACTTTGCTGAGGTGCATAAAGTTTGGGGTTTTTTAATGCAAAATCTAAACCAGAAACTCTGGAGAGGGATTCTACACTTGATTTGGAGCTATCAAGAGCAAAATATTTCAATGGAGACTAAAACAGCAGAAGTGGTTTGCTCCATGCTGTGGGGAAGGATAAAATGGTAAAAGTGATGTGTTTTCACTGAAGCAGAGGAATTGAAATGAAATTCTGTTGAATAGAGAGATAGAAGTGACACAGGGTAGAAAAGCCACAGCTTTGGTGCCAATTTCTAGTAGACTCAGAGACTGTGCATGCCATTAAATATACACTAGTAGCGTAAAAAAGAAAACATGGGTGTGCAAAAACAGTGAGGTGCAGGAAGTAACAAGGAGCAATAAAGAGGTAGATAATAGGCAAGGGCTGGAATGGTTAGTAAATGTGATTAAAGACTCCAAAGAAACTACACAGAAAATAACGATGTAGAATAAAATAGGATGAGCAATAGGAAGCGTTTCCAACACGAGACGAGTAAAGTGGCAGTGAAGGAGACCATGAGCCTTTTAAGGAAAAGACAATAATTTCTAGACAATAGATTCAGCTTCTGCAAAAAAAAAAAAAAAATTTAAATAAATTCCCTGCTTCAATGTTCATAAAGGATATGGAACAGATGCCAAGAGCAGATGTACAGTTTCCAAAAGAAAAAAAAAAAAAGAAAAAACGTTTCAGAAAATCATTGCTGTAACAGCTGATCGAGAAATAAAACAATCTCAGCAGTGGGGAAGAAAGCCAGAATTAAACAAAGATCCATCTCGCTGTTCAGAAGAAATTCAAAGAGGAAATATGAGCTTGGGTCACAAATGTTAAAACAGGGAAGCAGAGATAGACTAAGGGGATATTAAATAAGGATATTAAACTCAATGCCCTGGAGCCTCATCTTTCAAATCAGTGAGAAGGCAACTGCATAGATCTTGATTTTGTGTTTTTCTTATCAAGAGCTTGAGGTGTTATGATAATACAAGCATCAGTTTAATAAAAGAGAAAAATAAGAATTTGTTTTGGTTTTGTTTCCTCTGAAACCTTCATTCTGTGGCTCATAACTTTCTGGATGGTGTCTTCCCTGTACTGCACTAGATGTGGATTAAACACATCATAAAATAATTGCTTTTTTTTTCCTATTTTGTCACATTCCAGCCATTCAGCATTACGGTTCTGAGATGAAGAAGGACATTTTTCCCTTGTGCCCTTGCGCTTCGTGGGATTTATAACAATAAAAGCGAGCTGGTCACTGAGGGGAATTCTGATTTGTAAAGGGACCATCACAAAAGTAAAGCGTCACGAGCTAAAATTAAACTTGAGGTTTGGGCTTGTTTCCAGTGGCAGGATCCTATTACTGGCGATGAAAGGAAGGAAGCAGAGTAAATCAGAACAAGGTTATTCACGCAGCTAGAAAGCCAAGGCTGCACAAAACCTTATAGATTAGGTGGGGACAGTTTTAACACTTGGATTTGGAGCAGCGGTAAGTTAAAAAGAGCACTGAGGCACAGTTTCTGGGGAAAGTGCTTTCCTGTCAAAAAACGACTCGAACTAACGAGGCTGCACTTCAGCAGAACCTCGCTTAGCTCAGGTAGATTGTTTTGAATTTCTTTGGAAAGCAGCCAAAACACTTTACGAAGTTAAAATCAATTCATAAGCTTAGCAAGAGGAAAAATAAGGTGCATTGTGATATTTACAGGGGCAGGAAATAAATAAATAAAAGGCAGCATGTAAAACACCTTCTGGAATAATTTAATACATTAAATTTATCTTAAAAACCCCAAAAAGTTAAAGGTGAGAATAGAGTACGGAGAAAATGTCGTGCCCTTGCTGCCAGGTGACGTTGCTGAAGGCAAAAGGTTACATAGGTGCCAGAACAGGGTTTGGCTGGTGGATCATTTTGAATATGTGTTTACCACTGCTCTTTCCCCAGTGATAATTCTGCAGTCAGAAAGTCATCGGGGCCATACTCTGCGGCTGTGCACCCTTCCTATCTGGTAGGACCAAAATTACTTGCAGTTTTATTCGCATGGATATATGGCACGGGTTAAACTTTGTGTGTTAATAAGATACTTAATGAGAAAGGAGCCTCAGAAGGAGTCAGAAGGGCTGGGATACTTGTACTGGCTACTGATGGCTTGGGTCCTATTCCCAAGAAGTGGACATTTCCAGGAAGAGTGGAGGTGTTTTATCCAAACCTTGGCTAGTTTCAGAGACTGAGAAGTAGAAACCATTTATTGCAAATGCGTATCCACCCAGAGACAGGATAACATCATGGCCACTTTTGTAAACAAGTCTTGAGAGAATGTTGAGAAGGAATAAAAATAAGATTTTAGAGGGAGGGAAAGTATCATCAATGTAAGTACTATGTGGGAGAGAATCGTGTTGGTCTTTTTGCTCAAAGTGCAATAACTCCCTATCATTTCCTGCACTTTATTAATAACTACTCTTCTGTTTAAAAATATTTTAATCCCTTTTGTAGCTGGAATGACTCATCAGCTCCTTTTTCCTTGCTAAAGATGATGTCTTCTAGTCTCTCAGCCACCAGAACAGTGTCTCCAGGGAGTAGCATGGCGCTAAACCAACAGTACATCCTATTTTATTCCCCAAGATTCACCAGTCTAATTATTCCGATTAATTTTAACAGACAGCTAGACATCTCTGGTTATGGGAAAAGAAAAAGAAGAAAAAAAAAAAAAAGCAAGCAATGTGATACTCAGAGCTCATAAAACAGACATGAATCTATCAGAAACAAGAGGATTCCTGCTGTGCCACATGGAGACTTGGTGTTGCTTCATAGCCCAGGAATCAGTTTTGCCAGGTATGTGATGACTGTTCTTGCTATCAGCATTCCTGAAGTCTTGTAGAGACTTCATGTTTGAGCCAGTGAGCCTGCCATGCAGAGGAGACTCAGGTCCAAGGAGCAGATGCCATGCAAGGGGACAGGTGCTTCTACCTCCGGGCAGCCTTGTTACCCGCCAGCCAGATGGAGGGTTTAGCACAGGCATAGAGTCATCTAATGGTTGGGGTTGGAAGGGACCTTTCAAGGTCATCTATTCCAACCCCCCTGCAGGGAGCAGGGACATCTGTAACTAGAGCAGGGTGCTCATCACCCTGTCCAACCTCACCTGGAATGTCTTCAGGGATGGGGCATCTATGATCTCCCTGGGCAACCTGGGCCAGTGTTTCACCACCCTCGGTGTAAAAAATTTCTTCCTTAGATCTGTTCTAAATCTCCCTCTTTTAGTTTCAAACCATCACCCCGTTTCCAGTCACAACAGGCCCTGCTAAAGAGATTGTCCCCACCTCTCTTGTAGCATGGTCCATTTCTGTCTGCAAGACAAATGACATGGGGCAAAGCACTGTTTGCTGCTTGGGGCCAGGAGAATGATGTGCATCACCAATGCAAGGTGATGGCACTGTGGATGGAACACATAGTGTTGGGAGCATTCTTGTGGTAGATGGAGACGTGTTAGAGAAGAGACATGTTCCCAACACATGTTTTCACCCTCACTAATTGGGACACCACTGTTTTTACCTCCTTTGAGGGGTAGAAAGCTAAGGGACAGTCTTTGCTGCTGCTGTATGCTCCCTCTGCCAGAGGAAAAAGAGTGTTCAGTCCTACCCCAAGCCAAAAGCCTGTAGACAGGAGGGGAAGCTGTTTACAAATGTCTCCTCCCAGCCATGGCCAGTGTCGCATTCCCACAACCTTTAATTCTCTTATTTCTATTCTCTTCATTATCCCATCCGCCACTGCAGAGAGTGATGCAGAGTTGTTTTGTCACATGCTGTTACCACAGATAATGGTATAAGACCACCAGATTTCTCCCACTGTGAGGTGTTTCCGTCAAGGCCAACAGAAACCAGAAATGTCATCAAGTCAAAAAGGTGGTGTAAGGCCACTCTTCGAACTGCTGTTTCTCAGAGAGGCTGCTTAAGTGTAAAAGGGTCATCAGACGGTCACATTTTAATTTAAAAGCAGTTCTTTTTGTGTCATGTTGACATACTTTTCCCATTCGTTGTCTATGTCAGTGCTCTAAGTAGAGCACATTAAGCTTAGAGGATGATGGCTCACCAGTTGTGTGGGTTTTTTTATTTGAAGTCTGTGAGAAAGGAAGATGTGATGAAATCACCATTTTTGAGGTCTGTGTTTCAGTGCATCAAGACAATAGCTCCCTGAGAGATAGGCTATACTTCAAGTGTGGTTTATGAGCTGAAGACAGAATTACTGGCTTGGTTTCTCTAGACTGAGTCGTGCAGGAGATCCAGGAAGGTGTTCGTAATTGTCTTCTAGTAACCTGACCAATGCCACTGCCACAAGTTGGACATTAATAACCATTTGTGATGATTATTACCAAATTATTTACCACCCAATTATTAAATAACCAAATTATTTGCCACCCAAGAAGGCACAAAGATGGTAAAAAAAGTAACAAATAGAGAAAAGGGAAATAATAGGGGGAAAAAAATGACTGCTTTCCAAGTGCAAAATTTGCTTGAGAGTAATTATGAAGAATACTATGCACTCTTTTGTCCATGCCAGATCTCCTGGTGAGCATGTAAACACATTCATGCTACCAATGTTTCCACTCAGAAGCAACTTCCCATTGCACTATATAGAAACTTGTTGATATAGAGTTGGGGATGATAAGAACTGAGTTCCTACAGCAGTAAACACACAGTCCTACTGAATCTCCAAGCTGAAGTGCAACCCTGCAAGAAGATGTCTGAAGAGGCAAATAGCTTGCTTTCCTCAAATCAGTTCTTTGACTGTGCATAGCTCCCAGGAAGAAGAAAGTGAAGCTACCTGTCTTCCCCTCATCCATGAGCAAAGCAGTGGGTAAGCTTCTTCAGGGTATCAAAGTGTTGCCTTTTTTCATGTCGAATTTGAACATTCCTTCTATTCAAATCTAAATACAATGGACTTTATCTTTGATGGGCTCATGGGGCCCTCGAATGTCAGATCTGTAACCCTGTGGAACAGATCCTTCATCACTCCCTATTGTTTTCTACCAGATGAAGATCTTCCATAGAAGCTACATAAATATCCCATTCATAAAAGTATAAAAACATATTGTACCAAGACAATAGCCCTGACAGGCCAGCAACAGCCCTGGTGAAGTTAACAGAGTTAAACATGCAAAGAATTTCCCTCTCTCCTCAGACTCCAGTGCAGAATCCCAATAATCATCATCTCTGTCTCATCTCCATTTCCATCACTACTTCATAAAGACTGTGAAATAAAGATCAAGAGCAAAGGCTTTGACTACCTGGAGAGCTCCTGTGTCTGAGGTGCAAAATGTACTGTGATAATGTACAATAAAACAGAATCTATTATCTAGTCATCTTTAAGAGGATCTCTTAAGAGATTTCTTTAATGATTCAGTTTTGGACAAGTTATTAATTTCACTATTCATGTTCTCATTTCATATTTTTTCCTTTAATCAGGGCTGGCTGTTTTCCCTCCATACTGTACACACACAGAAGGGAAACAAATGGAGCAGTAATATTAATGTCATGAGATCTTGATGCAATATTTGCTGGGGCCAGTTCCTTGAGACCGTTTATGGCAGCACTATAACACCAGGACAGTCTGAGGGGTTAATGGATTGAAGTCAAGAGTTGGTTTCCTCATAATATTGCATGCATGGGAACTAATGTATGCTTAGACTTCCCTCTTCCGTATGTACTACTTGTGTCCTGTGCTGCTTAAAAATTGAGGAGACATTGAAGCGTTCATCACAAGGTGTATTTTCAGCCTACATTTGGTCACAACAGGAGTTTCCTTTGGTCCTTACTTGAAAGGAATTAGATGTGGAAAATGTAATGAGGCTGTGGATCTAGTTCACTCTTATATTTATGTATCTCCGGGTCCTTTGCCTCTTTCTTGGACATATAATGTAGCATTTTTGATGGCAGAATGCATTTGTGCCACATCATGGCAGCCCACAGTGGGGACTTACTGGCAGGCCACGTCTTGGGGTCAACATCAGCCTTGCCTTTACACGAAGCAGAAATGCTCCTTCTACCTGATTAGGCACCACTGCAAGTGAGCAGTGGGAGGCCAAGGATTCTTTGGTTAAAAAGCTGATTAGCCTGCCTTAAAATAAACTTAAACTGAACCAAGGGTGAATGATCCAGAAAATAACAAAGTGCATCTAATTAAAGTGGAAATGGAACAAACTGTGCTTTGCCTTTTTGGCTTCATGTTACATGTTAATAAAAAATGATAAGAGCTATGCCTGATACTGTTAAAGCGCTTGAGTGGATGAGCCCCTTTTTGTCTTCGGACAGATGCTGCTATCATTTCCACCAATATAAACAAGAGAATTCCTTGGTATGGATCCAAGGAGCTGAGGTCTGTCTTACATTGCATCAACCTAAGTATGAACCTTGAAAAGCTCAGGCTCTTTTTCAGTCCTTAACATTACAACCAGGACATTTTGACCTCTCCACTTAACCTTAAATTAAATTTGCCTTTGGCTTTTCTGGACTGAAGGGTCAATTTACAAAACATTCGGAGCTACTCAGTTCCCACCACTATGAAGTTCAGAAAATGTCAACTCACAGAGGTACCATTGATCCCAGCTTCGTACATCTGCCCATCATCACACATGCATGCTGTACATTGGCTCTGTTAAGTACATTACTCACTTGGTTTTACTGGTGGCAGCTTCTTATACTCAAAGTACTCTGAGGCTGGAAGAGAATGCACAGGAAGTTTTACAGAAGTCTCTGGGGGAGACCTAGAGCTGAAAAGCATCACCAGATGAAAAAAAGGAGGCATTGAAATGTGCTGTTGTAATGGGAATGCAATGAAAACTGTAATATCAGTACAGGGTGCTGATGAAACTATCCAGTTGTTTCAATATCTTGCTGTAGATTTCTCTGGTGTCCTGTAAGCCCATATTCTGAGCAGAATAGCTTAAAAGAAATAAAGGTGCTGCACCAGCAATGCTTGTGATTCAATAAACATCAGTCTCTCCTGCATCAATATTCCTTAACTATGCAGCTAGGGACAAGATCACAGAAATCACAGAACGGTAGGGGTTGGAAGGGGCCTCAAAAGATCATCTAGTCCATTTTACTCCATACATCCATATTATTTTCCAAATTTAAACTGAAGCGAGGTAGAAAGTTCTTTCCTGTTTTTAAGCCCAAAATTATTTCCTGTACATGTCGTATAGTGTACTTACTGCCCTCAAGGGCTTGGTGTTTCAGTAAGAACATATGTGACCATATCTCCGAGGCTCACCGAGGGCTGGAGCATCCCCTCACCAAGTACACCGCTGTATGACATCCTAGGCAGGGCAAGAACTAGGACCTGCCCCCTGATCTGAATTTCTTGGTCTAAAGAGGAATTACCCTGCGCCAGCTCCCTTGCCTTGGTGTACCTTATGAAGCTGCCTAGTACTTTGGGGAACTAAGCCAAGACTTTGTGCCTCCTAATCTGCCCACTTGGGGTGAGCAGTAGCAGTGCCAGGTGTGGGGTCTAGGAAAGGGCTGGGCAGCTCTTAGAAAGGTGCCAGTTGTGTTCTTAAATGCATTAAGCTTTGCAAACAGAAGGTGTTGGGGACAGGCCAATTATTAGTTCTTAATTTTTTTTTTTTTTTTTCCCTGAGGTGATTTGACCTCCTGACTACGGAGGTTTGTGGGCTGTGCAGCTGTACGTGGCTGAGATGTCAACATTGGCATACACAGCTGCCAACATTGCTCAGAGGTTGAGCTCCTGAAATTACAAGAGAGTCCAAGAGGAGAAGGAAAAAAAGCCTAAAGCGTGGAAAAAAAGGAAGGGGGCAGGGGGAGGGGAAGTCTGATGCTTAAATATTTCTGACAGATCCTAAATTATGGTGAGAGGTGCTAGTCTCTCCATCGTTGAGATCAAAGTCAGGGTTCAATCAAGAACTAGGCTGCATTCCCAACTCCACCCTCAGCTTCAACAAGGCCAAACCAATGCTCCTAACACTTGACAAAGCAGACCTATCTCAGGGTAGAATTTTTCCAGCATCCAGGGAAAAAAAAATCTGGCAACACCTCCAAACATCCTCAGTGATCAAAACACTAAGGGACCTGTCATATATTGGTAAGATTTTCCTACGATTCCTTGTTTGGTTTTCTCTTTTTTTAGATTTTGTCTTGCCTTTAAAATAACAAACCCTAAATGTGTTTTCTTTATTTCTCTTTTTAAAACAGTTCTCAGCTGGGGTTGCAAAGATGTGCAGAAGGATGGAAGAGGATGTGGGGAGGTCACCTGCATGGCCATGCCATGTATCTGATGGACAGGTACCAGCCTGCAACTCACATTTGGCTCCGTCGTTCCTCACATAAGTGAAAAGTTTTTGGAGGCTGAGGATATTGGTGCATCATTTTCCTGCTCCCTCCATCTCAGTTGTTGTTATCTCAGCTCCAGCTTATAGCTTGCAGCAGAAAAGCCCTTCTGCAGGGTTAGGAGAGCCTCCCAAGATTCCACTTGTCAATCCAGCTCCAAAAAGCATTTAAAGGCTTTGAACAATTTGTGAGCGAGTGGTACTTTTATCTATATGGAAATGTCCAGACCTTGAAATACAGACTGCATTTCTGCATTAACTCAAAGTGAATGATATCATACACTTGGATTAAATCACTGGGGTCAATGATGGTAAATCTGCCTTTATATTGATAGTGCCATCTTATTGTCGCTGCTCTACATCTCCTTCATCATGACAGCATGGCAGCGAAACTCCAGCATGGGTGTTCCAGCATCCATGTCATTTAATGCAACCTTCTCTGGTTTTATAGAATAGATGGCTCAGTCCTAAATAGATTAACTCCCCCTGAGAAGCTACACAAAGGCGATTTATTTTCCCCTGGATACGCATGCAAATGCACAGCTGCAGAAAGAGCTGACTTGTATGCGTACCAAGGAGAACATATATCCTGAAAGATCCCTCACCACATCCAGAGATCTGCAAGGGAGGAACAGCAGGAGTAACAGTGAGAAGCTGATCCCAGCCTGCGGGGATTTCATTAGGCTAATTAATATTTATCTACCTTCATTTCTCTAGAGCCTAATTCCAGGTTCATGTGGAATAAGACAAGGGTGACTCTCTCAGTGGGATTTGTTTGCCTCTCAAACAGTATAAAACTTCTGGAAAGTTCACAGAATTAAACTCTTGGTAAAGTTTCTTTGTTATATGTGCAAATTTGCAACAGCAAACAACGTATTCTTGAAGACAGACCAGAGGCCTGTCCCTGGAATATAGAATATCACATGAATTTCTGTATTTCAGCTCCATTTAATAACAACCTATTTTTCTAACCCAGTGGCAACATAGTTTTTTCTAAACCACCAGCAAATTTATTCTCTCCTAATAAAATGGAGATGTTTTGATCGAGGGTTTGATGCAAAACTGAAAGAAATAAATTATATTCTTTAAGGTCTGTTCCAACCCAAACCATTCTATGATTCCATGATAATCTTTCCACTGACCTCAATAAGTTTGGATATAGACCCTGCTATAAAAGTGAAGCATCAGAGATAAGTCTATTGCTTAAAATTGCTGCAGGAATAGTATTTGTCCGCTGTTTCGCTACAGTTACATTTTAAAATCCATTCTCTATGTGGTTAGAACAAGCATTTTCCTTAAATGAAAAAAAAATGGAGCCAGTCAGACTTTGCTGTTTGAATGCTGATGGCATTTTTCATTTTTATGCCCTTCTCAGCAGCTTGTCCAGAAAAACATAAGATTTTGCTGAAGCGATAAGGGAATTTATACATTCAGAACAGATCTGTACCATTATGACTTCAACATGTAATGCTGAGGCAATAAAATTTACGACTGTCTTCTTCAGCGCTTTAATGAGGCATTTCCAGGCTCACTGTATATTTGCACATGTCTTAACAGATAATGATTTTAAAAAGTACTGGAGTACAGCTGCCAGCACAAATGGCCATAAGACCAATTATCTTTGCAGGATTTAGTCATTATGTTGAATCAAAGGCAAAACTGAATCATCGGCCAGTTTTCTCCTCCAGTTTGTGAGCGAAGTCAAGGGAACAGGTTTCTTCTGGACACATCTCCTGTTAACTTTCCTCCCCTTATGTCTCCATTGCTGCCATAATCACAGCAATTAAACTGAGCCTCCTGATGAGACTTATTATTTTTAATCCAGATTGTTAAAGGGCATAAGTGTTCTCACTAATCCATTTTTGGCATGCCTGCTTTTCCAAGCATAGCCCTTCTTCTGAAGGGAGGAAGGGTGCTCTGATAGGGCCTGGGACAGTACTTCCCAATGGTTGTGTGGCTGACTGACACCTCCCTTGAGCAAGTGACCCCTGAATTCACAATCAGTTTGGAGTCAATGTGGGACCAGGTAGAGATGGTGAAGGTGAGTGGATTGACAAAATCAACCGTGGAAATGTTTACTTCCATTCCATTTTCCTCCATACCCAAACATCTGTGGGGCTGGAAAGTGCAAGAAAGATGGGTAATATCTCCTGCGTTGCCTATCTCCAGCCTCTCCAAACTCTTCTGCGTTGTTCAGTCTTCATGGAGTTAGTCTGTTTGCTTTGGTGGGAAAGGGCAAACCATTGAAACCTTCTATCCCTTCTGTTTTGCTACCAAGAGACATGGGACATCACTAAACCGAAGGACATGGTTTAGTGGTGACTTGGCTGTGATGGGTTAATGATTGGACAGGATGGTCTTAAAGGTCTCTTCTGACCAAAACAATTCTATGCCAAACCCAGTAGATAACTTTTTTAAGGTTAGGCCACCTAAGTATATGGATTTTTGAAGTGTTCCAAAAGTCTGCCTTGACTAATGTTAATTTTATTTCCCTTCAGTTCTGAATCAAATAATAGCAAGTAACAACTTCTCTGTCTCCCTTGAGAAGACAAGCAATCATGGTCCATTGACTGCTCAGCTTCCCCAGTTTGCTGTCTGGAGCAAAGGGAAAACTGTTTGGGTGCAATTTTTTCACCACAGAAACTCAACTGGCCGAGGGAGTATTGGCTGCTGTGAAGAGGCAGGAGGAGGAAGGTCCCACACAAGCACACAAAGGCTTCCCCATGCACTACCTTAGCACCACGCATCTCCAGCTCTAGTGGCTTCTAGGAGTAGTTTTTGGCAGAGTGAATCAGTAGGTGAAAGCTGCTTCTGGTTTTCAAAGTATGGGATAGCATAGCGTGCTGGCTTCTGGGAGGTCTCTATCTCAGCAGCCATGCATTTGTCAGGGCTCGTCCGCTAACCATTGACTCATCTGCCCTACCAGGAAGGTCAGATGGTTATTCACAGGCCATGGGGAAGGCAATAGTTGTGAATTTCCATCATGCTGGATTGCAGTTAACCCAGCTCTCATGGTCTCACTATTTATGTGAGCAATTCCTCTTGGCTGATACCGAGCTGAAGGCCAGGGCACCGGTCATCTTCTCCAAAGGCATCGTTCCAGCAGTCACAGTTTTCTGACCAGGTCTCAAGGAGGAACCTTCAGCTTTCTCAGCTGCTCCCACACCTGACTGGACAGCTAAGGCAGAAAGCTGTTTATTAATTGAGCTTCTAGGCCACGTATGAAAGGAAACAGTGTCATGAGCTCACTGGCTTAATATCTTTAGCTGTATGGGATAGTTTAAGGTATGTGTTTTGGTATGGTCCAGAGACCAATTTTTCCTGTCTGATAAAGCAGATAAATGAAATGAAAATAGTCAAAATATTTTCTTCAAAATCTTTTCTGCAAATGTCCATGGTTCTTCCCTCTGAAATAAATGAGATCTTTTAAGTTAGCCTCATTCACTTGGATTCATTTGCTGTAAAGGACCCTCCCTGTTGAGTGTACAAGGTCCTTGGACTGCATGATTCCTTTTCTGTCAAGGGATAGCAGCTACACATGAGGCTCTAAACGTTAAGACTTCACTGTTTTACTTTAGCTGGAAGATCCTGAAGGGAAAAAAAGACATTACTGTAGGTAACACTCAGTAGTTTCTCTCGAATCTCATACCTTATAATTTCTTCTGCATCTTAATACTTCATAAACTTATTCACTTTATGATATGGTGGCACCACATGATGGAGGTTCTCTTGAAATTGGTGCTGTCAAGACCATGGAAGGCAGAGCACACAAACAGGTACAATAAGAACATTAATTTGTGGATTGCAACATCCGCTGAGGTTGGAGTGAAGACTCAGCTCTTTTACACGCCCATGTTGCTAGGAGCAAGTGTTGCTTTCATTTGCAAACCCACAAATCCCATGTGGAGTATTATTTCCCTGTTTTTCAGCGCTAAGAAATGTGTCTATAAAAAACCTCTCAGAAATATTGCTCTAAGGATCCTGTAATTCATTCTAACTCCCAGCCCTAATAACTGCAAGGTGATTTTTCATAGATTTCTAAAACTGGCAAGCTTATATTTCTGGAATCAATCAGAAAAGAAATACTGCACTATCGCTTGCTTATCCTTTCCTCATCAACAAGTGCAATTACAAAAACATATTTCCCCAGCCCAGGATTTTAGGACTCCCTGTCAGAGTCGTTTTCTCATCCTCTGGGAGTAAGTGTGAATCCTATTACACCAGGGACATGTCAACTGATTCATCTTCCATCCCTGATGGCCATAACTTCCATTTCTACCTATCAAATATATGTCACAGCTGAAATGGATGAAAAGCCAAGATATTCTTACAAGCCTAAACATGAAAAACATTCACACTGAGGGGGAAAAAAAAAGTGAGACAGCATTTTCCACCCTCCCTAGGGAACAGAGCATCAGCTCCAGAAACAAACAACCTTATGCTTATCAGGGGCTACTATTTACTGCTGTTATTTAATCAACTCAGAGGCCTACCTGTGCTGGGAAACAGCCACGTGTGAGTGGAGACCATACGTATAGAAGTCATGAACGTGTCGTGGAAGAAAAATGGTATTCTTAAGCCAAAGAGAGTAAGCCCTTTCCACACAAAGGTTATGGATACTTTTAATTCCAAAGCCTCATGTGCCAGGGCTGCAATAATTGATGCTATAGCTTGACAAGCCAGATCAATAATTAATGGTGAGTTTGCTAGTTCTGAACCAAACAACCGCAGCAGAAGTTAAATCCATTTGTACCCTGTCATAGGACTGGTGTGCTTTTAAAAAGATGAGCAGAAATTGGAAGGATGCTTTACAAGAAGCCTGGTAGAGAGCTGGGTATTTTGAAGCCTTTAATAACAGCTTAATTTCATTTAAGGCATACCACAGAATCAGGTTACTACAAGCATAGGATGGATCATCTGACGAGCAGTGTGTGATGGAGCTCCTGTATTTAAATGCCTTCCTTCTGAAAGCATCAAAAACATGATTGATTTTTTTTTTTTTTATCCTTGT
Source organism: Todiramphus chloris collaris (assembly GCA_025345505.1). Classification (NCBI taxonomy): domain Eukaryota; kingdom Metazoa; phylum Chordata; class Aves; order Coraciiformes; family Alcedinidae; genus Todiramphus; species Todiramphus chloris. Next base: position 11,879,553 of record JANVCC010000077.1, read on the forward strand.
TCTATTGGGGAGTTCAGTTGTAGTGTCGTTTGCTTTGTTAAAATTAAAACAAAACTCCAGGCAGGCAGTTCTGAGTGAAATGGTAATGCTGGCAAAGTGTGTCATTCCTGTTTGGTGGGAGTTAAGGGGTGGTACAGCACAAACCTTTTAAGAGATGTAAAGATCTTTACACATATAAGGAGCATCCCTCTGACTGAATGGACCTCACTGACCCAGTAGTCTATTATTTCCAACCCTGCTCACCTGATAAAAAGAGGTGGTCGTATCCAGAACCAGTATCAATCTTGCGGTGGTGTTAATCCCAGGCATAAAGCCACCGAGAATTAATCCTCACATTCTCACTCGGGGAAATTATCTTGTAGCAAGAGTGGGTTCCTGCCTCGTGTAAGCAGGTCGGGATTTGACTGATTTATTGCAAGACACATTCAAGATGCAGCAGTGAGAAGTTAATGAGGTAAAAGCTTTAGGAACAGCGGCCCTTGAGTAACGCATCGACTTGCGCCGCTGCCGACGGAGGTTCTGCTCAAGGCCACGTGTGCTGGGACTGAGATGTCCTCCTCATGGGGCAAGACTCAACCTGCTGTGCCATCGTTCCGTGAGCGTTGTGTTTCAAAGCGCTGGCACAGGCTGTTCGTGTTTCTACCGTGTGAATCCAAGGGCAGAGCAATCAGGGGATCTTGTGAATGCTTACAAAGATCTGCAGGGTTGGGGTCAAGGAGAAGGGGCCAGGCTCTTTCCAGTTGTGTCCTGCAATAGGATGAGGGGGAATGGTCACAAGGTGAAACACAGGAAGTTCCACCTCAACAGGAGGGAAAACTTCTTCCCTGTTCCAGTGCCAGAGCCTGGCCGGGGCTGCCCAGAGAGGCTGTGGAGTCTCCTTCTCTGGAGACTTTCCAGCCCCCCCTGGCTCTGTTCCTGTGTGGGCTGCCCTGGGTGACCCTGCTCTGGCAGGGGGGTTGGACTCGATCATCTCCAGAGGTCCCTTCCAACCCCTACCATTCTATGATTCCATTATTCCATGATTCTTTGAATAAGAGCACAGTGCAAACTTTTTATAGCCTGTGCAGGAGCATCCTCCTGTTGCTGAAATATTTTTCAGTGTAGCCAAATGTTAATATATGCATTGCTATACATGTAATTAATGCTTCTTCTCTCGCAGCACTTCACCTTTTACTAGTAACACTGCTCTTGTCCATTTGTCACAGGAGCTGGCATTTCCCTTCTTTTTTTTTTTTTTTATGTCTTCTCAAATTTACAGCGCTGGTTTTCTGTCCTACACATGCGTACCTGCAAACCTGCACCCAAGCCTCATGTCTGTGACCGAGATGTTTGCCACGTCTCTGCTTCAGTGGCAACCTACAGAGCCCAGCGCTGAGAGCACTCCTGAGCCCACCCAGGGGCAGGGATGGGTGCTCCACACACTGCCCCTCTGCACCTGCCCACACCTCCCAGGACCTCCCTTCAAGCTTCCTCCCATTCCTTGCCTTCAACCTTAGGTGCAGCAGCTCTTCTCTGCCAGATCAGCAGCTCATGAAAGGCCTGCTTCATTCTTGCTTGCTTTAACCCAGCCCACCCCTCCATCCTGACTTCCATTCCAGCTCCTCACTAGATCCACTTTTCAAATTTGACGTTTTTAGTCCATCTGCTGATGATTCTTCTGACCATGGAGTGTGTCAGTGGTCTCAAGGGATTTCAGGCAATTGTTTTGCTGCAGTTTCAGCATTACCTTAAATGTTACCTCAAACTACCTCAGGGTATATATCCACGGTGTGTGAGTAATAAGAGGGATTTCTTTAATCAATATTATCCTATTCAGTGTCTTTTATCCTCGGCAGAGCTGGGTGAATGGTTGGATTTGATGATCTTAAAGGTCTTCTCTGACTTAAATGATTCTATGATTTTATGATTCTGACACTCACTTCCTGACCAGTTTAATTAAAAGTCCTTCTTTTTCCTGTTTCTTCCTCCTCTTCCTCTGGCCCTGCTCCTACCATAAAAACACTCCAGGCTGAGAAGGTTTAACTGTCTTCCCATGGCTTGGTGGTAGAGGTCCAAATGAAACTTGAAATGCCCTTAGGACAAGGAGGACACCAAAAAAATCCTCCTGTTATTCCCATCACTGCATTATCTTTTATAACAGGGGCAATGAGCACTTTGCTGTGCGAGTGCTTTCGCTGGAGACTGTCCCATGCTGCACCGTTACCTTGAAGGTGGTGAGGAGTTTCAAAGTCAAAATATCAAGATATATAGAGAAAAAGGATACTTTTTCTCTTGTTGTTTTCTGAATTATTCTTTTACCACCACTAAAAAAAAAAAACAAGGGAGGAGGAGGCTTTTAAAAGACCAAAGGAAATAAACATCAATTGAACTCGACTCCGGTTGCCAGACTTGGAATTTTTAATAATTTTAACATATCAGAAGTGCCTGCAATTCTCTGGAAACCCAAAGGCCTTGTTGTTTTTCTGTCGTTCATTTTAGCCTGTCAAAAGATGAGCGAAAGCCCGTATTTTTCTTTTTCCAGATTAAGACAAAACATCTCTAAACAAGGGGAAATATCCAGGTCAACAAAGCAGGAACAGGCTGCACCATGGAAAAAAAAAACCAAAACATCAGCGCAGTTTCCAGAGAGGTGAAGAATCAAAGGCCTTGTCCCTGCCAGGAATTCCCGTCCCGGATTTGAAAGACCAGCAGAAAACTCTAAAATGAGGGGAATTTTTCTCCCCACGGGAAAAGGGACTGTTAAATTCCCTGCCTCTTACAAAAAAAACAAAACCCTACCGGAAAGGATGTATGGATGTATATTCAGTGTGTTTCCAGTGCCTTACCAATTTTGCATTTCAGTCTCTCTTTGTGTTCCCCAGCCAGTGTAAGGGCTGATTTTGTGATTTATATTTCATAGGGGTAGGTGATGATACTTTAGTCATCTTGGAAAGTCTTTAGCACAAGGAGTCCCTCTGGAACATAATCATCTGCAAAACTGCCTGCTCATGAAAGGTATTTGCAGGCTGGCTCCCATAGACAGGGCTGGGCCAAATCGTAGTCAGTTGTAAAATACAATCCTTTGGTCTGTCGTTTCCCTAAACTGACTATCTTAAGACAAAAATCCTTCAGCAGGTATTTTAGCCGGGTGCTAATGAATTTTTATCCCCTTCGAGTAATCCTGCTCCCAGTCAGAAAAGTCCAAGTTATCTCAAAAGCAGCTCTCTGGATTTAGCCATGCTTAGGCAGCCAAGCCCAGCCCATTTATTTTTGTTCTTGTCCTGAAAGTATTCAATATATTCAAAAGCATTACGACGATTGCACCGAACCAAAAAATAAAAAGTTAAAAAAAAAAAGAAATTATTATAATAAAGGGTATGTGGGAGGGTTCCAAGAATTTCTTAGGAAAATTGTTTCAGATTCATGTGCATAAAAAAGGAGCACTTTATATTCCAGGCATGACTGACAAAAAAATGTTAGGAACTAGAGCTGGAAAAAAATATTTTGAGTTTGGTAAATGGTGGCAGCTTTTTCATTATTTTTTCCTAGGATCAGCTCAGTAAAGACCAGCTTGTGAAAATTGTTTTCATCCAATTCAGAAGAGCCCAGACTGAATTACAACAACAACAACCAGGTAAACCAGCACCTTCCTCAGGAACTTGCAGCGAAAATGTCAGGCTAGTTCAGCAAACACATTTTTTTTAAGTTACACATTATTTTTCTGTAATTTTAGCAGTGGGCAAGGTGAGACTATTTGTTTGAGGAGCTGATTCTGCCACCCTTCCTTGGCAGCCATCTGAGCAATTGCACATAATTACTGGAAAAATAAGTTATGGGAAGGAACTCTTCTTCCTCTGATTGTAAGCTACTTTTTCTTACATCTCTTCTTACCCAGACTATGCCACACATGCTGGTTCCTATATTCATGCTGTTTGCCCCAAATTTTGTTTATCACTTCATTCATGACCTGTCGTTCTCCCAGTCAAGTCAATAAGACTCATCTTGCATTTCAACTCCTGAAAGATCATGTATCTAGACACTCTGGCAGGGCAAGTGCTGATGATTTCTGGTGGTATAAATGGCCTTGGTTTCAGGTTCATCAATCTGGGGTGCAGCCCCTTCACACCCACCAGCCCCTGGCACTGGCTGCTGTTTCACAAGGAGGCAGTTGCCAACAACATTGTGTTGCGAGGGGCAAGCAAGCAACTCTGCAGTGTTCAAATGCTGATCACTGGGAGGCAGTTAATGTAAACAAGCAGCTCCAAAAAATGTGTTTTCCCCATTTTTTTTGCTCCATTTTGACTGCCCACGTCCTTCAGCAACTTTATGTCCTGCTGCATCTCTCCATAGGAGCCATGGCCTTCGGCAGGCATTGGGCACAGAGAGCAGCTGGGGTCACAAGAGGTGACCCCCGAGGAGAAGAGCCTCCCAAACATGCCCTCCATTGTTTTTTCTGCTGCATTTTCATTAGCTTTTCTATTACACTGGCAGCTGTAATAAAATATGCAAAGTCATGAAAGTCTCAGGGCCACCTGAGTTCGAGTGGCTTGGTGTAAGGGCCAGCAAAGGGCACAACCTTCTCCATGATGGGGGAATATGTGGAAAGTGAAGAAATTCCTCCTTTCTGAAGCAGAGCAGCTACAAAATCCTGCAGCAAATTTTACCAGGCATTACTGAGGACCAGTGGCTGAGGGCATCTCCTCTTATGGATTACAGGCAGTTCAGAGCAAAGGGATTGTCAAGGACAGAAACATGCAGGAGATGAGGAAGCTCCAGCCTCTTTTATGTGGTCTGAAAAACTAAATGCATAAGTGAAAAAATAACTCAGGATTACCACTGTGGCCATGTTTTCCAGCCCAGACACTACAAATTAGGGGCAAGGAGACACTTCAGCAAATTAGAGCACTCAGTGAAACAGAATGAAGAGGGAAACTGCTTTTAAGTGGAACATTGTTATTTTTGTCAAGTGTTTACCAAAATACAATTTGGCAGCTTATTAACATTACTCAAGGCTCAGTGAGGGCAAGTGGGATGTGAAATAATTTCTGTGTAGATGTGGTTTACTCTGTATTAGAGATGGATGTAGACTGTCTGACTTTATTGGGCTAATTAATTTCATGCTAACCCATGTCAGATTAGGTAACTGCATTTTCAATTGTTCGGCATTCTCACCAGGAGGTAGATGTCAGACAGATGTTTTAAAATAGCCCCACTCTTCCATTTGCTTCCAAATAGATGTTTTAGCTTTGAAATTGAAGCAGGAATAGTTCCTAACATACATTTGAAGTATGGATGCATTATCAGCAGTGGAAGTTATTTAGTGTCAGCAAGGAGGGTCACACTCTGGGGTAATTATAGATACATGCCCTGAATGTCAGGTACTTGCCATAACAGGTTTATATTTGAGAGTGGGGTTTTTTAATAACATACCACTTGGTGCAGCATCTCCCATTACAGTATGGCAACGAGCTGTCACGCAAACATCTCCTCATGGAACCCTGAAGGATCTGCAGAGCCATCGGGGCAGCTCAGCTAACATTGGCATGTCCTACTTATGTATATGTGTTAACCAACACTATATTTGTCCTGCTCCTCTCTCTCACCTACTTTCTGGTTGTGCTGTACCTAGAAAAGAACAACTCTAGGCCATGAGCTTCTACCTTGTAGTTGTAACATATGGGCTCAAAAACTGCCTGGCATCGTCTGTGGGAAATTCAAGAAACAAGCTGTAGTGACACTGCTTGCGAAATGCTGCAAGAAGATCACTGAAATTCATTGCTATTTTCATACCACTATGACAGGAGAAACTAATTCAAGGCACTTTGAAAAGCTAGCTGGTGTCTTGTGAAGGCTGAAACAATATGGGCTGAGAGCAAAGGCCAAGAGCAAATTCTTTCCGAGGAAGCTGAGCACGCTAAGCAGGTGATAGATAGGCAGAGCCTTTCTAAATCAGAGGATAACCCCTTGCACAGACTCTTTCCTTTCTAGAATTCAGAAGGTATTGCAGCCGTCTTTCGCGCAACCTTGCAGTCCTCCTCCACTCTGTGTCTCAGCTGCTCAAGCCAGCAAGAAAAATGGGAGAATGAAATCTTAAACTCTGGCAGGATCTAAGGAGATCATCAACTTGGATATAGAGCAATCCCCTTTAAAAGCGTCTGTCTTTGATATGTATCCTCTGAGGTCTATTTAGGGCAGCTCCTATTGAAATTAGTGGCAATTAGGCACTTAGCTACCTCGGTGGTATCTAAGCCTTCCCACTTCCCCAGCAGCCCTAACAAAAGCCTTTGAGTGCGATGCCCTGCAGGAAGAATTAGTTTGGAAAAGAGAAATGGGTTTATAAGTTGTGAACTCAGACAAGGACATTCAAACAACAAAAAAACCTGGCCGACTCCTTTGTTCAGCTACAAAAGCCAACCACCATTTGGCTGGAGCCTTCACTTTTCCACTGCATCTTCTTAAATGAGCTTTTGGAAGGTCCGTTTGTAAGAAGCAGATAAAACCAGCTGCCAGAAAGGAAATGCCATCTCATACTGGTTTCAGTACGTGCTGGGAAGAGGGTGCAGAAGCTGTGGTGTAGAGGGTTCAAAAAACATCCCCACCAGCAAGCTGGAGCTGAGGGCATGAAAGTCCAGCAGCAACTGTTCTGCCAGTGTTGTCACAGTGTTGGCCAGGGTTGTCACAAAAGCTCTACCAAACCAAGAAACTCCAACACCAGAAGTTTTTATGACGGAAACTGCACAGATTAGTTCTTGTTTGTTGCCTTCTTCTACTTCTCCCCCTTTCCCAAATAGACCCACCTCCTGTCCTCTCTTTTTGCTGCACAGATTCTCCTCCAGCTTTTCCTCCTTCCCCGAAACCCTGCTGCAGACCAAAGGAAGATGGGACTTGTAGAAGCAGAGGCTTTTGATGGAAGTTTAAAGGAAACTTCTGAATAGCCTGGCTGGAAGAGTTCAGAGAGGAATGTGCATATGTGTCTGCCTGCATCTGAAAAGAGAAAGGATGGAAAAGAATTATTCAAGGTGTTTCAAGAGGTTATAAATAAAAATAATGAGATGGGATTTCAGAGAGAAATGTTCAGGTTGAATATCAAGGGGAATTTCCTGACAGTGAGTTCTTTAGGTATTTCCCAGTGCTTTCTTAAGAGAAGCGATGGAGAATTTATCACTGAAGGCATAAAGTGGAGAAGGCACTGGGAAATGCACACCAGGCAACACCACAGCACCGGGCAGAGGTGGACAGAATCAGACCCTCTCCATCTTCCCTAAATCCACTGCTTATGAACAGTGACATTACCCTAATACACATCCCCAACTAGCCAGGAGCAACGTGACCACCAGGTTTTGGTCGCAGAGGCTAGTGGGAGTTTCACTGAAGGGTGTTACTCGTGCTCAGGTAAGGTTTCTGCTAAATTCAATTTAATAGAAGTTCCTGAATTAGGTTGCAGGGATACGCCTTTGCAGATTTAATTTATATCAGCATTTTTGTCCTCCCGTTGGCAATCCTCATGTTACTCAGAGGCCATCTTTCTTGCATAGGCCCATCAATAAAATCACAAGCCTGCTTAGATGCTATTTTTCTCAAGGGATGTCCAGGCACTGAAAGAAGAAGGGAATGGTTTTAACTAGATGAGTGACTTTTACTATTCTTAATCGGAATTTAAGTGTAGCCCAAGGTAGGAGAAAAAAACCCAAACAAATAGGAAAATGGATAAAATGGCCAGAATAAATAATTTTCCTTTTTAAAGTGCTTAAGTATCTGTTCCTGGAGGCTGTGATAAAGAAATTGGATTTTAAGGAAATTAATACATAAAATTGATAGTAGATTTGACTCAGTTTAAAGCAAGTCCCATGTTAAATCTAAACCTGGATTAGGCATAGGCCCATCGTGAATGTTCAGAACTGGGACCCTTTTCCAGTGAAGAGGGAATCAGATTTCGACTCAGGGAGACTTTGCACAATCTCCTGCCTTTCTTCCTGGTATCAGGAGGGAGGCCAGAGAGATGCACATGTACCTTTGCCCCCTGATACTATAGCTGGAACCTCATGTTTGTCACGCACTAGCTATGGGATTAGACAAGAAAGAAGGTGGTCAAGCTTTTCTGTCCCAGAAAGGAGAGAAGATGCCTACAAACATCTCCAGTACTTATTTAAATTTTCAAATAGGCACTCAGGAAAAACATAAGTTTCTGATTCAATAACACTCAACTTGTGCAGAGGGAAGTGGGGGCAGAGACAGGGTTCTGTGATAAAGATTGTGTCCTATTGGCTGTGAAAGAGCCCAAGGCTTTTTTTTTCAAAGCCAGTTATAATTGTTCCGGGTATTGAATCTAATCCGTAAAGATCCCAGTGATGAAACGTATGAATATCAAAATAGGGATTACATTTACTGTAACTTCAGAGACTTTTTCCCTCTCCCTTCAGGTGGATTTAGAAATGCTTGTATAGCTTTCTTCCATTGTAGGGTTTATTCTCACCATACAGTAGAGCACATTACTTAGAAATTACTGAAATGGTGAAAATATTTCTCCTCCACACTCATCACCACTGAAATCCCTGATATAAAACACCAAAGATGGAACAAGGCATTTAAGTAACTCTACAGCAGCAAAATACAGCTTCAGTTAACCATATGCTATCCTTTTCTCCAACTACTTCTGAAAGACTATGTAAAAATCACACTGGATTGGGTATTGGAATATGCTTGTACAGCTCAGCTGTACACAGAGAGCTTTGACTAACATCAAAGGTCAAATCAAATTTACTCTCAGGAAAAGGATGTGGGTATAAAAATGTATAACCATGTGTTCTAACCCAGGGATGGTGGTAAGTGATGACAAAAAAGCAAATTCCTACAGAAAATACTGCTTTTTTTTTCCTAAAAGTAGCCTGAAAATGCAACACATCACTAATTAACACTTGTTTTAGTAGTAAATATGAATGTCAATGAAATGTTAATGTGACATTTTACCACAATCAGGACATTAACTTAATTATGTAAAGATCCTCATTAATTAGATTTTCTAATTGCGATGTCATTTGGCTCCTAAGCCCAAAATTTTTAGTATGATCTTTCCGCAAAGCGTTTCCACTCCAATATCTGTATAAAGCCCCTGGACCCACAGTGTTCTCCATGATTCATTTAATAAACTGCATTACTTTGCTTGACATTAGTGACAGAAGATAAAAAACCACCCCTTCAAGGCAGCTTGAACTAAGAATCTTCCTTGATTTTGCACAACATCTCCATGAAGAGGAAATAAAAAAGACATTGAGTTTCTGGAGTGAGTTCAGAGAAGGGCAAGGAAGCTGGTAAAGGGTCTGGAGAAAATGTCTTATGAGGAGCAGCTGAGGGGTCTGGAGAAGAGGAGGCTGAGAGGAGACCTTATCACTCTCTACAGCCACCTGAAGGGAGGTTGTTGTGAGGTGGGTGTTGGTCTCTTCTCCCAGGTGACTGGTGATAGGACAAGAGGAAATGGGTTTAAATTGCACCAGGGGAGGTTTAGGTTGGACCTTAGGAAAAATTTTTTCCTGAGAGAGTGGTGGGGCCTTGGAAGAGGCTGCCCAGGGAGGGGGTGGAATCACCATCCCTGGAAGGGTTCAAAAAACATCGAGATGTGGCACCTCAGGACATGGTAATAAATAGTAGTTGGTTGGACTTGATAATCTTGAAGGTCATTTCCGACCTTAATGATTTTACTGTGAATTAATCTGACGAGGGCATATGGGATTCAGAAGTTTGGTTGTGGTTTTTGGTTCAGTTTAGGTTATGGCTCATGACCTCTGTCAAACACACTCTGGTTCCTCCAAACATGGCTGGAACCAATATCAAAGACAAAGCGGTCGGCATCATTTGTGCAAGCATACATCAAAAATCTGCAGCCTATCTGCTTCTAATTAGTCGTACTTTTTGGCTTTCAGTAAATCTAGTTCCAGTATTTCTTTGCAGATGGTTGGGATACTCTATTCCACCATCACCCTGGAAAGCTAGATAACACGTTCCTGAACTCAGAGTGCTGTTTTAATGTTAATGACTTTCATTGATTCTTTTGAAGTCAAGCAAATTGCTTCTAAAATCAGATGGCAAAATCAAATAAGCTTTTCTCTTGTGACCATACTGTATTTTTCCAAGACATCCCTCCTGACAGGAGAAGTTTGCAGGAATGATCCAAAAGCTGAAATGCTGCTGTGGTCGCTGTGCTTGGGTGGGATCACTCCTTCCACACCCTGAAAGTCATCTAATACTCCTGTCTGTGTTATTTATATATTTGGCAACAAGCATTTATCTCCATCTTTCCCTCAAACTATCTGCCCTATCTACTTTAAAGTTGGAGCAGAGGACTTTCCCAGCTTCTTTACAATAAACGTGTTAAAAACAAGTAGATGTTGAAAAACGAATCGTATATTTTTGCACTGGCCACAGCTTCAATTCAGTAACATGGGGATGTGTTTCTATATGTTAAATGGTAGTCTGGTGTACATTCCACACCGAAAGGTCAGCATTAGATGTTCCCATTGCCATCAGTGACATGTGCTACTACATGGCCACCATTTCCCTTTTCTCATGAATTCCAAGTGCTCTTTACAATGGCCAACCACTGGGATCAAGAGCACCATCCCAAGAACAAAATATTATGCTTCTTTCACTTTGGCAAATAGATATTCAGGAGGGTGGAGGGCTGGCTTCCTGGGATGTCAGAACAATTTACTTCCAGCTGGTGATGACAGAAAACAGAGAGCTATGTGGCAATGAACTACCAATTTTCCTTCCTTTGGAGGAGCTCAGCACCATGACGAGCTGAGGACAATTCAGTAGCAATTGAGGTTTTTGAGTTGAGTGGAGGGTTGTGTGCCCATGGGGTGATTAGCCACGAAAGTTCTCTGATCCATGGCTCCTCTTGAATTGTATGCTCCCATAGGTAGCATCCATAGAGGGAACCTCAGTCAGAAGTAGCTGCTTCTGTCCGTCTGTCCCACAAGAGCCGAGGAGGTTTAGCAGCATAAAGGGGCTCCTTGCAGACAGCACTGGGATGTAACATAGACCCCAGGAAGGCTGTCTCCTCCACCTCACAATGCTGCAGGAGGTGGGCCACGAGTGTCCTTTCTGCACAGCTCAGAAGAGACCACGCAGTCCCACAGGCTCCGGCCCTACAACCTTCTTTTTATTTGTTTTCCCATTTTGTTCTTGTTCTTTCAAGTGGAAATGACTAATTTGTTCCAAAGGACACTGGTGGTGAACAACTTGTTTATGTCCCTTCCACAGCTGGCCAGAACCTGTGCAGGAAATGCAGGTGATTTATCTGGGGCCATTTATGAGCACAGAAGATGGGCTTCCTGCACAGAGCACACGCTGCTTTTTCCTTCTTTTATTTCCTCTTCTTTTCCTTTTTATGAGGGCTTCCAAATTCCTCTCAAAGGGCAATCATGTTTCTGTAAAATTACTGATTTCCCCCAATACCTAACGAAGTTCTCTGCCACTTTCAATGCAGAAACATTTTTCTGGATGTCTGTGTTTTCTTACAACATCTTTCCTGGTTAACAGCCTGCATGCTCCACCAGTTGCAACCACAGCTTCTGAGCTAAATGTAGTAGAAAACCACATTAACGTAGTCTCTGTAGTGATGAAATTAATTCTGTACACACCATAAATCTTAAAAGTAGTCCTAAAAGCATTAACTCTTTACATATTGCATGCATCCCTTGTTACCAGGATCTCCTAGTCATAAATTTAAAGGTTTTCTTCTTGTATGAAAAATTGGGCAAATATTTTCTATCAGGTCACAGAATCCCAGCACAGTGGGGGTTGGCAGGGACCTCTGGGGATCATCTGGTGCCACCCCCCTGCTCCATCCAGCAGGGGCACCCAGAGCAGGGGCCCAGCAACACAGGGTCCAGCTGGGGTGAGAATCTCTCCAGACAAGGAGACTCCACAGCCTCTCTGGGCAGCCTGGACCAGGATCCAGCACCCTCACACCAAAGGAGTTTCTCCTTACGTTTAGGTGGAACTTCCTGTGTTCCAGTTTGTGCCCATTGCCCCTTGTCCTATCCCTGGGCACCACTGAAATGACCGTGTTGATGTATTTGCAGACTGGCCCGTGGGCAGCCCCAGTGCTTAGCAGAGGATGTCCTGGTGTGACCTGCGGCTGATTTCTCCCAGCCCTTGTGCACTGTCACAAATCGGGGCAGCGATGAGGCAGCTCACGTCCAGCAGCTATTGCCCTCCTCAGCAAACCTCAGCTTTTCTTTGCAACCAGCATTCCTCCTCTCACTCCTTTCTCTTTCCAGGCTTTTCATCCTCAGTAGCACCTTATACTCTCTGAAATGATCTGCCCGTATTCATTTTGGCTTACAGTTGAATTGCTGAGAGACACAGTTTAAGTCTTAGTTTTTCATGTCTCCAGAGATTGTCCAATTCCCAGTCCAGCTTAACATTTCCAAGTGCTAGGTGTTGTCATAGAATCATGGAATAATTTAGGTCAGAAAAAAACCCTTTATGATCCTCAAGTCCAACTGTTAACCCAGCAGTGCCAGGGGACCACTAACTCACATCCCTCAGCACCACACTTCCACAGCTTTGAAAGCCCTCCAGGGGTGGGGACTCCACCACTGCCCTGGGCAGCCTGGGACAATCTTTTCAGGGAAGAAAATTTATTGTTTATTTGAAAATAGCTGACTTCTCTGTTACAGTACATATTTATACAACACAGGTAGTGCTATCTGCTATTAACGTGCTCCCTGGCATCCTAATAAGAAAGATGTTCAGGTTTCAGGGTGAATACTCCTGATGGAATAGTTCCCACATGATCTGTGTAGGCTACGGCTGTTCTGGAAGCATCAGATCACCAGTGGTTGAGAAGAAAATGTCACGTAATTTCAGGAGCACATGGAGTGCAAGCACAATTCGAAATCTTTATCTTATTAATATTTGATGCATTGTTTTCTTTTATCTGTGCTGGAGAAATCAGAGGAGTTAAAAGAAGCAAAATGATTTAAACCCTCACTTTCCTGTCCTGAGGGACTATAAACACCATTTTTCTTCCTTGATGTACCGAATGAAGTCATTGACAGGTACTGCATTAGGGAGCAGAAACACTCTGAGCGTTGCAGCCTGTTGTAAAAAAGAGGAAACGCAAAGCCCGGCCGGAGTCTGCAGCTGGGTCGTCGCTCCCGTGTCCTTCAGGTCCACCCACCCTATTATTCGGTTCCAGTGTGGTTTGTCTTTTGGACTCTTCCTTCTAGAGGCATTAGTTGGTTGGTTGGGGGTTTTTTTTCCCAGTAAATCTGCGTGTAACTCTATTGTGGACACAAGCATCTTCTTTTCCACTGTTACTGTCCCGCTGCATTTCCACCTAGGAAAGGATCCAGTGACAAACCTGGCCCTTTACGTTCAGCTTCATGCTGTTCTACACCCAGCAACAAAGCTACTCACACCTGCTGCTGGATGAATAGGTTTCCAGGAGGGCATCACTGGAAAGGCACATTCTAATTGCATTGACATTTGCAGAGGTGATCTTTTTCTCCTCTGAAAACCTGCTCAGAAAGCAGGCTACACACGTGTCCATCTGCTGCTTGTTTGAAACTGCGAGGAGCGAACGGAATTTTTAATGAACCTGTCACTGTAAATTTTGAGTTTTAATTGCACTGGATACATCTTTCAGCTTGTCTTGGCACTAGCTTAGTCACAAAGAAGATATCTAAGTAACTGTGTCAGGTAGTGCAGGCTTAAGTACTTTGAAATGATCATAAAAGTCTCCAATGACTGGCAATTTACAGAATATCATGTTATTCTTAGGGGTGGGAAAAAAAAAAGGAGCTTCAAGAAAAATCATCAGATAGTGCTTTGAATCTCAGATTAATATATGTGCACTGCTAGAAGGTGGGAGAGAAATGCTTCAGAGACGTGTTGGTACGGCTGCTCTTCTTGCTTGATATCATCTTTGTAGCTCTCTTCCTGGCAGGGAATTCAGAGCAGATGAACTGAGGTCCAGAGCCTGTGAATTGCTCCTCTCTGGAGGCATCTTCCAGGCAGAGACCCAGGATGGACCCATGAGTGGACCCACAGAGCCCCAGGCACACAGACCTGCTGATCGACTCCGTGCTCCTTGTAGGAGCCTTCCTCTGTGGCCCCAACCTGCTATTAAATTAGGTGAAGATTGATTAGTGCAGCTAATGAAACCGCTGTACTGGAAACCACCTTGAAAGGCCATGAGACTGCCTGGTTAATGGTTTCAATGGGAGTACAGGGAGTGACATCAGGACCCACTAAGAAGCAGAGAATACAAGCTTCATTTCTAGTAGCAGCTCTGATAATCTGGGTGCATATTTCATTAAATGTATGAGAGAGAATGTTATTTTCCTAAAATGCATTTGTATCAATCCCCTTAGAAAGGAAAAAAATAAAATAAAATTAAAAGGCCACATACCTAATGATGACTTTTTTAGTACATGTTTTAGTTTGCCTGTGACAAAAACAGTCCTTCAGGGTGGGAAAGCACAGCGAAAGGCAGGAAATATCCAGTGCAGACAAGACGCCAAACATCTCTAATTTACATCCCCAGCTGGTTTCCGGTCATTTTTGTGGACATAAATCAACTGTGGAAAAGTATCAATAATAGATCTGTGTCCCTTGTTTCTTCCTTTTTCCTACCTGTGCGTGCTTTCATAATTCTGGGTTTCCAGCAAATGTTGCCGAGCTTTACAGCTGAATAAACCCAGGATCCCCATTAATGAAATGACCTTCCCTGGGCTCAGAGGACACCTGCTGCAACAGGCACTGTGGTCCCAGAGCATTTCCCATCCCACTGGTTCCCATCCTCCTTCTGCCACTCTCCAGCTGGAGAAGGAAATTCCAAGGATCCATCTCTCTCCTAGCCAAAAAAAAAAAACCCCACTGTGCTTTGATCATCAAAACCTGTCTGAGAGTCATCCAGGGATGAGACCCTGGGCTGGGAAGATTCATAAGCTGTTTGATTACATTGGACACGTCTCCTCTTTTCTGCCTTTGGTTCATATTTGTTCATGGCAGAGAAGTGTATGATCTTTCTATAGGCTCTAGATAGCCAGCCCCATGGTGCTGGTGCGTTGCAGAGCTGGGCACAGCAGGCAATCCACGCTGGATTCAATCCCAGGCCATGGTAGGTGTTTTGCACATAGTGTCCTGCTATAGTTGTCCAGCAGAAGCAGGGAACTTGCCAGTATAAATTCTCCTCTACTGGCTTTTTGTTCCTTTGGGAACCGAAAGAAAAACAGATTTGGCCATTTTTGCATTCATGCAGACTAGTAATTAAAAATGTGTGACCCGAGTGTGATGATAAAAACAGCGAGAACAGTGGTAAGGTTTTATAATTTACGACGGAAAAATCCTCCTCTGAGTCATGGGAGTCCGTATCCTCCTGCAAAGCCCTGATTTAACTGGGGAAGTCTTTAAAGCCAGATGCAATCAGCTAGCAGGGTTTTTTTTTAGATGAGAGATGCTGGTCAAAGTAGCCACCTGTAGGTCTCCATCCACACGCAGAGCTCCGGTACTGCTGCCGGACAGATGGACACAACATATGTCCCTGTTGGGCTTGGCTGACCACCAGGAACACTCCCAGGCTCTTACCCGCAGCATCACTGTAAATCCCCATCTTGTGCTTCAAACCAGTTTTCCTGTTGACTAGGAAAAGCCATTCAAGTTTTGGTTTGGATTGCTCTTTTCTTTTCAAAATGCATCAGACAGGAGCGTAAGCAAGTACACGCAGAAGGTTCTCCTGCTTCTTCAGAAAACAGGTTCTTCCAAACCTCAGACCACCTTTTCTTTGGGAATATATACTTTT
This sequence comes from Todiramphus chloris collaris, assembly GCA_025345505.1. Lineage (NCBI taxonomy): Eukaryota > Metazoa > Chordata > Aves > Coraciiformes > Alcedinidae > Todiramphus > Todiramphus chloris. The sequence continues at coordinate 11,895,343 of JANVCC010000077.1, forward strand.
TTTTTTTTTTTTGAAGAACTAATTGTAATCTTGGGCTTCAATAACAAGGGATTCACGCTTGACCTTCTCGTGGCAGCTAGAGTACACATGTGAATCTCTCTGCAGATAAAGACTTAGTTTACACAGGTGTAGCCCAGTTCACTGTTTAAACTCTGCTGAGCTTTTAACAGCAGAGCTTCCCTGTCCAATACCTCCGGCCTCACCCTGCAAAAGCAAGCTCTAGGTGTCTGCATGCAGACAGAACAGAGAAGTGGGACTCTTCTAGGAAATGCTGTGCTTTCTCCTCAAAAAAACCCAACAATTGCCTCCAACTGGTCTTTGTTCCCCGTGCCGTGCCTCCTGGGTGCCACCAGACACGGGTGCCCACCCGTCGTGGGCAACCAGTTATATATCACTGCAATCCTGTGCATGTCAAACCTTGCCCTGGGGTTGCTACCGAAGCACCCAAACACGTCACCCTGGCCAGGAATTACACGAGCAAACATTTGAATGTAATTTCCCCTGCACAAAAGCTCCTCTGCCTTTTCTCCGTTGCCACGCTCCTTTCCAAAAAAGAGCAGTCGTGCCTATTTTTAAACCCAACTCTCTTCATCTGCAATTGCTTTCTGGATCCTGTGGTGTTACTTCCCACATGTGAATTTTTTCCATTGTCCTTGGCAATTATAGGAGTCAAATGCCAAGTGGTGGAAGATATTTTCTACTGCCACAGCATCTGGCTTCCTGGCCGGTTGCTCCGTCGGTTGTGCTGTTGACTGTGGAGCTACCCCTGCTCCTGTTACATGTTTCAAATCACGGAATTACTTCATCCCCATATGTTATTTTCCTTTCTCACCTTTCAACTGCTTTGAACGTTTTTCCAAGAATTAGGACTTCCTTGCTTCATTTCCATGTGAGTTCAAGATGCAACACTTCCCTGCAATGTTTTTTCTCCTTATGTTAGGAGAGTTCTGGGTAAATTCTCCAAGTTCATCCACAGACACATTTATGACATAGCTGAGTGTTTCCCCGTGGCTTTATGACAGATGGTATTTGCTCTAAAAACAACCATATTTTCTGTTATTTCAGTGCTGCTCTATACTGGTGGTTATCTCCTTTGGAAAAATATCTGCTCTCCACCCCAAATCTCTTTTTCTCTAAAACACTTGAAGTGTTTTCTTGTAGGAAATGTCTGAAATAGGTTTGTTCTAATTACCAGGGGATACAATAGACTGGTCCTCAGCAAAAGGTAATTTAAAGGCAGAGTTGTTCACAGAATTGCAGAACACATCTTACGAGAAATTCATAAAGCTAGTGGCAAAAAAAACCCAGTCTTGGTTCACTGAATTTAGGACTAGTGGGATCAGATTCAGTTTCTCATATGCTATAAATCAACAAAACTTTGATTTCACATCTATTGGACAAATACTTTCAGGCAATGCAGGAAAGAAAGAAAGAGAAAGAGAGAAAGAAAGAGAGAAAGAGGGAAAGAGAGAGAGAAAGGGAGAAAGGGAGAGAGGAAGGGAGGAAGGGAGGAAGGGAGGAAGGAAGGAAGGAAGGAAGGAAGGAAGGAAGGAAGGAAGGAAGG
>JANVCC010000077.1:11896916-11959005 GCA_025345505.1 Todiramphus chloris collaris
AAGAAGAAGAAGAAGAAGAAGAAGAAGAAGAAGAAGAAGAAGAAGAAAGAAAGAAAGAAAGATCTTTTAATAACATTAAAGTTCTGCTACCTGCCAAGCAGTTCAAAGGCTGGCGTTTTTTACCCCTAAAGGAAAGCTGTCCTGCTGCTGCTGAGCTCAGCACTGCAGAGTACACCCAGGAAAAGTCATTTCCCACTCATTCCTAATTAGAATAGACATTTCTGTTCCTCTGCTACCGGTAGTTAAAAAGTGGCTGCCCTCATGACACCAGCAGCATGGGAATTCTGTATAGAACTGCCAAGCCAAAATATATGGTCAATAGGAGAAAGATCCCTTTGCTGGGTATTTCCATGAACACCAACAAAGCCATTTCACAGGTCATGGGAAGCGATAAAATGACGGGGGAACTCCTGCTTCCTACTGGGAGGGTGCACGGATGGAGAACAGCTAATACATCCAATAAGGGCTGCATGATTCATCTCAGGCTTTGCTCATCATGACTTGGCCTAAGTCTGGTCAGGAGGAGAGCATTAAATCACCTTTTCCCCATGAAGGAAGGGGGCAGTGAGGGGATACCAGTGTTCAGACAACCTCAGAAGGGGCAGGAGCCTCACTCAAAAAAATATGCACCAGTCTTGAGCTGTGTGGCTAAATACTGTCACTCCTACCTCCAGTTTAAAGCTCTTCAGCTGTATAATTGATGTTTCTAATGATAGCAGCTAAAACACTGATTCATACAGGAACTCATGCAGAATACATCTAGAAAAGCACACAAAGCTGGGCCAGGAAAGTCAGATTAACTCTAGAACAGGCAAAGAACAAACCATAGAAGCTCATATTCCTCCCCTGTCATATCACCCCAAAGTGCCACATAAGCCTGGAAGGAGCTTGCTCATGTAGGGGTGTCTGCTGAGCCCCTTCCTGATGGCCACTGAGTGGTGGGATGTGTCTGTTTGTCCCCTCTGAGCCTTCAAGAAATGAAAGAAATGAATGAGCCACCATTACACATCACAGTTCTTCAGCAGCCAGGATTAAGCCAGAGCACGTGTGAACAGAGGACCTAAACTAATAAAGAAATGAGTATCTTGTTAATCATACACTAAGCCATGCATGCTCCACAAACCAGTAGATTTAGAACCCTTCACAACTGTTCAGCATTGTAATCTCTTCTGTTCTATTACTACAAGAAGAGGGAAACTGGTTTTTAAATTTTTTTTTACATCATGTGGCTACAAGCTACAGTGCCTTGGAAATTAAGGTTTGTGCTACAATGTCAATGTTGCTTCGACTACACAGGAGAAGATTATACAATCTCAGAAGACACTCCTGTGAGAAATTGTTTTTGAAAGACATAAAAGCCACTCTTCACACCATCAAAAGCCATCGGTTTCATCTTTGTGCAGAGACCATCCGTGTCATCAGTCACATAATTTAGAGTGAGAAATATATAAAGATTCTATTCGGTGGCAATTACAGTTATAAAGACCAATAGAGAAATCATTTGCTGTGCTGCCATTTCAGGGATTACAGATTTGATGTGTGGTTTCAGTGACCTCGGGGCATTAAAAGTGATATCCCTCTCAGCACAGTAGATTGAAAAGTATTGATGAGAGAGTCAAGATCAGAGAACAGCAGCTTGCTAAGACATTCCTCTGCCTCTGCCCATTTACTGCTACATTAATCTTTCCTTGATCTATTAAATTCCATTTTCTTGGACATTTATTCTTGGGACATGTAGGAAATGAGATGAACCTATATCATCACATCACCTGGCACCCTAAAAGGATTCCAGAAGGAATCCAAAAGGGTAGGATGGGAAATATGTCACTCGTCAATGCAAGATGTGGGCTTTTCACCAACATGTTGAGAGCGACCATGACTTTCTTCTCCCCTGGCAGCATTGACATCAAGGATTTTTACTAAAACTGAAAGCATTTGCATTTTGTAATATCACAGAACCAGAGCACAACCTGTATTATCCTCAAAAATGATCCTGCACAGACTGACCTCACCAAATTCAGTAGGTGTATTGCCATAGAAGCCTTTAGGGAGGGAGTGCTCCTGCTTCTGTCTCCTCTGTATCACGTTTACTCACATAAGAACCTGGGTGAGAAATTCAAAGCTACTCATGATACACCAGTGCAAGGGAGTGGTGCCAACACATTTAAAGCAACAGGCTTTCTGGAGAAGTCATTGCTATGACACAGGACGGTAAGGTCCAAACAACAGCAGTGCAGACGTTGTGGGCCTCCCTGCTCTTGCACAGTATCTCTGATGGAAAATTAAGCTTTTATAATTTTATAATTGCAGCTTCAATATTAGTTTATAAGAGCCTTGAAGTGTTTCAGGCTTCTTCAGGGCTCAGAAGCTTTATCCCTTAATGTCCCTCAAAATGTGCTCCTTAAAGCAGTGAGTGAATAATCTGCCCTTGCTGAGATGATGAGCTGTGACCATGTGTGGTCCCAGCAGGACCCAGAGACATCTTTACTCTGTGGCTTAGTGAAAATTGCTCTAATTTATGCCAGTGCTACTGATAAAAGAATGAAAAAAAGGAAAAAAAAAAAAAAAAAAAGAGAATAACCAGTGTCCATAATCAAACAGCTTTGAAGATGCTACCCGTGCAAACAGTAGTGGCCCCAAGTGCTGAGTTTCATCCTCCACCCCTAACTGGAGATGTACGTGGAAAGAGGTGGAGGTATGCAGCATTTAAAGAGCAGGGCATCTGTATAAGGGGCACTGGTATTTAGTTCAACAGTAAGCAAACTTACCTGGCTATGTAGCTAATTTTTCTTCCTTTGTGCTGATTTGCATTCCCCAGAAGCAGCCACAGTTTAGGATTTAGGAGATAATCTACACGTTCTGGGGTGAGTCAGACTTTCTTTTCCATCTCATTGTCTCCCTTCCTGTCAAAATCTGATTTTATGCCTTTCTCTTGCAATCCATCTTAATGGTGGCAATGGCTTGAGTAATATATCTCTGTGCTTATATAACTGAGGGCCAATGTTTATATCCGAGTCTTTGGGAAGGATTTGAGAATATAAGGGGAAAATGCTGCACCTGGGCAGCATCTTGCTTATTCTCACATAAAGAAACTATCTCTGCAAACCAAAGTGTCTCAAGCAATTCAATGGCAAAACCAAATGAATGAACACCCCAATACATCGAGTCCAGCCAGCCCAGTTTGCCTCCTCCAGAGTTATCCCTCCAATCAATGTTGTAGTAGATTTTCTTCATTCCAGATACGAAAGAAAAAAAAAATTTACTTCTTACAAGTGAGATATTTGGTTCGTGAATGTTTAGAAACACCTGGCTGTGACTCCTCCAAATGGCATTTTTTTTGTGTAACACTCATATTTTTTTGTGTAACACTCTGTGCCAGAAGCAATGGCTCTAGCTGGCAAAATACAATTCAAACAGGAAATGCAGATTTCACAATGTGCCATAGTTTAAAAACATTAAACTAAGAAACAGAAATAGCACGTGGCTTCAATACATTTTTCCATTCTTTCCATACACAACTATGTTTATCCTCAGAAACCACCTTGTCTGACGTTCCTAGCTGAAAGAGAAGCAGAGAAATGTCTGTGGAATGTCACAAATGGAGTTTGGTTTTTTTTTAAATAATTTTATAATTTCAACGTACAATTCTCTGCCTGTAGGAATTTTAACTCACAAAGGAGTGAAGTTTTCAGCAGCTTTCAGCAATGAAGCTAACCATGATGCTGAGGAAGTTCCAGGGAAAGCATACACATAACCAGCCTGCTTTTTTTTCACTGCTTTTTCCAAAGAGCCTCAGAATAGGTGAGAGATTTCAGGAATATTCCTGTGCACTGAAATTACAGGCTAGTCCTCGTTAAGCGTAGCGATGGAATGGTGAATAAGCATTGATTGTTGTTACCTCTAACAGTTATATTTTAAAAGACAGTTATTGCAGATGAATAATGTATGAGCTTGAAATCACTTCTCAAGGTACCTGAAGCCCTTAGCTGAGATGCACGGCACAAGCATGCTGCTTAGATTGCCTTCAGAGTGTTCTGCTTTATTGTTCTGAAACAATGCATAACAATTTCCCTTAAAACATCAGTTTGTATAAATCAGACCTACCAGAAGTGGTGATGATTTGTAGGAATGAAGCGCTTACAGCTCCTGCACCTCACAAACACCTCAAGCCCAGGTTGATAATTGCTAAGTGTTATAAACAGGAAACAGAATTTGATTTTTCTTAGACAGAAATCGTGTTCCTGCGTCTCCACAAAGGCTGCTACATGACCTCTCTTGGTTTCCAAAGGTAGTGGCTTATTGATCATTGCTAATTGGCCAAGCGTGCCCTCTGATAAATATACAAACACAAAAATCATGAGAGCTCTGAGTATCACAGCACTTTCTACGTGGTCATATTTTCACCCTCGTTGTCTTTAAATGGGTGCCTTTGAGATCTGTATTTAAATGGATTCATTTACTGTGCATGTGGTGAGACAGTGGAATAGGTTGCCCAGAGAAGCTGTGGATGTCCCATCACTGGAAGTGTTCAAGGCCAGGCTTTGAGCAACCTGGTCTGGTGGAAGATGCACAGCAGGGGGGGTTGAATGAGATGACCTTTAAGGTCCCTTCCAACCCAAACCATTCTATGATTCTATGAAATCACTTTGGAGACTGTTGGTTAAAAATGCCATGCCAGCCCTGAACTGAAGCCTTGTTCTCCTGTGCTCTTGAGATCTCTTCTCAAAAGGAAACACAACAGTGAGCCTGGATGGTGCCTTATTGCAAGGGATTGGGAAATTCAGTATCCCCCAGTCTTCCTGAACACAAACTTTTGCAGAACAGAGTATCTAGTGAGTAGTATTCAGAAATAGAACCTTTTGGTTCTGCTTCACTTCTATTAGGAAACCCTGTGCAGAAAACTATTAAAAATTAATTAAAGCTGCTGAATGAAATGCATTATCTCGAGTCCAAAAGAACCAAAGGTAACACCTCTCCAAGAGCACTGCTTGTCTTGATGTACTCATTAAATACAGGCTTTAAGTACCCAGTTGTGGGGTTTCAGTTCCTTTCTCATTCCACGTGTGTGGCGAAGCGAGGGGGCTCTCTGGAGCACTGTCCTGTTAAACCCAGAGGTTACTGGTGTACGGCGAGTAAGGCAGAGGAGTAGGACCAAACATGATTACTGAACAGCTCAGCTTATGGGCAAGCACCATCCAAACAGAGGTAAGGATGTGTGATGGAAAACCTGGTATGTCAGTGAGAGACTGTGGAAATCAGTGGTAATGTGCCGGATTATCTCAGGAGAGGACTCTTAGTGATGTTATACCTTGGTCCTGTACACTCTTGGAATCATACCAGCCCCAAAACTTCACATACAACTTGGCTTTGTTTTATGTCCCCAAAATGTCCAGTCCCCAGCAAAGACCAGTCAGGAAAGCATGCAACTGTTTTCGGCATAATTACTCCAGTCAAATATAAAGGTAATTGATCTGACATGAAATATATTTCTCAAGCACAGGTTTGCACTTCTTTAGCTGTCAGGTAAGTGGCATCTGTTTCTGTAAAGGGCAATATTCTCTGGCCTTGAAGACCTTTACAAATGGGGATTTTTTTTCCTATAGTGAAGTATCAGGGAGAACTCTGGAATTTCAAGCAGCAAGTGTTTTCACTGCACAGACTCCTCTGTGTGTGCTCCTAAAAACTTATCCTCTGTAGCTTACTCAAGACACAGGAAAATCTGGCTAAAGAGGATTTCTAATAGCATCTCAGATCTGAATAGATGTAAAGCCAGGCAACATCAAAAGCAGCTTCACAGCTGCTTCAGCATAACGATTTCTTTGTAAATAAAGTGAACTTTATGTCAAAACAGCTGTGAAAGTGATTTTATTGAGTCACCAGGCACAAATATCATGTAACTGATCTTTTAATTATCCTGCAGTTTTGTAGATTTCGCTCATAAATAAGATGTGGCAGCAGGATATTTGTGGGGTCCTACGAACTGCTGTGTAATTACACTAAGAGAGACCTGTGGGGCATGGGCTATGGGACAGCTCTGTCTTTATTTTGGTACCTTGTGTTCTTAAATCTCGAAGGCATCCCCCCCTCATCCACCCTTGCACCTGACAGACACTTTGTGTTCATTTCAGGGGGGGCAGACACAAATTTTCATGTTCATCTTCCCTAAAAGATTTTACTTTTGCAGGTTTTTTTTATTACTCTTTTCCCTGGAGGGTAATAGAAGGCATTCAGATTGACAAAAGCATCTTTGCACGATGTGTGGAGGAAAGCAAAGCTGGCTTCAGAAGTGACTCGAACGTAACCTGTGCTTCTGTTTAGGTGACAACAATAGCCCTGTATATGGAAGACTAGGAAATAAGAGTCTGATTTCCACGGTGGTTAAATTTGCTTTGCCTCAAACATAGTTCAAAGCAAGCAGGAACTGAGGTCGCCAATAGCAGAGAACTTCATGGCTCCAAATAAAGGTTTTGGTTGGACCAGGGAGGTTTTGTTGGGAGGCTCCCAGGGTGAGTGGGTTTCAGGTGAAGACCTCAGTGTCTTCTGGGGGTACACCAGGACCAAACCTGGGCATCACCCTGGGGACAGGGTATATATATACATGGGGCACATATGACACCCCCCAGCCACTTCCAGCCAAGGGAGGAGACCTTGGCTTCCCCATGCCATGCACGTGTACCCTCTCGTCTCACCGAGGTGGGTTAGGAGAGCTCCATCTCACAATGAGTGACACAAGGGGTCCTGAGGACAGTGCAAATCAGTAGTATCTCTCCTGTTTTTAAAGAACAGCTACGCAGCATTTTTGCCCTCTGAGGTGAAGGGTCAGGAGATTTTATCCACATCGGTGTCATTTTCACGTTCAAGGTCTGGAAGTGGCTGCTCTCATTAGCTAGACTGACAACATGGGCATGTGAGGCCCTGGAGATGGGAAATTATAAATAAATGTACAAGTGTAAAACATGTCACTTTGTTTTCCGTGATCGGGGAACAGACCAAATTCGTTCATCAAGAAATTTCTGTGACTGACACTTGGTTTCATTTGTTTTTTTTTTTTTCAAAAACAAGTTGATCTTTGTTTCTGTTTCTTACTTTATATTTGCTTTTACCCAGCAAGCACTTTCCTGCACCCTTTCTAAGTAGCTGGGGTGCTGATGAGAATATTTTCCATTGGAAATTTGGTACTGGCTTCGTGTTCCTAATGAAACAGCCATTCATTAGAGCTTTCATGGAAATGAGCATCATGCATTCAGCTAAAGGAAGAGCTCTGTGAAGCCACACCATTACTGAGGACAGTGGAGTGTCAGTAATTACCCAGTTTCACTGAGTAAACCACAGTATGTGTGGCTACTATGTGTGTAAAACACAACATCGACATCCCGTCGTAACAAAAACATTATTCCTGATAAAAAGTTATTTGTCTCGCAATCATCATTCTTGAAGTTTCTTTTTTTCAGTCAAGCTAGAGAAGTACAGCTCCAAGTGTAGGACACCTTTGCCAGTCTCACCTGCTTTCTAGCTGGCTGCATGTTCCCTAGAAGGAAAGCAAATTTATGCTGTGTTAATTTTCCTGTTTATTCCCAGTGGTCTGAGGTCAAAATCCATTTCCAAAAGCAGAGATCTGGGTAGGGATAGAGTTTCTTTAATTCAGCAGTGCTCAGCATCATCCTCTCAGTCCACCCATAAAGCATTATCATCTGACCCTTATTTAGAATTTAGAATTTAGAACTTATCATTTAGAATTTAGAATTTAGAATTTAGAATTTAGAATTTAGAATTTAGAATTTAGAATTTAGAATTTAGAATTTAGAATTTAGAACAGGTCAGTGTTTTGAAGGGTTTTCTCATTCAAATCACCAGTTGGATGACTCTGAATGCCTCCAGAGGTGAGTTTGGGATAGATCACACATGGAGAAAGAGTTTTATGAATTCCTTTGTATCAGCTTTTAAAGGCTGTGTTACCATCTTATCCATGAACCTGCTGTCTCATATCTGGATTGGACAATAAAAAAAATGCATTTAGGCCAGTACTTTGAAATAGACTGGTAAATTAAGGTGATAAAACCTGTGTTTTCTACTCAGAAAAAACAAGATTTTTCTAGTAACTTCTCTTCAGCTATGAAACATGCTTAGCACTCACCACAGCCCCAAGGTCTGCAAGGCCACCAAGCAACCTGACTGCAGCACCGGTGTATCTTCTCTTACAAGTCTGAGGGCCTCATCTCTATGTGCCTCTGTAAAACAAGAACATCTGAGGAGAGTTAACAGCTGAAATTGCAAATTGCACATGTCCTTTCTATTTCACCCTGGAAAACGTGTTCTACAGCAATGAGACTCTACTTCTGATAGGGACAAATCTCAGAGAATTAATTTATCATCGATTTTTCTTTCAAGACTTTGAGAAGCATATGGGCCACAGAAGCAAGAGTTGTTATTTTTATTAGTTTGGGGACAAACATTAGAATTGGAAGAATGAAAAGGAGTTAAGGAGCTGTGTGACACTGAGCTGCTGAGCCGGTCGAGCCATGGTGATTCACATCGTACATCTCGGACCGTGAATCCTGATCTCTTATCTTCCAACATCTGACTGGTCGACACATTTCTACTCCCACTATTTTCATACCTATTTTCATATGGGATTCCAAAAACTTACGTCTCACTGGTCTAAAACTGTTCCCATCACCTGTAAGGTCACTAAAGACCAAACTGAGCATTTCTTTTAACCCTTGTCTTTTCTTGACTGCCCATTTGTCACTGTCCTCCTCACCCATGAGCAGTGCTTCTGTTCACAACCCATTTGTGCACCAGCCCTGAGTGGGATGAGAGTGGTTTTTGAAGAGGGCAAGCAACAATTGATAGATCTAGGCAGGGAATAAGCTTTCTTTTATCTAGAAAGAAACTAAAATGAACATGATCGAAAAAGATGGTTTTTATTACTTCCCTAGAGGAGACAATTAGGGAGCCTGGAAGAGAAGGCAGCTATATTGAATGAAGTGTTTGGATTTTAACTGAAAATGCTCTGGTTCAATTGAGGGGGGGGGGAATAAAAAATAAAAAAAAAGGGTTTAGACAGCTGGAGGGGTTTTCCCATATTTTTAACCGTTTTTATTATTTGTAGCAAATGTATTTGCATAATTTGTACATCCAAAGTATCCCAACTGGGACTAATGACCCACTGTGTGAGACGACATACAAACACACAACAGAGCCAACCTCTGATCTGGAAGATGCACAATCCAGTGCTCAGTTTCAGCAACTAACACTCGCTAGGCCAAAGTCTTCCTTCTTTTTTTCTTTTTTTTTTTTTTTTTTTCCCCCATTTATTAAAAAGGGCTCTTATCCAAACCCTCAGTGGCCCTTTCAGAAGCTAGAAAAACAAGGAAATACTGTGCCCTGGTTAGTGCAGAGGGCTGGGGTTTGCAAATCAAAGCCTTACTTACTTACTTATTCCTCCTTACTCTGGGGCAGACTTTATGCCTGACATGAAGCAAGGCAGTTCAGCTCCTCCGTGCCTTCACGACCACTTTGTAAAATGTTAGTAGCACTCTCCATCCTCATAGGGATAGGCTGAGGGGTCTAAGATTTGTAACCCACTGTGCTAAAAAAAATCCTGTATTTAAGGGAAAATAATATTCACGTTCTTTTATCATCAGCAAGTGATAAACTGGATGGCCGGGTCATTTGGTGCAGTTGCATTTCCTAATCAAAGTAGTAAAGTTTATGGTTTCCAGGACTAAAACTCAGGCCTTGCAAGGTCGAATGTGTTTCTCTGGACAACTTTGCTCTTCCTGATAACATCGCTGCTTATAAATGCATGTTCCTGCCTCGCTGTCAGGTGGGCAATGGAACCTCACTGCATTTAACCCAACGCATGCTCATAAAACCAGGGCTGACGTTCCAATCTAATTCCACATCATAAGATGAACCATCAAGAGTAAAATGCCAGCTATAAAACTTGTGGAGTTCCAGCTACTGGGAGGCTGTAATATGCAATAATCCAACTGTTTGTTGCAGTCAGTGACAAAAAAAAAAGAGTGGAGACGAAGCTTTTTATCAGCTGGGTTTGTCCTTTTTATTCGCAGAGGGCGAAGCCTCACTGCAGCAGCAGAGCATTCGGTGATGGGAACCATCTCTGAGAGGGGAACCCAGGGCAGAAAACTAGGAGGCAAAACTATTTTTTTTCCTTTCAGTGTCCCTTTGCTCAGTAAAATGCAGCCGTTTGAGCCGCTGCTGCCTGATGAGCTGCAGATCAGGGCTTGCTTCAGCAAGACAGCGAAGGATCCCTGGTGCCTGGCAGCACCTATGGCTTATACCACAGCACTGTCACCAGTAGGTCAATCCACCAGCACCACACGATGCTCTGGCAAGCTGGTGTGAAATACGCAGGGACTAGGGGTGAAAATTTTGGTCTTTTTTCCATTTCTCCATTGTAAAATGTTAGTAGCACTCCCCATCCTCGTAGGGACAGGCTGAGGGCTCTAAGATTTGTAACCCACCATGCAAAAAAAAGTCCTGTAAGTATTTAAGGGAAAATAATATTCACATTCTTTTATCACCAGCAGATGATAAAACCCAAGGCTCTAGGACTGGACAGACTGGTCATTTGGTGCAGTTGCGTTTCCTAATCAAAGTAGTAAATTTTGTGGTTTCCAGGACTAAAACTCAGCCCTTGCAAGGACTTGCCTCCAGGCAAGGGGAAGGAAGTTGCTTAACTTCAAATACTTTATTGCAATATCTTGACCTTTTTTTTCAGGCTGATTCATAATTTTCCACAGTGCACTTGAACTCAGCTACATTCATTAAGAGCAAATTAATATGCAGCCTCTAGCTCTAGTCTGAAGCAGGCCTTTGAGGTGCACAAAACCAGTGAGGCTCCTTGTCCGGAGAGATTCCCACCCCAGCTGGACCCTGCACTGCTGGGCCCCTGCTCTGGGTGACTCTCATGGATGGAGCAGGGGGGTGGCACCAGATCATCTCCAGAGGTCCCTTCCAACCCCCACCATGCTGGGATTCTGTGATTTTTCTCCCTCTTTTTAAGTTTCTGCAGAACCATCCAGAAGTCCCTGAATGTAATAAATTAAAGTTCTGGCTTAACAGATTGAAAACTCCTAATGGGAAGTGAAATGTTACTCGTAGCAAGATGCTGCACAAGTCAGCTATTTTGAGTGAGGGCAGAGCAATAGGGTGTGCTCAATCACTGCCACATTAAGCACTGCTCTGATGTTATATGAGAGGAAGAACCTGTCCCCTGATATTAAGAGTGCCTTAATTATGTGTATCTGAGCTTCTTCTGGATCACGGGCTCGCTATGATTCATGGCTTTGAGCTTTGAAGGAAAGCTGGCTCCTGGCAGCAATGTGGAGAGCCACGTGATGAGCCAGCCACGACAAGACTGTCTCAGCTGGGAAATGATGATGATCTCGGTGAGAAATCCCAGAGCCGCTGCACACAAGCACCAACACGTGGGCTGCACTGTTTGGGTAGTTTGGACATATTTTATTAAAAAAAAAACAAAACGGGCTGAGTCTACAACACTCGGAAAATATGCGGACCGGGTGATGAACTGGGAGTGAGTGTAAAAGTGAGAACTCTCACCCGTCGACGAAGAAATGGAACTCTGCAAGGTTTCCACCAAATCACAGGACCCTGGAGACAAAGATACAGACATAACAGGCAAGGAAAAGGTCACCAGTCTTTAATGTTTGTCTCAGCATCCACCTTTCGCCTCCACTCCAAAGCAGGTTTCCTTTAGGGAGGTGTCAATCCCAGCAAGCTTTGTTCATTCCGTTTCCCTGGCTGGCAAGACACCCTCTGCTCTACACAGCACCTCTTGCTGTCTTTGGGATTTGCGAAGAAAACCCAGCTAACTTTAAACTGCAATTAGTTTCTCACTCAGCACATTACCCTCGGGTCGCTTCGCTGTTGCTTCAGCATCATTTGCTGCCTGTCTTCGGCGGGGCAGGGTTGACATGAACACATCAAGCTCTTCTTATTTGCCCCGTAGGTCTGTAAATGCCAACCGCTCTGGGGCACCTCGTGAGAAAGCCGCTGCAGAGCTGTGGAACCACGTCGAGTCAAAACCTGCAAGCCCAGGCATTCTTCAGGAATGCTATTCATGTGTGCCATTTACTGAGTTATGTATGCTGATTTAATGGTAGGCAGGGGCACGGCCGGTTCGCTGGGACTGGGGCTGCTGGGATAGCCCTGCTGGTTTCACTGGGAAGGAGGATGGAGAAAGACTTTAGCCAAGGAAACTGCAGCGGGGGGATTTCTTCAGAGAAACTCCTGGGTTAGACCAGCCTGTGGGACAGTGTCAAGCAGACCAAGGGGCATGGTGGGTCAGTATCCATAATAGATCCTTTTACAAAAGCATTGTTCCAGAATATACAGGTGTAGCAGGGAAAACAGGATGTACCAAACCCTGGAAACACGAGGGTGCCAGACACTTAGAAGAGGATGGCTTGTGCCAGCTTGCTGAACTGCTTGGCAGTGGTTTTCCAGGCTTCCTTTAGGATTTGTTGAAGCAGGTGTGATGGTTACCACCACCAATACCTCCTCCAGATACTGTAGTGTGTCCAAAGAAGGGCAATGAAGCTGTTGAAGGGTCTAGAGCACAAGTCGTGTGAGGAACAGAGCGAATGAGAGAACTGGGGTTGTTCAGCCTGGAGAGAAGGAGGCTCAGGGGAGACCTTCTGGCTCATGACAACTCCCTGACAGGAGATTGGAGCCAGGTGGGGTTGGTCTCTTCTCCCTTCTCCCAAGGAACAAGCAGCAGGACAAGAGGAAATGGTCTCAAGTTGTGCCAGGTAAGATTTAGGTTGGATATGAGGAATATTTTTCCTCCAAAAGGGTTGTCAAGGGCTATCCCAGGCTTCCCAGGGCAGGGGTGGAGTGTCCATCCCTGGAGGGGTTTAAAAGACATTTAGATGTGGTGCTGATGATGTTAAAGGTCTTTTCCAAGCAAAATAATTCTATGAGGAGGAGGAATACTGCAACTGGTGACATGTTTTAAAGACTGAAGTTCAACCAGCCAGTTTTAATCGACTCCCACTCTTGTTGTGCTGACAGCAATCCATCATGTGCTGGAGATGCCAATGAGACAAGCAGACCAGGCAGACACAGCAATGGAAGGAGGTTTACCTCAGCTGTGTCACACCAAATTGTCCCTTTTGACACCATGAACAAGCCAGCAGTGAGGCCACTCACCGTTGTTGTCACCTCAAAGGCTTGGTCTAGCTGAAGGTGGTGGTGGTCTCCTGGCTGCGTGGACCACACCAGTGACACCCACACCTCACTGGTCCCCTGCAAACTGAGGATGGGGAAACCAGCTGGGCAGCAAACTGCTCTCAGTGGGGAATGGGAAAGTGTCAAGTGTTCAGGGGAAGAGAAACTTATGGGAAAATATGCCACAATATCTAGGAAGAGTAGTATTTGGTGTCAGGTAGCCACGAGTTTAACTGCTCATCTGGTCATTTTTTAACAGACTTTGATAACATCACTCCTCGGGATAATTAATTTGTATCAGAGCAGCACTCCCAGTGAAGGAAATCATCCCACAGGAAAGCTGGGACACTGGAAAACAACAACAGAGGGTGCAGTCACAGCTCATCCTTGTCCCAAGTGGATGCTGTGCTGATTCATCTGTATATATCCAGGAAAAGGTCATTTTGAGGGAGGACTTGCATGGGGAAAAATGGTTTACAAGTAGTAGAAACAAATAGTCCTTGCAAATCACTGAAGGTCACACAAACCAGCTGGGCCCAGCCTGACGAATCTGGGCAAAAAGCAGACTTTTCTATACAGCCCCAAGAAACCACAAACCCCTCCGTGCCATCCTGCCCCACCTCTGGCTCAAGAAAAAAAAAAGGGTCTATTGGTTTTTATCAGCCTACATTAAAAGCCACATTTTTTCCTATGCTTAAGAGAAAAAGTTTGTTTCAAAACCTTTAACCTTCTGCTGGAGAAAGCTTTGCATAAGGGCACAATAATTTTAATTATATTTTGAATAAGTTTGTTTTAAAGGAACAGAAATGTGAGTTGGGAAGAGTGTTAGTCAGTAAGAGTCAGTCTGATGCACTGTCTCCCATTTCCTCTGCTGGGCTTGGCGAAGAAGAGTCCAGCAGTTTATTCCTTAATGAAATATGATCCGGCAGCATCAAACAGATTAAGTTCCCAAGCTAATGAACAATCCTGGAATATTCCTTCACCATGTGCCTTCCATAAATTTGGAAGGAAAGGAAAACATACAGAAAAGTGTTCTCTTCACCTGCCAAGAGAACCTGGTAATGCTGGTTCAGAAGGTAGGAAATGCAACACCAGGCACGTTCACTTGGTGTTTTGGGGTCTCCCAGGCAGAACTGCACTGTCTCTGCTGCCTCCAGACCAAAACCTGCCACTGATTCGCCTCTGAAAACAAACCCTTGGAAGACACACAGACATGGGAAGAACACCCAGTTGTCCTCAAGGATGTCTGAGATGTCCTGAAGGTAAAATAGCAAATGAGGAGATTGGTAAACAAGGATGATGGAGCGAGACATCGGGTGAAGATGGCTTTTCATCCAGAACTGGATTTGGTGTCAGGTCAAGCAGGTTAGCAGGTCAAGGGAGGTTCTCCTCCCCCTCTGCTCTGCACTAGTGAGACCACATCTGGAGTGTTGTGTTCAGTCCTGGGCTCCCCAGTTCAAGAAGGATGGGGAAAAATACTGGAGAGAGTCCAATCTACTGGAGGCTATGAAGATGATGAGGAGACGGGAACATCTCTCTTGTGAGGAAAGGCTGAGAGTTCTGGGGCTGTTTATCCTGGAGAAGCCTGAGAGGGGATCTTAGGAATGGTTACAAACATCTGCAGGGTGGGGGTCAAGTAGAAGGGGCCAGGCTCTTTCCAGTGGTGCCCTGGGATAGGACAAGAGGCAATGGTCACAAGGGGGAACACAGGAAGTTCCACCTCAACGTGAGGAAAAGCTTTTTCACTGTGAGAGTGACAGAGCCTGGCCGGGGCTGTCCATGGAGGCTGTGGAGTCTCCTGCTTTGGAGACTTTCAAGACCCACCTGGATCTGTTCCTGTGTGGGCTGCCCTGGGTGACCCTGCTGGAGCAAGTGGGTTGGACTCGATGATGAGGTCCCTTCCGACCCCTGCTGTTCCATGATTCTATGGACTGGAAACAGCAAGCGAGATGAAGAAGAGGAGCTGGAATCCCTGCAGGCCACTGGCTCCCGAATCGAGGCAGCGTGTGCGCTGACTGATGCGATCTAAACAGAGTTGTTAAACACGAATGTTATCTGATGAAGCTGTAGAAGCCAAGCTTTTAGAAGTGAAAAAAATACTTCAGGTATTAAAAAGGCAAGGCATGCGCTTTGGCCTGTGGAACGAGATGAGTCATTGTGTCAGAGAGCAGCCTTCAGTACACGTGGAGGCTAAATGAATGACTGTTGATTACAGCTCCTCTCCTGAGGTATTTATGGGCATAATTAGACGGACCTTTTGGAAATTAAAGGTGACGAAGTTATAATGAATGAAATTTTCATTTAAGCGAGGCTTGAAGAATATAACGAATAAGGCACAGGAAGAGATGCAGGAAGGAAAATCCTCCTGGGAAAGTCCATTTGTCCCAGAGAAAGAATAAATGCAAGTGAGCAGCAGAATGTCCACTCCAAATTTTCAGACCCCCATACAGAATTTGCCATTTTCTGCACAGCATAATGTACATCGCATTCATTTATGTTCTATATTTCCTAAAGGAAAATATTGGGAATTGCACTGAGTCTCATTGGGAGGAATGGTGTAATAGGACATAACATGGAAGATCACTCTTCCCATTGCATTTACACATGTCTTAACTATTTAATCATGCTCATTACATCGTCTGGGCTGATGATGGTCTCTCAAAGGAACACAGATTTTAAAACAATTCCTGTCAACTGCTTGTTAGCCCTCAATATTTCTTTTCTTTTTTTTTTTTTTCCAGCCATGGAGCTGTGTGAGACATACTCAAAACATATTTTTCTATGTTTATGCTAGAAAAATCCTAGTCATGTCCAAGCCTGGGTGCGCGCTGCCAGAGCTGTGAAGGCATGATTGCAAGGTGGCACATAAATCAGCTTCTCTGCATGGGCAGTCCCTTCTTTCAGCAGACCAGTAAATAGGTCAGCACCAGTAAACAGGTCAGGAATTCAGGCTTTGAGGAACAAAAAATGAGATTATACGGCAAAGAAAGGGAGCTTATCCCCACAGTATGGGCATTGAGAGAAACACAAGGTTTGGATCTTCTGAGTTCTACGTGAACAGGAGCTTTTGTGGTGGGGCAGGCAAGAGGTAAAAGGAGCTGTTTGTGGGTTTTCAGACGTACTTGTCTTGCGTCAGAGTTGAGTACGATGGTATTACCCCTTCATGTGACTAAATCTTATTTCTTGAAACACAATCTCTGTCCAGAGCATGGGTGCTGTCTGGAGATGTGGGTGCAGCTCCCCCAGCACATCCTGGCTCCCCAGAGAGGGAATGCATCCAGCATCTTTGCTCTTCTGGGACTACTGGGAAGACATCAGTGTGCTCCACGTGTCTACTCCCCAAACAGAATAGCCAAAGTACTCAGGAATTAATGCTAGATTTGACCTCCAAGAGTAGAGAAGCTCTTCAGAGGTTTTCCTTATCTGAAAAGCCTCCAAATTCAACTTGCCTTAAGAAAATTGTTTTCTGATAGAAGTAATGAGCAACATCACTTACCAGCAGAGTGAACATGCATCCTTCTGTAGCCACCAGCTGAATGCACTGCTTTGACTTCTTATCAGCTTTGGGGTTTTTTTTGTTCAAAAGCATTTTAGCATCTCGGGAACTGTTTTCCACATTTTCTGTTTGTTTCATGAACACAAGAACAAGCCTGAGCCTCATCAGACCGTAAAAACTGCAAAAGGCAAACCTCTGAAGGAACTGGAAAAGTGTGATAAGCCCTGGGGCAACCCATGTTCCACTTCTAACATCCAACGTCCACTCCTCAGGGTATCACACCAGTGTTTGTGGGACAGCCCTCACTTAATTCAATGGGTTCCAGAGAGTTGAATCTGCTGGGATACCCTGGGTTTGGGAGCAGGTGTCCCCTGTATGAAAGATGTGGATGATCAAAAGTGGATTAGGAAGAACGTGTATGAATGATGATCAAGGGGCAGGAGCACCTCCTCTATGAGGGTTGGAGTTGTTCAGCTTGGAGAAGAGAAGGCTCTGGGGAGACCTTATTATGGCCTTTCAGTATATAAAGGGGGCCTACAGGAAATGCAGGGAGGTTCTTCATCAGAGAGTGTAGAGATAGGAGAAGGGGAGAGGCAAGATTTAGATTAGATATAAGGAATAAATTCTTTACTGTGAGGGTGGTGAGACCCTGGCTCAGGTTGTCCAGAGAAGCTGTGGATGCCCCATCTCTGAAAGTGTTTGAGATCAGGCTGGATGGGGCTCTGAGCAACCTATTCTAGTGGGAGGTGTCCCTGCCCATGGCAGGGGGGGGTTAAACAAGATGATCTTTAAAGCTCCCCTTTAACCCAACCATTCTGTGATTCTGTGAGCCAAAAATGCTCCTGGGAAGAGGGGGTGGTGGCAGCAGCATGTGTTTAATAGAGTAGGAGCTAATGAGTAGCCTTACTTCTGCTGGAGATAGTGGTGGAGATCTCTTGGCTCGGGACTTGGAGCAGCAGCAGCACTCTGTGTTCAGGGAATAGGTTGACCTCAAGCTATTCAGGACAACACTGATTTCACGGGTTAGGCATCTTTCTTATAACACATCCAAAAAGACTCTGAGTGATGTCCATCCAGATGAGGCTTCGGGACGCTGGAGCAGTCAGGCAGGTTACCCACACTGGTGTGATGTGTTCTTAACATTAACTGTCTGCTTGGAGCTTAGTAATGAGCAGGAATCCTATCCTATTAATAGCCTTCATTCTTCCCCAGTGACTAATCTCCCTCCCTAATTTCAAAGCTTCCCCGACACAAGGTGGACTGAAAATTGCTGAGTTTCTGGCTGTTTCGTTACTATTTTAACATCACGTGCTCAGACCCATCGTGACATTTCACACCTCACCCCTGCATGGGATACTCTGACCAAACTCACCCGCTCACACGAGGTTATGATTAGCAGGAATGATGGACTTATAAGGAAAATCATTTAAATCACTTGTATTCCTTTCCATAGCAGACTGACAATATTTGTGAACAAGGGGAAAGCAGCAGTCGCCGTGTGTCCTCACATTGGGAATTCTCTTGCTGCTGCTCTCAAAACGAAGCTCTGAAAGAAAGATCTGCATGAAACTGCAGTAGGAGAGGGTGCAAATGAATCTCTTGGCAGCTACCAACAGCTCCCTGGCAAAAAGGGATGAAGTATTTAGCAAGGGTCCATACGGGACCTGGTTTGTCAAGCTGGGAAGGGAAATAGGTAGAAGACTGTCAGGGGTAAAATTCAGTGAGATCTTGAAGTGGAGAAGCAGGTGACAGGGGGAACAAGTTCCAAGTGTGACACTTGGGCAGGAATAATTGATTGGATTGGCTGACAGTGGAAAACCAGCCATGGGCAGTTATCATGTTACCAGCGTGATGCGAGTCATGCCACTGTAAAAAAAGAAAAAGAAGTTTTAAAAAAAGAAAACAAATATCCTTCTTAGTTGTCTAAATCAAAAGTCTTCCTGAAGGTGTGCAGCTCCTCCATGTAAGCCCTGGCACATCTTCACTTGAAGGATGCAGGCAGTTTTGGGAGCACAGCAAGGGCAAGAGCACCACAGTGAGCAACAGAAGCGCTGGGTGGGCTTGAAGACACAACATTGGCAGGAACAATTCCACATCTGGAATGTTTAGCCTGGGGTGAAGAGTGAAGGGTCCTGTGCTAAATCTTCTCCAAGGCCTGGCTGATAAGAACAAGGAATCAAGGTGGGAGATGATGGCCCAGACCTCCTCGGGCAGAGGAGGAGAATTTTTTTGAGGTTTCCCAGATTTGGGGAGAGAGCTCCAGGCCTGGGAAGTGTGGCTGAAAGGAGCCCTGTGACCTGTAAAAAGTTCTTGTAAAGCTTCTTCATCGCTCTTGCGCAACCTCAGGTAGCTGAGCTTCCTCCCACCCAGCTACTCCACATTTTCACATCCTCGTTACTTTCTTGTTCTTGAGATCAATATTAATGATGTTCCAGGTTCCTCCTAAATTGCCAAAGCACATTCTCCAAAGATCCAAAATTTTAACTCTGACGAGAGAAGGGAGACCCTTAGAACTCATTCACAAGGCAAGTTGGGCACCAGTACTACTCTAGAAGTGCTGATTTCCTCTCCAGACCTTGTTCCCCCTCTGTTTAGTAATTTTACCTTCATTTCTGGATTGAGATCTCGGTTGCTCTACTCACAAAGAAACAGCAGAATGGGTGCCTGGGCACAGCTGGCACAGCCATAACAGGACGAGGAAAGTTGTGCTGTATGGGGAAGTAGGTCCCAGGCACCACCATGGTTGTCAGCCCTTCTTTTTGGTTTTAATTTCCTTGTTATTTGTTTAGCATGTGACCACCCAGTAGCCTGCAGAAGAATAGTGTAGGCGGAGGACTAGATTAAACCAAAATGTTCCTGCTCAAACTCACGTCATGTTAATTACAAACTGGTGATTTCCAGCTTGGAAAAAGCCGTTCTTGTCTATCTCTGAGCACCCTGCACTCCTTGGTCCGGGATGCAGTGAGCATCTGTTTGGAGGACCATCAGGAACACCTTGGGACTCTCCTGGAAAAATCTGATGACAGGATCCCTCACCCACAAAATAAAAACACCCACAAAGCTGAAAGCACCCATGGGTGCACCAGATGCCCTCACTCCCATGGATGAAGTTCATCCAGGTTGCCTGAGGATGAGCTTTGCATCCTTGTGTCTCACACCCATGGACATAAGTGGTGGTATCAGAGCTTCGAAAGCCCTGTCGTGTGATCCCAGCTCATCTCCACAGTGCCACAAAGAGCAGGGCTTTTCAAAATGATATTCTTTCATTAGCAAGGAGCAGCTCTGCTTGGAGAGGCCACTCTGCACCCACCTAATATTTTTAATGATGCAGGTACCATCTGCTACAAACGCAGCGGCTGCACAGGACCGCCTGCCCAATTTGGCTTTAATCTTATTTTCATTTTTGTGCTCTTGAAGGTTAACGTCAGAGCGGGGAGCTCAAACCCGAGCTCTTTTTTTGCTCGCAGCCCGTTCCGCATGCAAATACCAGTCCCTTTCTCAGACTGCCTGTAACCTTGACATGAAGGAACTGTTCCCGCAGATGAGAGAGGGAGAGATCAAGGAGTGTATCAGCAAGGCCAGGGCTCTGTGTTTGTGCTCCCAACTGCCTGACGTTTATTGCAGTCTAGACAATACAAGATGTCCTGGTGATGATGTGGCTCTGGTCCATGCACAGCCTCCCCCGGGGACAGAGTCAGCCTGGTGCAGGACACAAAGCAGTCTCTCGCCTTTCATACCACAGCATCATTTCCCCTGCCTTTTTTTTTTCTTTTCCCTTTATAATATTCTGCTTTGTACAATGGGAGTTGGCAACCCTGCACATGTATTGGCATTGCTTACATGGGGATTATTTCCACCATGGTATGGCTTAGATGCCAGAGCAGAAATCGCCATCCTGTCGTGCAAGGCACAGGGCACCTTCAGAGATGCTCGTTGATGTCTCAAGAGCCTGTAGTCAGTCAAATGTGGTGGTAGAAGGAAAGGATGAATATGATTCCTTGTCATGTAGAGGGGGAAGGTGCTGTGCTCAGAAGCACTTACAACTGGCAGGAACCGGTGTCTCTCATGACATCTGACAATTAACTGCCAGCAGTGTTGTGGCTCATGGCACAAGCACCTTTGTGCCTCTCAGGGACCTGCTGGAGCAGGTCCAGAGGAGGCCACAAAAATGATCAGAAGGTGAAACCCCTCTGCTGGGAGCCAGGCTGGGAAAGTTGGGGGTGTTCAGCCCGGAGAAGAGAAGGCTCCAGGGAGACCTTCTGGTGGCCTTTCAAGACTTCAAGGGGCCTGTCAGAAAGATGGGGACAGATTTTGAGCAGGGCCTGTTGCAACAGGATAAGGGGGGATGGTTTGAAACTAAAGAGGGAGATTTAGACTGGAGAGAAGGAAGAATTTTTGGACACTGAGGGTGGTGAGCCCCTGGCCCAGGCTGCCCAGAGAGGTGGTGGCTGCCCCATCCCTGGAACCATCCCAGGGGAGGTTGGGCAGGGCTCTGAGCACCCTGCTCTAGTTGCAGATGGTCCTGCTCCCTGCAGGGGGGTTGGACTGGATGGCCTGGAAAGGTCCCTTCCCATCCAAACCAGTCTGTGATTACACAAAATACCTTAATACCTTACATATAGTTCCTTCTGCTATTTCACGTTGAGGTGCATAATTGGACCAGCTTTTCCCCTGTCCCATTTCACATCTATTCCAAATGAGTGCATTAGTTTGAGGATTAGGTCTCCCTTGTGTCAGACCCCAGGAAAGGGCTGGGAGTTCATCCAAGGCCTGGGCTTTTGTTTGGTTTACGCATTGTGCAAAGGGTCAGTACTCTTGAGGGGCTTTCTACGCAGCCTAAGTCATAGGAGATTAATGGGATTTCATACAGGAATGAGTAGGAGTTGCATTCTACCCGTATTTATTTGGACGAGAGCCGATAACAGCGTGGGGATTTTCCAGACAGCACGGTCTCTGCTCAGATTTCTCCAAACAAGCCCGAGCAGACGGACAGAGTCGGGGGAAACAACAACCCAATTGGATTCGTTACGGTCACTTCTTATCCACCACCACCTTAGAACTGAGCCTCCTGAGTTGCAGGGTGGAAAGGGGCTGCTTCGAGGATGAGGATAAAAGCACAATAACTTGCCTTGGAAAGAAAATACAAAGGAGCATTTTAACCAGCAGCAGCTCTTCCTTGACCCCCTCTGAGCAATCTGACTGCACGGGGCCCCCATAGCTCCCTCCAGCCCCATGGTTTACAGATGAAGCTGTACAAAACCTTACCCCTCTCAAGCATTCAGTGCAGACACCAAAACCCCTTCCAAGCGATGGCCAGCACGGTAGTTTTGAGAGCTTTCCATCAGGGTAGCCCTAAGGCTTTGTAATTGCTTAATAGAGCTGGTACCATGTTTCTCTCACCTGCTTTTCCTGCTGCGGGCTGAGTTGAACGTTCAGCAAAACACCTCTTTTTACTGCACAAATACAGCAACTCCAACTGGTTAAGCCTCTCACTCTGGATTGAAGCACCACAGGGAAGTCCAGGGGATGCAGTTCTCCAGTTTAAAGCAATATTTACAATTTTGTCACAAACCTCCACCTTCTGCTTTGCTCTGCTTCAGGGCTGTGAGAAGGAAAAAATCTCTTTTTCCTCCCCCCTCCGCCCCTCTTCTCAGCTGCCCCTTCATCCCTATCAGTCATACGTTGACAGCTATGAATTACTGGGTGTTTGCCACATGAGAGATACAGGAGTTCTTTTCACACTCCCCTTCACACAAGATTAGCCACGAGAGTGCACAGCGTAAGTTACGCGTTGAGATAAAGCCCGGAGCTGCGACTGAAGTTTGTGTCACATTTTTCTGTCAGTAAAGACCCAAAGAGAACCCCCCCAGGACTCAAAAACCTCCAAAACCTCTACACCCAGCAGCAGCTTAAAGCTGAGCTTCTGGCTCCATCTGCTGACAGAGAGGTGGAAAAAAATGAGGAGGGAACAAGAAGCAGCTATAGCAAATAAATACATACATTTTTTAAAATAAATTAAATATAAATAAAAAGGCACAACAGCACAACTAAGGCCTGTTTTTCTACTTAACTAATCCAGTACCATCACTGTTAAAAGACAAACGAACCAGAGATTGCTTCCTCATGGAATCTTCTAACAGGTTCAAGATGTGCAGCCCTCGAGCAATAGGCGTTTGGGTCCTATGATGGAAGTAACCCATATTGCTAACTTTTAACCTTGGAAATTACTGTTTGATGCCATATATTCATGTTTCTGCAACTGAAAAGAAGCCCAGCTGAAGGACAAATGTCATAAGCATAGTTCCCAAGATTGCCAGCAGGAAAGGGGGGGAAAAAAAAAAGGGAAAACCTGCATTGTGTGTTTTCCTACCTCCCCACTGTTCACTGTGTTGCTCTTGCCTCTCACTGCTTCACACGGTGCCTTTAAACCTCGGTTTCCATTTTATCCATAAACAGTGTAATATTATTTATTTTATTCTTTTATGCCAGTATATACATTCTATGATTTCACGCCAAAACCCACGCACGCTTCTCTTGCCAAAGCACACGGGTGCCCAGCACAATTGGGCATTCTTCCTGCAAACAAAGCCTCCAGTGAAGCCAAGGGCTGCCCTAGGTGCCCAGGGAATGCTGGTTTGGCTCTTGGGTGCCTACATTACCACCCGGTGTTTGCACAGCACGGAACCCAGAGTCACTATTCATTTGGAGAAGCATTTCCCTATACCTGGTGCAAAGAAAAATCAGAAGCTGCTTCACAAAAATAGGTGCGGGCAATGTGATGGAGACAGATGAAGGCTTTACAGCCAAATGCTTAAAGCAATGTTTTGTAGCTACTTACGTATACCTTCATAAAAAATTTACTGCTGTGTAGCTCTTGTTAAAGAAAGCTAACCCCTCTGGATAGGCAATACAAATCTCTTTCAAGTCCTGTTTTAAAAACAAATGTCAATGACACCAGCAAAAAGCATCACCAAAGAAATGCCATTTCCACGCTCTCATCTCTAATACAAAGAAAAGCACTTGAGAATCACAGAATGGCAGGGGTTGGAAGGGACCTCTGGAGATCATCGAGTCCAACCCCCCTGCCAGAGCAGGGTCACCCAGGGCAGCCCACACAGGAACAGATCCAGGTGGGGCTGGAAAGTCTCCAGAGAAGGAGACTCCACAGTCTCTCTGGGCAGCCTGTTCCAGGCTCTGGCACTCTCACAGTGAAAAAGTTTTTCCTCATGTTGAGGTGGAGCTTCCTATGTTTCCCCTTGTGACCATTGCCTCTTGTCCTATCCCAGGGCACCACTGGAAAGAGCCTGGCCCCTTCTGCTTGACCCCCACCCTGCAGATGTTTGTAACCATTCCTAAGATCCCCTCTCAGGCTGCTCTCCTCCAGGCTGAACAGCCCCAGGGCTCTCAGCCTTTCCTCAGCAGAGATGTTCCAGTCCCTTCAGCATCTCTGTAGCCTCCGTTGGACTCTCTCCAGTATTTTTCCCTGTCCCTCTTGAACTGGGGGAGCCCAGGACTGAACACAATACTCCAGATGTGGTCTCACTAGTGCAGAGCAGAGGGGGAGGAGAATCTTCCTCAAGCTGCTGGCCACACTTTATGCACCCCAGGAGACCATTGGCCTTCCTGGCCCCAGGGGCCCATTGCTGTGCCAAGGATAACTTATTGTCCACCAGGGTGCCAAGGTCCCTCTCCATGGAGCTGCTTTCCATCAGGTCTATCCCTAACCTATACCAGTACATGGTGGTGTTCCTCCCCAAATGTAGGACTCTACACTTATCCTTCTTGAAATAGAAGGAAAGGACAGAAAAGGCATTTTCTGAGCTTGCTTTTCTCACTTCTTCACCTCCCACAAAGTCAAGATGCAAAAAAAAACCAAACTCAAGAACCTTATGAAATGTCTTGCACATTTTCTTTGCACATCTCAGCGTGTACATTACACTAACTTGCAAATTCTTTTCAGTCCAGCCTCCTTCAAATCCAGCTTTGCTCAGGACCAGCCCTTGGCTGAGCTATATACACTTGAGCAATAAGTGGAACAAGTACAAACCTGAAAGCACTGGATTTCTGGCACTAAGAGGGTAAGTGCACTTAGGTCGTCTACATTTTGTTTGGTAGTAAAAGCCCTGAAGTAAATTTCTAAGGCTAATTAAGATCCCAGACAACAAAACGCGAGACTGATTTACAAGCACATTAGTTATACAAGCAGCTATAGTTGAGTTTGAGAGGTTTAAAGCAGTGTCACTGAAAACTGGCCAAATCCCAGTTTCTGCTTTCTAAAAGAGACACAAAAAGCACCTTCCATGCTAAAGCAAACCCTTCTTTTGCCCTCTCTTTCTCAAACCAGACACGACATATCAAAGGCAGATGATCTTTCTGATAGCCTGCAATTCTGCCACTTTTGCCACCAGAAGAGGAGGAGCTTTGACATTTCCTTTGGCCATTTCAGCTCTTCCTGCTATCACACTGACAACTGCCAAGAGAGTTTTTATTGTTCTTGAAGCAGAGGTTAACTGGTGACAGGCTCAATGTCTTGGAAGAGAAGTGCTGGGTTCCTATCTTCACTTCTGAAATAATATATAGAGTTCTGTACTTGTTGTGGCATTGAACTGTAATTAAACCAAACATTCAAGGAAAAAAAAAAACCCAGCCCTGTCTGCTTTAGCTCCTTGTCTGCAATCATACATCCTCATCCTGGCTCTGCTTCCTGCCCCATTAGCTTTTCACTGGTTTGCACACAGCAGTGGTGGTTCACAAGCATCAGCACAGTTTGTCCCCCCTCCCTAGGACAGTGACAAATTGTACAGTCATAGAATAATTCTGGTTGGAAGAGACCTTTGAGATCATCCAGTCCAACTGTTAACCCAGCACTGCCAGGGCACCACTGACCCATGTCCCTCAGCACCACAGCTACAGAGCTTTTCAATCCCTCCAGAGATGGGGACTCCACCACTGCCCTGGGCAGCCTGGGACAGGCCTGGAAAACTCTTTCTGTGAGGAAATTTTTCCTAATATCCAAACTAAACCTCCCCTGGCACAACTTGAGACCATTTCCACTTGTCCTGATTCTTGTTACCTGGGAGAAGAGATCACCCTCCCCCCGGCTCCAACCTCCTGTCAGGGAGCTGTCAGAGCCAGAAGGTCTCCCCCTGACCCTCCTTTGCTCCAGGCTGAACAAGCCCAGGTCCCTCAGCTGCTCCTCACCACCCTTGTGCTCCAGCCCCTTCCCCAGCTGTGTTCCTTTCTCTGGCCACGCTCCAGCCCCTCACTGTCCTGCTGGGAGTGAGGGGCCCAAAACTGAACTTGGGATTCAAGGGGTGGCCTCCCCGGTGCTCGGTCCAGGGGGACAACCCCTGCCACATTAATGCTGATCCAAGCCAGGATGCTGGTGGCCTTCTTGGCCACCTCAACACACACTGACTCACATTCAGCCAGCTGAATGCACTTGAAATGCACTCGTGTAGGACATGGGACTCAGATATTCAGAGCCACCTCCCAGACACACATCCTGGGCACCATCATAGGAATCTGAAAGGTGAGAACCACCTGCCACTGTACCTCACAAGGTGAAAAATTGAAACTTAGGCTCTGAACTTGCCTAGGAGCTCTGGGGACTTCATCATCCTCAAGCCTGTTCTTGAATTTCTGAGCTGCTGAGGCAGGAACTCTGCACCCACCTCACACAGATAGTGCTGACTGTGGGAACAAGGCCCAGTTGAGAGCAACTTGGAAAACTTTCAAGCTAAAGCAGAAAACTCATCAATTACCCAGTCATTAAATTAGGGTAATTTAGGATGACAGTTTTTGACTTGTCTTCAGAAAGGCTATAAATACCTTGATTTTTGTAAGCTTGCAAAGAAACTGGGATCATGAAGCAACCGTAAGTTGAATAAAAAGCTCAGAAATCAGTCAGCATCTGTCTGATGTAGAAAGGGAAATATTTCTTCAGTTCTGAGCAGTCTTGGCCTAGTAAATCTGCAACCAGAAAGCAGGTTGAACAAGATTAGAGCTTAAATTGACCACCAGAAGCCAGACAAATATTCTCAGTAATAGCAGATGAAAGTCAGCAGACCAGACCACAAGATTTTACACGCATGTAATTCATGCTTATTACACAAATAAAAACCAGAGGGGAAACGGCTTCAAAGCTGCTCTTCAAAATGATTTGCAGACAAGGGAGTTTGAGAACACAGGCTGAGAGATAAAAATATAACAATATAAAACCCCCAAAGTTTAGGCTGTCCCAGAGAAGGCAAACAGCCTGTTGTCTGTGGCCTGGTGGATTCTTTAAATGGGCAGCAAGAGGGACAGATGGAGGATACGGTGGGAGAGTTGCCAACAGTAAGGACAGGGAAGCATTGAAACAAGGAATGGAGTCTTCTGCCCTACAGCCCTTCCAGGCAAACAAGGACAGAGCTGTAGCCGGGGCAGGGGGACAGACCTGGTCACATCCTTCAGCCTTGCCAGCCCTATCACACTCCACAAGTAAACTTTTTGGCTGCTAAGCATTTTTTGGGTTTACCTTTCGGTCTCTGAAAGGACTCCAGCAAATGTTATTTACATTATGGTTTCTTTCAGTTATTTCACTCCTTTCCAATCAGATTACATAAGCACAGCTTTCAGAAATGCCAAAACTTCCCAGGCAACACCTTTTGGAATTTTTTTTTCCCTTATTCCTAAGAGTCACAGTGACACATCCCCCCCTTGCAACACGAGGCCTTTCCCAATTGAAACCAGCCTCATCCACAGCAGATGACTGCTCATTTTGCTCACCCAAAACAAGGCAGGGGAAACAGTTCTTGTGACCCTAACCAGCAGATTGGGTCATTCCCCAGATTGCATTTAAAATACCACGCGATTATTTACTGCTTCCAGTTAGGACCATGAGACTGCCTTTAACCCCCGTGCCCAGCAAAGGGAACATTTTGCACCAACAGGGATTAAATCAGGGTTTAGTCTCAGCTAAAACCAACTCAGTTAAGAAATATGAAAAAAAAAAATAGTGGAAGAATAGCAGCCAACACTGCAACTGCACACAGAACACAGGACATCTTAAGACAGAAAAGTCCACTTGCCCTGTAAAGAAGCACAGCAGAAGCTTCCATATAGAGACTGACAAATATATAGACAATATAGTATATAGACTACAAAAGCAGCACTTTCTGGGGCTCTAGACAGAGCTGACTGCAAGTTGCTGTGGGGCTTGCTCTTTTTGAATAACTTTTGTATTTTACTTGCACATTAACATTTATTTTTTTTGAATGCAAGGCAGGTTTTAATATGAACATTCAGATGATAGAAGGTTTTGTAACAGTAAAACCAGATCTATACGGTCAGATCTACCGTACGAGATTGCAAAGCCAAACACCGAGACGAGGTTTGAAAACAGCATCTCTTGTGTAATCAAAACATTGTACACACAGGACACAGCTCAATGGGTCTCGGGTTCACCAGAGTAGCACCCAGTTTGTCAAGCTTTCAGCATTAGAAGTTTTTGGTTTTTGGCTACAGCTGAGAAACAGAAATGCATCCATTAATGACAAGTGCTTCCATCCTACAGACATCTCACCATGGGGCAAGAAAAGCCAAATGTGACAGTTTGGAGAGTTACATGAGTGCAAAAATCACCCTTACTAAAATATATATATATAAATGATCCTTTAAGCTTTGGCCAAGACTTTCAACAATTAAAGAGATTTCTACAGGTATCACCCCTCAAACATTCTGACTTAACTGTTCAGTAGGCAGACAATGAGATGAACAGAATCTCACCACTTTATTTTCAAGTATTCCAAGATTGGAAACTCTTTAAAATCATTCTTTATTGTCTTCAGAGCCATTATAATTTAAAGACATAGCTATGCTTTACGAGTTAAGTCCTCTTAGAGAGAAGAAACGAGAGATTCTTGCTTCAAGAGCAGGCCTTCATCGCACGTTTTTCAACACAGCACCTTGGGTCAGGCAGCAGACACACTTTAAAAGCCATGTGTTCAGAAAGACAGAATGGTCTTATGAATGATTTCGATGCACTCTCTGATTTCATCCTCCTTAATCACGAGCGGCGGTGCCAGCCGAATGATATCGCCGTGCGTAGGTTTGGCAAGGAGTCCGTTATCACGAAGCCTCAAACACACCTTCCAGGCATCGTAGTCTACGATTAAAGGAGCAAGAAAAAAGGAGACACACTCACATGTCAGCAGAAAAGGTGGCACAATTGCAGCACGCTGTTGTTTTCTGATGTAATTCAAGCTGTTAATCCCTAGAAACTTGTTCTCAGATGTTAGATTTTCCCCTCCTTGCGCCCTCCTGTATTCACTGTACTCTTCTAACTATCCTGGAACAAACATCCTCGGCCAGCCCTTCCATAATCTGACAGAAACCAGCTTTACAGATGTGGCCAGGCTTCTTCAGGGGAGGAGGCAAAAGGGTATTTGATGGGATCCAGACTCACCGTCAGGTTTTAACATCATCAAATAATTAAATAATTTGAATAATTAAAACACAAAACAGAACTAAACTGTTTGGACCTAGTTAAAAATCCCGTGTTTTTAACAGCACACAGTCACTTGAACCAAGTTTACAGTAGGTACAACAGCACTACAGCTGAGATCTGAATCCAAACATGATGCCTATAAACCATCCTCCCACTCCATTAAGATACTTTCAATTGAAGCTGAAAAATACTTTTTCCATGCTGTGATTGTGCAGTTGATGATATCCCCTTACCTTTGGTTTCCCGGATTACAATCGCATTCAATAGTCCTTTTCCTCTTACGGACGTTACGATATCAGATGGGGTCTTCATGAGCTCATTTCTTAGTATGTTACCCATTATTTCTGCATTTTTAGCCAAGTTTTCCTCTTCAATTACCTGAAGAGAAGTCAGATCTGCAGTCAGCTGAAGGGCACTGCATTTGTTTTATGTACCGTGCTGGAAGAGATGACTAATGACGTTACAAGTGCTGAGATACAAAAGCCATTGCATCCGGAGTGTCACTGCAAAGGCTGCACGTCCAAACCAATTAGTATTAAGCCTTTACTCATTCATGGTTACAAGAACCAATAATCTCTTTGAATTTCTATTCTAAATTAACTGCTTTTCATTTGCTGTTATTTACAAGTAAACAGTAAACCTCTGAAGATTCGTAATCTGTCAGGGACAAATACTGGGTACTGATGAGACTTTCTGAGTGACTTGCATTACAAGGAGTCAATTAGGGAGTCACAGAATAATTACAATATGGACTCTGGACGAGACATTTTCTTAGCTTCTGTTTGAGCTCCAGTAGCAGCTACATGTTATCAAGCTCACAGAGCAGCAGCCTCTGAAATATGGTACAGTGAAAGAAGCCAGTTTAAAAAGGTCTTTGTGAAATCAGTGAAACTATTTTACCAAATTTATGTGAGTGCCTTGAAACGGCCCCTAGATAAATTTATTTTTGTCCATAAGAACACAGAAATTAGGAGCCTCTTCCAGTAAAGACTTCAGAATTTAGTTTGTGATCTGTGCAGTTAACCACTACCGATTTTCCCTTTTTACTTTGAGACAAATTTCTACTCATAGCAGAACAGATAATATCACTTCTTTAAGAAAAGATCATGTCAGTGTGACACCCTTTTTTTCTTTGGAATCCAAACCTCTGTGACAACACACAAACCTCCAGCGCTGCCATTGCAACACGGCAGGCTAAGGGATTTCCTCCGTAGGTAGATCCATGTTCTCCAGGCTTAATGGTCAGCATAATTTCATCATCACATAGTACTGCTGAGACCTAAAATGAGAAGGACAGCCAATTGATTGACATTATTTAGAACAGCAAACTTCTGTATCACTAAAGCAAACTCTTCCTCAGGAAAGGATGATTTTCAGCCTACAGTGATAAATTACATTTACATTCCCAGCTCTGCATAGAGAAGAGCACATCTGACAATCCCATCACAGCTTAATCCCTTAAAAACACTGAGCTACAGTGGTAACGTGTAACATCGAACTCTAGCTGAGGGGCATTTCTCCAAACAGAATATTGTCTCCAGAGTTTCAATACTCTGTTTAACGACTCTGAAATACCTTCAATCGGCCAAAATAGTTCAAGGCATGTTGTAATTTCTAGCCCAGTCAGCAGGAATTTCAGTCACTCCAAGAGGATAAGATCAGTCATGTGGGGGTGCCAAACAAGTGAAATAATGCCAGTTGTTCAGAAATAGCTTTATAGTGTGTGTTTTAACACACATTAGTATTTTTCTTTTTTACTTTACAGAATTCATCTAGAAATTAATCACAGCAAGACTGTGATAAACTGCTCTCCAGAGAGAGTTCAAAAGACTTGCTGGTAATTTCAGAATGAAAAGCTGACCACTAAACACTTATTTTCCTGACAGAATAATATCAAACGGAAGACAACAGAGATATACCAGATCTATTCAATTAATCAACAAGAGCCAAATTCAGCAGCTTAAGAGGATGGCATCTAATAACTTGCCACTCTAACAAGTCAAGTATCAACATAAAGTTCAGGATACTATATAAGCCATTTCAGCAGTAAAAGAAATATTATATATTCCTTTATTTTCTTATGTGCCTCTCACAGGTTGGACTGTCTGGGTCATAAATCTTTCCAAGTACAACAAGCATTGAATTTATTGTTCTTCCAACTAGCAGACTTTCAGTGGTATTTACTTAAAAATGACTATTCAACAAATGGATATTTCTTCATTACTCACGGGATATAAGCCACCAGAAAGGGCCTTTCCAAGAAGAATGATATCAGGTCTCACATTTTCATGGTCGACGGCGAGCATTTTCCCTGTTCTGGCTAAACCAGTCTGGACTTCATCAGCAATAAACAGAACCTTTATAGAGACAAGAAGAAGAATAATCTACACCTAACAGAGGATGACTTTCACTCCCTGTCCTAACTCAGTTAGGACACAGCACAACTGCTGTAGTCTTAGACCTTGCATACGAGGATGACCTTACAGGTTATGTCAGTGAACACAGTGTGCAATGTCTAAGCCCCCTTGGTACAGTGAATTCCTTACGTTGTGTTTTGTGCAGAGATCCCGCACTCCCGTGAGATAACCTTTGTCAGGAACCACCACACCTGCTTCACCTTGAATTGGTTCAACCATGAAAGCGGCGACGTTGGGATCTTGAAGGGCCCGCTGTAAAAATGGACATATGGATAGGAAAGAGGAAAAGAAATAAAACCAGCTTTCACTCGGGTCAAATGAGATGAACTCACGTAGCAGAACCCAGCTCCAACCCTGGTGTGCTCCCTCAAATGACAATAACAGTGTTCATGCCAGGCAGTTATCCCCAAGTGCCATTTCAGTCCCAGGACAAAAGCCTATGTCCCTACTTGCTTTGAAAAATCAGCTGGTGTGCTTGCCTGGGAGATTAAAAAAAAAGCAAACAAAAATTGCAAACCCAGACAAACAGATTATCAGATCTGTTCATGAATAACCTCAGAAATAAACTCAGTTTTGTATTACCACATAGGAGGCAAACAATTGCACAACACTTCCCCAGTACACCTCAAACCAAAAAGAACTGGAGCCTCTACAGAGCAACTTCATCACCTTAAAGCAAAGTCCACAGCTACATTTTTGAACCATCAAATTCTAAAAAGTTTAGAAGTTCACCAGACTCAAGAGATATAATGTTTCCCAGCATGAATATACTGCAGCTTTTCTCAATATTGCCCCACAAAGAGAATGAATTCAGTTATCAGTCTGATGGATGTGGATCTACAACTCCAGAGTGCATTCAAAAGCCTTGACAAAGTTGGCTGAAAGCCACCAAATACTTACAGGGCTTTCACAATGGGCAGCCTTAAGTAGGTTCAAATCTGAGTAAGCTTTTCCATGCTGCAACTATAAGACTCTGAGAGACCTTTGTTTCCCCTAACCAAACTCCTCGGAGGTAAAGTTCTCTGTCCTATAAACCTTCCAACCTCCACAGTCGACTCACGTGTACTACACAGACCCAACAGAGGACTAACCAACTTGGCACTCAGGAAGATGATGGAGAAGTGGCAATGCCAACTTTCCTAACGTTTCAGGACTATCAGTGTTTGGCTGGAACACTCCTGCCTCCCAAGTTCCAAGTCCAGCATCCTGTGGTTGCCATCGAGCACCATCTACCCTTTAATACCTAAGCCCACATTATGAGGGTGGGAAATTTTAGGCTAATCAAAGTCAACGCTGACCAACAATTTGATAGGATGAACCTCAGAAAAGCCAGGGAAATGCAGATCAGCAGCATTTCCATAGATTAAGTGAACACCAGCCTAGCATGGTGTTGAGGGTGCTGTGAAACTGGAAAGCCTTGATTATGGCTACAGTGAATTCTAGTCATCTGGTCATTGAAGAATGCACAGAGTTTCTGAGAACAACAAGTCAAGTATTCATTTCAGAATCCAAGTCCTGCCTTTGGAATGTGTGCTACTGATCTAAATTCCCTTATGGTTTAAACAGCTGTTCATTTATACCTTGAACATCTTAGTGACGTTGGAAATGAATCAGATCCTGTGGTTTTCCTCTTACATCCTAAAGCAAAACTGAAAATCAAAACCAAAGCAGAATTCACACATACTTTCTATATGTAATTATAATATAGATATCTCTTATAGATGCCTAGGTACCTATATCTTAATGTCAAAGCACATGTTTCAAAGGATAAACTCCTGAACTTCCTGCCTCGCAAAAGAGACACTATAAAAAGAGTTCTTACAAGTGACCAAAAATTGTCAAATACCTCAAGAGCTGGTAGATCATTGTATGGGATCACTTCAAAACCTGGCATAAAGGGTCCAAATCCATCATAGCTGGATGGGTCAGTAGAACTAGAGATAGCAGACATGGTTCTGCCCCAGAAGTTGCCAGCTAAAAAAAATTGAAGAAATAAAGAGGGGGATTGTTACAAAACTAAGTTTTTATTGGACATAGAATTTTCCATATGATAATGAATTTAAAGTGTTGTCTAACATTAGCATATTAGCATCCTTCTGCTCATTGCTAGCATTTTACATGGATGCCATAAATACATTGTGTTGCTATATCAAAAGCAAAGGAAATTTATAGTATAAGACCTGGTAGGTATACAAAATAATTTCCATAAGCTTTGTTAGCAACCTAAAAAATTGAAAATAACTCAGGAAGATAACATCTTTCTAACTCTTACCAAGACTGGAATATGTTCATTTTAATATTCCAATCAACATACTCTCAGCTAATCACTGATAAGGTGTTTAATAAAAATAAGCAAGATTAAGGGTTCAACACCTCCACAGCATTACAAGATTTCCTTTCCTTCCCTTCTCTCTCTCTTTCCCTTCCTTTCCTTCCCTTCTCTCTCTCTCTTTCCCTTCCTTTCCTTCCCTTCTCTCTCTCTCTTTCCCTTCCTTTCCTTCCCTTCTCTCTCTCTCTTTCTCTTCCTTTCCTTCCCTTCTCTCTCTCTCTTTCCCTTCCTTTCCTTCTCTTTCCTTTCCCTTCCTTTCCTTCTCTTTCCTTTCCCTTCCTTTCCTTCCCTTTCCTTTCCCTCCCTTCCCTCTCCCTCTCTTGCCCTCTTTCCTTCCCCTCTCCCTCTCTTGCCCTCTTTCCTTCCCCTCTCCCTCTCTTGCCCTCTTTCCCACTTTCTTGCCCTCTTTCCCCCTCTCCCTCTCCCCCTCTCCCTCTTTCCCCCTCTCCCTTCTTTCCTTTCCTGCCTTCCTGCCTGCACATCACTTCCTTCTCATCGCCAGTGCAAACAGCACCACGCTGCTCAGCCCAGCACTGTCTGCCAGCAGGACGAGCCCTGCCAGTCCCTGCTGAGTCCCAGGCTGGTCACCCCAAGGTTATCTTAGCACAATGCTCTGTAACAGCCCCGTGGGCCCAATCCCACCCAGCCAGCACAGCACTCTGGCTGCTGCTCTCAGCCTGGCTCCACCGTAGCGCTCCAGCCTCTCTGCTGGCTCACAACCAAGCACAGAATCTACCTCTGATGTTTAAAGCTGGTTTTTGTTCTGACTCCAGCTACCCAAGAGAGCTTTTCCTCTGTCAAAATGAATTATATATTGTTATTGTTAAGGGGATGGTATAAATATATATATATATCCAGTTTATCAAGATGAGAAAGCACTAAAAGTTAATTGTCTGAAGGGCAAAATAAAATATATATGGGAGAGAAGAAGGGAGAAATATCTTTGTTCAAAGAATTCTCAAAGAGACATAAAAACCCCTACATGATTTCATCCCCACACCCAAAATGCAATATTCAACTCTGCATTGCAATTTATAAGTGCTGCCTAATGAGAGTTTATGGTTTAGCTACTCTATGTACCAAAAGTCAGAAGCAGTATTTGCAACTGAAGCAATTAAAAAAAAAAAAAAAGGTCAATATATAAGTAGTAAGTTTTATTCTGGAAGGTTTTATAAAATACAGAGCCACTGAACAACATTAGAATTGCCAAAAATACTTCCCCTATATATAACCAAAGAATTCCAAAGGGAAGTTATTTGAATTTGACGTATTTTATTCTTATTTTAAGCAAAGCACAATAGCCTTTGCAGAGGCAGGTAACATCTCCCTGTTACAGAGGCAAGCAGAGAAGCAGATAAAGGGAGGAATTGTCCCACGTATATAATCAGAACTTTCCAGGGCCTCATATTTACTTTAGCAGATCACTTTTACTTTCACTATATCATCGAGACTACAATATGGCTTTACTGGGTTAATGCCAACTTCTGGGTTAATGCAGAGGAAAAACACTGGTAGGGAAAGCCTAAGAGGGATGCAGGTTTAAGTCAAATGTGGAATCTATGAGAAGGGCAGTAGCAATTTCAGGAAGGAATTCAGGATAAATATATGTAAAAAACAACCCTTTAGGAATAAAAAGATGCTGCACTTTAACACCTAAGCAGCGGTAAAAAGAGCATGGAGGACTGAATGCACTTCCCATGTGACTTCAGGCAGCCACTCATCAATTTTTGACAAATAAAAAGGTTAATTAGTACAAATAAGGTCCATTTGATATATTCAATTGCTGTGTATAAAGCAATTGATACTGTTTATAAAAATATATATTTATAAATCATTTAGAAAATGTGTTAAAAGCATTTATAAAATGCTGTTTAGAAACCACTGTATTAACTATGGTTTCCTTCCTGATTTAAGCCCATTTTTGCATTTCTCTTGCAGAAACAAGAGATTACCAGCAGCTCCTGACAAAGCACAACTCTCCTCGCTGCCTCTTGACAGATACACCTCCACAAGGGAGAGGAGCTGACATTGGTTTGTCATAGGAATTATACTCATAGCTCTTGCTTTTGCAGTCACTTCTGTTAAGATCACACATGTTTCTTAAAGGGTATTACATTAAATAAATAAATTTATAATTCATTGTAACTATTTAAGGTCAAAAATCAAGCAGCTGGAAGCACACACGGAATAATTTATCAGCAGAATATATTTAAGACTGAGCTTCACAATTTAGGAGGAGGCACTTAGAGAACCTTAAGGTCCTGCAAAGGCTGCTGTAGACACAACAGTAGGGGTTTTTAAATGAGAATAACGAGCTGCAGATATGCAAGCACAACACAAGCAACCTTAGCTTGCATTATTAAATCATCAAAGGTTACAGAGACCTTCGACAGACTTATGTCAGTGAAAAACTGAATCACTGAGAAGACTGCAAATAATTGCTACAGCTATAGGAGAAAAGAGTGCTACAGCCAGTGTGCAGAGCTCTCTTCCTCCTCAACAGCTCAAATTGTAACATGCACTTAACATACCTGCAAAAATAATCTTTGCTTTGTATTTGGGAATTCCTTTCACAGTGTAGGCCCACTTCCGAGCCAATTTACAGGCAGTTTCTCCAGCTTCCACTCCTAAAACATAAAGCAGTACCAGCATCACGCAACAGGCCATTGATGTGAGGTCAAATGTTACTAAATTGTTTCTAAATCTCACAGACAGGAAATAAAACTGAAATAAAATCTTTTTTTTTTACCTGTGTTCATCGGGAGAACTTTGTTATAATTGAACATTTTGGTGACAAACTCCTCGTATTCACCAAGGACATCGTTGTAGAACGCTCTGGATGTAAGAGTCAGTTTTTCAGACTGAGCTTTCAGAGCACTCACAATCTTTGGGTGACAGTGGCCTTGATTGACAGCACTGTAAGCACTCAGAAAGTCAAAATACTTTCTGCCTTCAACATCCCACACATAAACACCTAGAAAAACAAAAGCATGGTGAATACACAAAATAAAGGAAGACATGAGGTAATACTAAATGGTGTAAGCTAAGAGCAACAACACGACCTGGTCAAATATAAATGGTATTCTCACTGTTCCTTAGGGCATACTTGAAAGGCTCTCTAGCTAGAAAATACTCAGTCGACAAGGAAAGCCTGAGCAAGAAACTAGTACAGTACAAATAAATGCCCAGTGAGGAATAAGGAAAAGCAGCACTTCCCCTATAAAGCTGCTATTCCACTAAGTTAATAATATGAGGATATTACTTCCCCTCCATGTCTCTGGTTTGAGTCTACTAAAAAGCAGATAGAAAATACTTTTGTGAAAGAATAAGGATTGGAGGTCACAGAAGAAAGAACAAAGCAAACAGAACCCAAATAGTCTCGAAATTTAAGAGACTGACAGCTCTGAGCTGTCATTTCAATATAAACTCATAGAATTTAACCTGCAGAGCATGAAAGCCCCTTAAAGATAATCAAAGGCCAGAGTAAATTTAAAATAAGCAACAGGAACAGTAGACAAGGACTGAAATAGGGTTGCAGTGCATCTTTTCACATTAACAGTAAACATCTCCACACAAGGTAACAAGGAAAAGTTGCTTGAAACTTTCTTGCTGAGTTATTCTGAATTATTAAGATGATCAGAAATTAGACCTCTATTACACCAAATCATTTTAGAAAGACTACACTTTTATCAGGTGGCCTTATGTAATATGATCCAGTTCTCTAAAAAGCAATTAGCTGTCTTCATTTCATCAATCATCTCAATTCCACCCAACCCCCTCGCCCCAAAAAACTGCCAAAAGTTCAGGGATTTATGAAGCCACATTCATTATGCCCCGTTCCCATCCCATCTACAGAGACACATCCCACCTACAGCACACAGGGAAACTGAAATAAAATACCTTTTCCTTTCTCCAGAGCGACAGGCAGCGGGTGGTAATTGTGGGCACCATATTTAGCCTCACGTTCAAATATGAAGTCAGAGGTTGGTTGCCCTTGAACGGTTTTTTTAGCAGCAACTGAGGTAGCAGAACTCAGGGAAGAGTGAACACCTCGGCAGAGAACAGCAATGCTCTGAGAGCGGCTTAGCTTGGAAAACATTGTCGACTTCAGGTATGTTGTTACAGATCTGAGGTGGGGGGGGAAGAAGATAGTTAATAATTAGCACTAAGAACGCTTCAGAAGAAACAGATGATGCTATTTAAGTGGTTTTACTGCCAAGATTACAAGTCTTTTGCCATTCAGCCAAGAAAGTTTAGATGAAGTATAACTGTGTTATATATTATTATATATTATTCATATATGAATGCTGTGCTAACTTCAAATAAGGTGGGTTTTTTTTCCTATTTGAACGTCCACTCACAGAAAGAAAAGTAAAATGTGTGACTCCCCGAGTCTGTGAACTAGTCATATAATTTTTCCTAGAAGTGTTCCTTTCTCCTCGTGCCTTAAATTG
Source organism: Todiramphus chloris collaris (assembly GCA_025345505.1). Taxonomy (NCBI): domain Eukaryota; kingdom Metazoa; phylum Chordata; class Aves; order Coraciiformes; family Alcedinidae; genus Todiramphus; species Todiramphus chloris. Next base: position 11,935,321 of record JANVCC010000077.1, read on the forward strand.
GGTCTGGATTTATTCATATCAACTACAATAAGAAAGTTAAGCTAGTCATACTTTTGGTGCTATCTGAAATGCCTTTAGTCTAACAAAGATCTGCATAAGACAAATCACAAAATCAGAAAGTAAATCATATAATAGTGGAAAGAAACACAGGACCCAAGTAATGTTGAGCTGATAATATTACCAAATTTGATAGGGGATTGATTAGTTTTAACTGAGGTCAGCTTTAAGAAGTTTTTAACTTTAACTGCTACATGAATCATTATGTTTTGGGTTGGAAGAGCCCTTCAAAGGCTCTAGGCCAACCCTCACCAAGGCTGCTGTGGTTTTTATAGACATTGCATTCTTAATTTTCAACGTTGCCACCTACTCATCAAGCACTCTGTAAGTAGCATTTGAAGACCACCAAAAAAATAGATTGAAACTAATAGTGTGTCAGATATTAAGGATCATTACAGCACCTTGCATTTTCTTTTCTTCAGTGATTTCCCCTGGATACATAACTTTGTACTGTTAACATCTAAGGATGATCTGAAGGGAGAATTTCATGAGACAAAACAAATTTCCTCCCTGTGCCTACACCTGAGTCAGAATGAAGATACATCCCACAGAAGGGAAAGTGAGATGGCATTTTAAAAGCTGTTCAAGCCACCAAGGAAACAACAATCGCTTTGGCAAGACCAAGAGTTTGCAAAGCTCAGATTCCTAGCCTTGCTTAATAGCACGCTTAGGAACCGAGCCCAAAAGGAAGATCACAGATTACAGTGACAAGTGCTCTGATTATCAAAAGCAGCCTCCTTTGTAACATTCTCCACAGCAAACTGAAGAGCAAAGCAGCCTTGACACTGCTGTATTACCTACAAACAAAAGCACACTGTAAAACTTAAGCAAAAGATACTTATTAAGTACTAATGGGAGAATGCAGGGATGGTTTACACAAGGGTGGTGTTATTTCAGGCTGCTTGCAGAGACAGAAATATTAAGTCATGGATTTATTCTAAATTTATTTTGGAACAGGTCTGCACACGGGGTGTCACCTTAAACAGAGAAGCATTTCAACCAGCAGACTCCTCAGACACTAAGGAAAAACTCGTTTGGTGTGAGGGTGTGGGAGCCTGTGCCAGGCTGCCCAGAGAGGCTGTGGAGTCTCCTTCTCTGGAGAGATTCCCACCCCGGCTGGACCCTGCGCTGCTGGGCCCCTGCTCTGGGTGCCCCTGCTGGATGGAGCAGGGGGTGGCACCAGACCAGCTCCAGAGGGCCCTGCCAAGCCCTCACCACTCTCTGATTCTGTGATTACAGCTGTTCCTCCCTTCAAAGCAAAGCCAGAGGGCTGTTTTCTGCACCTATCAAAATCAGTTACCAAAATCCAAGTCTTTAGGAAGAGTCAACAGCCTCCAGTCCAACTAGAGATGAACAGCAGCTTCAGAGCCCTGGACATTTTACCAGCTATCATCCACGCTGTTAAATATTAGCCATTTGTCTTAATACTTTTTGAGTATTAATCAAAGATTTTGCAAATAAAAAAAATAAAAAAACCAAACAAATACTTGTCTGTGAAAGAATTTTTTTTGCCAGAAACTGAACTTAGCTGCACTACTCAAAAGGACAACTTCCTTAACTCCTAGCCTGTGACATTTGGGCCCCTGGCACCTCTACGGCAGAGCAACTAATTCGATCACAAGATTCTGTATTTTTGGAAGTTTTCCAGACATTCCTGAAATGAAAGCTGTAAAGAAATGAAACTCTCATCTGTCCCGTATCAGAGAGCTAGCTTTCTGCATGAAGAATCACAGATCACCAACTTGAGTTCTTCTTTTACTTCTTTCAGGTTGGAAAATACTAATCAGAAATTTTTAAAAGGGCTTTCCACTCCATGAGGAGAAATGCCTGGCAAACTGTGCTAGTGAGGCCACATCATTTTAGCTGAGGTGTGAGAGATTACCTAGAATAGGGCTGGGGGAAGTTGGGAATTACAGATGCATCTGGAGTTAAAAGGTGAAGAAAATAATAATCAGCAAGACAAGATGAATAGAAATCTCAGGAAAGAGGAGGAGCAAAATACAGGAAGGGAAAAAAAAAAAAACCAAACCAAACAAAACCCCACCAAACTTACTACCAACTGTGAGGAAGTGAGAAATATGATCATGCCCTGCAGCACGCAGTACTGGAATCAGGGCATTTCACCAAGTGGAAAAGTTCTTGCATCAGATTGGAATAGCTACTCAAAACACAGCTGTAAAACATACTTGAACAACTTCTCAACTGTTGAGCAAGAATAATCCAGCCAAGAGTACTGGGCCTGCACACCTCACAGCTCAGTGGAATGGCTCTATGGACCCAACCCCTGAAGTTGGTACAATTCACTGGGTATTGGGTACCACACACCAAAATACACCCCCGAGGTAAATGCCATATATTATCAAGTACCCGGAAAACCCTCAGATTCCTGTTGATACAACATAGGAGAATCTGTGCCACACTCCAACTAAAACCATAGGAGATGAATGTTCAAGAGGACAAGCTATAGAAGGAGGGCTATCAGTCTGGACATGCCGAACTACCCTTCCAGACTAGAACCCCATCAGAACCAGCTCAGGGCCCAGACTCGCAGACGAGAAAGAGCAAGAAACTCAGCGGTGAAATACCAGAACCCTGGGCCAAGGCCACCGCAAAGGCAAAGACTGTCTCCTGGATGAGAGCAGGGCCTGACAACAGGCACAGAGGAGAGAGATGACTCTCTGCCCACCCCTCGGGACATCCCCCGCTCCCCGGGGTGGGGAGGGCGGGCAGGCGGCGGCCCGACCCCAGCCCCGCAGCGGCTCTGGCTCTGTCCGCGGCCAGGCGCTCCAGGCCCCGCCGTGGGGCAGCCACCGCCGTGGGGCAGCCCGGCCCCTCCCGCTGCTTTGGGGACGGGGCCTGCTGCGGCCTGGCCCGCACAGCCGCTGGCCGGAACCCGGGGCAAGGCGGCACTGCGGAAGGCAGGAACGGGCCCCGCGGGCCGGGCCGGGCCACTCCCGCCGCGCTGTACCTGCCACCCGCCGCTTCTTCCTCCTCCTCCTGCTGCTGCTGCTGCTTCTCGGCCCGGAGCCCGCGGCGAAGAGGCGAAGGTGGCCCGCGGCAACTGTCACAGCTCCTCGCTCCGCCGCACGCCCCGCCCCCGCCCGGATGACGCCACGCCGCTGCCACTGCCGATTGGCTACCCGTGTTGACTGGCAGCTCCACCCCTCCCCGCTACCCACTCCCTTCCCGGCGGCACCGTCCCTCCCGCCCACGACCGCCTCCACCGCTTCTGATTGGCGAGTACGCTCCGCGCTCAGCCAATCAGGATAGGCCTCCGGCACCCCCCCCCCCCGCCCCGCCCCGCTCAGGTTGTTCCCTCAGAGCCGCCGCCCCCGCGCTTCCCTCAGGCCGCGCGTCCCCGGCCCGGGCGGGCTCCGCTCCCGTCTGCCCAGCTGGGCCTCGGGGGCGATTGCTGCAGCCAGAGAACTTCCCCCCCTGCCCCTCATCGTCAGGCTGAAGGCCCCGGCCCTGCTGGCTCTGCGGGGCTGCGCTCACTGCCCTGCCGCCGGGCCTCACCTCTAGGGTGGCTCTGCCCTAGCGCCCGTCGGCCCTTGGCCGCCCTTGCCCCTTCTCTGGGGAGTTACTGCAGAAAAGGGCGAGCACGGAATAATTTCGACAGGGACTGAGAAGGAATTAATGGAAACGGGAGGTCTGTAGGATCATGGTGGGAGACCTTATAGTGGCCTCACAGTACTTAAGAGGGGCCTACAGGAAAGTGGGAAGGAACCCTTGACCAGGGAGTGTAGTGATGGGACAAGGGGTTATGGTTTTAAACTTAAAAAGAGGAGATTTAGATTAGCTATAAGGAGGAAATTTGTTATTGTGAGGGTGGTGAGACGCTGGCACGGGTTGCCCAGAGAAGGTGTGGATGCCCTATCCCTGGAAGTGTTCAAGACCAAGTTGGATGGGGCTCTGAGCAACCTGGTCTGGTGGAAGGTGTCCCTGCCCATGGCAGGGGGGTTGGAACTAGATGGTCTTCAAGGTGCTTTCCAACCCAAATACTGGTCTCTGACAGTAGTGCAGTATTGACAGAGCCTGGATATTCATGCCCTGATGCTTTTGGAGGTCTGCAGGGCCCAAGGTCAGCTGCAGGATGGCCAGCATGCTCTTGCACAGAGCTGGGAGCCAGCAGGTGAGCAAAGGCAGGCTGTAACTGGCCAGCACAACCCTGACCTTTCCCCAGGCTAAATTACACTTGGAGAGTGTTTTGTAACCAGAAAATCTGGACGTTTACAAGGAACTGTGAGGTGTGTTTGATAAATACATGCTGGTTTTAATCCACAAGAAAAACACTTGAGAATATTTCACTTTTTCTCTCACCTCACTAGTGCAGGACAAACCCAAAAAATTCAGTCTTAGCAGTGATGACTTCTGGGTTACCCTTGCTTTTTGTTCATAAACTGTCCTGACAAGTTTATCAATGATGGAAAAGAGTTTAATGTTTATCCACAGCAAAATCATGGTATCCTCGGGTTGACAGTACAGAGAATTTGCATAACTCCCCTGCACTAAAGCAACCCTACGTTTGAAAACACTCCTGAATCTTGTCATATCTTCTAACCAAATTGCTCAAACCTCGGGTGTCACGGAGCAGCTCTTGCTTATGCTTTTGGAGAACAATGCCCGCAGAGAAAATTTTCCCAGTGTGCAGTCAGCTTGATGCAGTGAGGGTTGGGAGTAGAACAGATGATACTGTGCTCTTAATAAATGCACATGCAGATAAGCTCAATTTGCTGATATATTTATGTCTCTTACTAGCCTAATTCTGCCAACGAAGAGTGCCCTGTGTCTGCTGCCAAAGTTGAACGTGTGAAGGACCAAAAGGTAGTGCCTTAGGTGCTAAATTGCAAAACACATTTCAGAGTCATGTCTGTTGAGTGAACACAGGATTGTTCTGTGCCAAGTTCCCCAAGTCTAGAAGCAGTTCTTCTGTAGGAGCTACTGAAACCCCTTTATTTCTATTTTTTGTTTGTTTGTTTTGGGGTTTTTTGTTTTGGGTTTTGTTTCTCTAGTTTTGGGTTGGGTTGGGGTTTTTTTTGTTTGGGTTTTTTTTTTGTTTGTGAAACAGCTAGAATTTTTAGGCTGCAAATAAGCAATGACCTACCTGTTTTGAGTATTATCCTTGGTCCTAGTTCATCTGTGGTGTAAGGAAAAAATGGAATAACTTTGTTTGTCGTATACTTGTGTGTCTTAAATAACCTGCTTGGACACAGGCCAGGATTTGAAATCTGTGAGATTGATGGGATTTTCCTGGGTAAGAAATGCAGGTTTCAGCTGCCTGTTGTGGGTTGGTTTTTTTCACTTTAGTATTTCATTAGCATGGTAGAGAGCTTATCAGTTTGCTGAAGTGATGCTAATGATGCCTTCTACCTATTTAGCTGCAAAAATAAGATGCTGGGAGCTACATTCTTTTCATCTTTCATAGATTGGACTCAAGAGCAGCCTTTTACCTGCCATTAAATGCTGGGTTTTTATCAAGGACACTTCAAATTGTCTTAGATTTTTTTTTCTCAGAGGAAGCAGAAAAATGTAGAGAGGGCAAAACTTGTCCAAAGGATTTAAATAGCACTTATCAACACGAGGGAAATACGCATCTGAAAATTGAAAGGACGCAAAGTAAAGGCAGACAAGATCAACTGATGAAGTGCTGAGTCTTGGGTTCAGGGTCTGCACATGGATCTAGAGCCATCCTGCCCTGCAAGGTGATTGCAGAAGCCAGGCATCCAGCTTCACTCCCTGAAAACAGCCATCATGGACCCAAGGAAACACTGCACGTTAGGGTCTGAACCAACCAACCAAGCCTCAAGCAAGAAAGGACTTGCTTGCTTTTGGGTTCTGCAGGGCCTGCAAGAAGAAGAAAAAAAAGTTTATCTGCTCAAATACAGACATAATAAGGAATGTACAGACTCTACATGTAAATGTATTTTTTAAAGCTGGTATAGACTGTTTCTGAGACTAGAAAATATGAGTGTGAAAACAGCTGGTATCTAGTTATTCAACAGCCAAGAGAGAGTGACTTCAAACCCCTGTTTAGTGTAAGCTTGATCACAGTTTTATATAGGATCAGTGTAGTCCTGCTGTGCCTCACTTTCTTTCCTCCTTTGTTCTCGGTGCTTATAATCAAGACATAGAAAATACTCACTTCTCTTCTTCAAATGCTCTCAGGTTGGAATTTTAAATGGTTCACATTGTGCACAGTGGCAGCTATTACCGTAGATCTTTAAGCAGTTGCTCTCAGCTAGATGTAGTATTTCCTGTGATTTAAAAAAGGAAAGTAGAGGTTTAATGTGCACTGTTTAGTTACCTGTAGATACCTAAAAGACACCACACGACAGTAACCAACACATGAAAAACAGAAGACATGAAATGTTCACATTTTACAGTAATTTGCCCCGCAGAAAAGAAGAAAATCTTGACCTACTTGAGGAAAGAGGGTTATTATATTCATTCTGCTTATCCAGAAAATACAATTTGACGTGTAAGTAAGCCATAAAGTTATAAGAGGGAACAAGTTAAGTCATGCCAGTTGTTAGGAGTAATTCTGCAGCTCTGTCTCTGGCAGAAACGCTCGTTGAAGTCATCTGGAATTAGGCACGTGAAGAGATGGAGGAGCTGCATCCCAGTTATTGTGATTATTTAGAGGTAAGGCCAATACAGGGCAATTACAGCCTTGGCCTCCTAAATCGGTTTGACCGCACAAGCTCGGTGCGTGCCCAGGATCGATGTGCTGCTCGCGGGAGCTGCTGAAGGCAACAGAGCAGTGGGAGGGTTGTGGGACCCTTTCTGCAGCTTAACACTGTCTTAAGTGTCCAAAGTACCTCATCCATATTTAAGCATCAGTGTTAAATTCTTCAGAAGAACCCCCATGGCAGGGGGGGTTGGAACTAGATGATCTTTAAGGTCCTTTCCCACCCAAACCATTCGATGATTCGATGGTATTTTTTCACTCAGCTCAGAGGAAGGGTTCCTCACCTCAGAGCGAGACCCAGAACGGTCATCAGGTTGGACATGGAGTTCATCCAAGTCATGAGGCTCAAGGTGAAAGTTCATAATTACCTAAAACCAATTCAAGTCTACAGTGCTGGCAGAAAGATAGTCTCACCCCTCTTCCCATCTCCGGGAACACCACAAGGGTAGTCTTTGCCCTTTGCCTCTTCTTGAAACTGCACTGCCACTCAGCCAAAAAAAAATTTCAACACTTCTCTGAGTCAAAGGCAGATTTGAAGGCAAACCTAATGGTTAGCATATTGCCCTGGAGAGCTCAGCCTGCAGTCCCTGCCTGCACACCAAACAGCTTTCCGAGAAGAGTGTGATGGTGTCACACACTCCACAGAGCAGCCTAGGGGATGTTTGTGTCACCTGCACAAAGACTGACAGCATTCCAGTACACAGCGATGGGACTCCTGTAACGCACGTACACGGGAACGTGGGGGCAGGGGCTTGACTGCTGTCAGGAAGTGCCTGGTGCAATACCAAACCTACACAGGGGTAAGACTTTCCTGGGGCAGATGTCTCCTATTTGAAAATGTCTGTAAAAGACCCAAGAAGAAGACAAAGGTGCTTTAGTACTATGGTGAAACCAATGGATAAATGGGGGACTTCAAGGATATCCTACTTGTACACTTCAGTCTTGCTTTCATCAATGAGAGCTGAAGTTCATGCAGAGTGCCTTGTATAGGAAACTGGCTTTCCGTGGCCCATGTTTGTGTTATTCTGCTTATTTACTGACAGCAGAATTTTACATTAAGACATTTCTTGCAGGACAAGAAACTTCAGTCTTTTCTGCAGCACAGCTAGAATATTTTAGAGTGCAGTGAGTCCGAACACAGGGACAACTGTACATTACATTACACAAACTGTAATGCATGCAAAGCATATCTGCCAGCTCGAGTTCAGTTAGGGATTCCTTTTTTAGCTCATATCCTTCAAGGTAATTTGGCAATGCATAGCACAGCCCCCTCACAATAGTGCTGGTTTACTGGGCAGATGTTTGTTAACCCATCTTAAAGCATCACAGTCGACCCTCAGAGCTGATATTCCTGTTGCAATATAAACCTTCAGCTGTAGTTAATGCTTACTGTCCCCAGTTTGTACCTTGGCTTATCTTACAAGGATTTCAAATTTGTTAGGTGACAGCGTGGATAACTGAATTACAGTATCAAAATAAAGTTTAAGTTGCTGTCTTCTGTGAGGCATTGTTTCCTACGTTTGAACTTACATTTGGTTATTTTCTGTTGCAGCTTATCAATGGCTATGTCCAGAGCCTTCCACAAATGAGACAAGACCTTTTGTTTGTACGTCAAACCTGGATTTTAAGGTAAGTGATAAGCTCTTTTCTTTCTTGAACTTGTAGTTAATTAAATATAAGAGCCTTTCTACGTGCATTTCTGGTGAGCATCACATTCCTTGGGCATCACCCTACCAAGAAGACACAAATAGAGAGAGTTTAGGGAAAGCAATTTTCAGGTGTATCAAAACAGATGAAAAGAGCTGTGTATCTTCACCTCACCAGTGACTAGTTTCAGACTTTTCTCTACTTCTGACATGCAACTCTGACAGCAGAGTGCCTGCAATTCCAGCAGCAAGAGCCAAGGGTGAGATCCATGAGAGCAGGAAGTGTGCAGGAGTCTGAAAATCCACAGGACCCTGATAAATGGCATTTTCTAGCACAAAAATCAGAAACAGTTAAATAAAATCCAAAGAAAATGTGAGTGAGGCTAAATCTGTTTGAATTTCAGGCTTTCAAGTGCTTCATGTGAGCTTGCTTCTTCCCTGTACAAATGTATTTTGCTTTGGATCTTGCAGACCTCCTGTTTCCTAACTTCCATTCTTCATTCCTGGGTTTTATCAAAATCTGACCCAGATGGCAGCTATAACTGTCATGAGAGCATGCAGAAAATAAACATGAAGACATCTAACTGTGTAATAAGAATGAATGTCTTGTCAGTTTGGTTAATCTCAGGACTGAGCACTGAACATCTGGATACACTTTATCTCAGGAGCTGGGCAACTCTTCTGAAAATACTGCTGTGGCACATCGCTGCCAGCTGCTGTTCAAGCGTCGGACGTGGCTGCAACAAAGATGGGTAATCTTGCTAAACGGTGAGCACTCATCTGCTCAGGGCTGCTGCTGTCTGAAACTGCACAACTTACATAATGCATTGACCAAGTCAGACTCGAGTTAACTTGGCAAAATTGCAGTGAAAGATTAGCAAGGTAATCTATTGCATCACAGAACCACAGAATGGTTTGGATTGGAGAGGACCTTTCAAGGTCATTCAGTCCAACTCCCCTGCAGGGACAAGGCACGTCTGCAACTAGAGCAGGTTGCTCAGAACCCTGGCCAACCATCCCTGGAACAGTTCCAAGGATGGGGCAGCAACCACCTCTCTGGGCAACCTGGGACAGGGGCTCACCACCCGCAGCATAAACAATCTCCTTCTCTCCAGTCTAAATCTCCCTCTTTTAGTTTCAAACCACCACCCCTTGTCCTGTCCCAACAGGCTCAAAAGTCTGGCCCCATCTTTTTTATAGGCTCCTTTAAGCACCAAAAGGCTGCAATAAGGTGTCTCTGGAGCCTTCTCCAGGCGGAACACCCCCAACTCTCCCAGCCTGACCTCCCAGCAGAGGGGTTCCAGCCCTTGGAGCATTTCTGTGTCCTGCTCTGGCCTCACTCCAACAGATCCTTGTCTCCCCTGTGCTGAGTTCTCCAGAGCTGGACCCAGCACTGAAGGGGGTGTCTCAAAGAGCGGAGCAGAGGGGCAGGATCTCCCTCAACATGCTGCCCCCACTGCTCTGGGTGCAGCCCAGTAGACAGTTGGCCTTCTGGCTGTGAGCACATGGCCAGTTCATTTCCAGCTCTTCACACATCATCTGCCCCTTGTCATTATTTCAGGATGACGTGCTGTCAGCTCCTGAACTTCCCTGTGCAGTACCTTAAATGAGACTTAGAATTTCTGGAATACCACGTAATTTAGGAAATTACAGATTTTCTTGATACGTGTTAGGAGAAAAGACTTTCTTCAAAGTAATTTCTATCATAATAATGGTTTTCAAAAATCACACAAGTTGAGATAACAGAAATATGGAGAGCATATTGCCAAAAGGAGTAAGATCTTCACAAAGATCTTGACAGAAATTACCTACTGTTACACTATCATATGGCTGTCCCTTAGAAGGGACATTTAATCCACTCTTTGTTCTCTGCATGTCATTTATCATTTCTTCAAACTAAAGCTCTTCTGTATCAATCCCAGTGAAATGCAGCTTCTCCTGAATTCACCAATACCTGTGACTTTCCGTGTCATTCAATGGAAGGGACCAAACCATGAGAAAATCTGACAGTGTAATGGGTATCCACAAACACCAAACCAGAGGTGTCAGCACAGGGACTGGATGTTGGGACAGCATTATGGAACTGACCTCACCCAAGAGGACAAGGTTTCAACTCAGCTGATTCACAGTTAGACACTTAAGGTCCACAGAAACAAAACCTGACATCTTTCATAGAATCATAGAATGTTAGGGGTTGGAAGGGACCTCTGGAGATCATCGAGTCCGACCCCCCTGCCAGAGCAGGGTCACCCAGGGCAGGCCACACAGGAACAAATCCAGGTGGGTCTTGAAATTCTCTAGAGAAGAAAATTATTCAATTTTTCAGTTATTATGTGACATCTTTCAAGGTTCCCATTTTTCAAAGTCTATGGATCTCTGTACGTTCTCTGCTTTTATTTAAAGAACAAAATGCTTGTTGCTTTCAGCCATAGCAGTAAAATAACTTCCATGATCAAAGCTACCATAACACATCAGCATGTTTTAAAATGGAATAAAATCTTTTATTTCTATTGATCTTGTACACCTTGAGGTGCCGGAGCGTGTTCAAAGAAGGGCAACAGAGCTGGTGAAGGGTCTAGAGCACGACTGCTGTAAGGAGAGGCTGAGGGACCTGGGGTTGTTGAGCCTGGAGAAAAGGAGGCTCGGTGGCGACCTTCTGGCTCTCGACAACTCCCTGACAGGAGGTTGTAGTGAGTTGAGGGTTGGTCTCTTCTCCCCAGGAACAAGCAACAGGACAAGAGAAAATGGCCTCAAATTGCACCAGGGGAGGTTTAGGTTGGACATTAGGAAAAATGTCTTCCCTGAAAAGGCTGTCAAATCCTGGCCCAGGCTGATCAGGGCAGTGGTGGAGTCCCCATCCCTGGAGGGATTGAAAAGCCTTGGAGATAGGGTGATGAGAGGCATGGTTTAGTGGTGCCCTGGCAGTGTTTGGTTAATGATTGGGCTTAATGATCTTAAAGATCTCTTCCAACCAAAACGATTCTATGATTCTACATATATTTGGTATCTTTGGAAGTGTTCTCAGTATGTCAGAGGCTGCATGGTGGAAATCTTGAATACTGCTGAAATCCCTCTGCAGTGTTACAACGTGCCTAAGCCCTGTGCAATACCACATTTTTAATTACTTTTTTCATGTGGCATTACCTAGAGTATAGAAAATGAGATGATCAGCCTGAGGACGAAGCCAGCCTGAGAACTCTTCAGTGTCTGAAGGGGAAAATCTAAGAGAAATTTATTATTTGTGCTACAGTGGTAAGCAAAGTCAGTGTTGCTCCAGGATACATGAATCACCACAACCACGAAGCAGCTCCTGCAAATAAAATGGCCAAGATGCCAACTAAGAGGCTGAAGCAAACCTGTAACACGCAGCTCGTAGGTAGTTCCACGCACCATTATCTTCCCAGAAACTTTTACTGAGTACACTACCAGAAATAGGGCCCGGAACACAAGCTTTCTGTGTCAAGAAAGTGCTGTAAAGATCTGTTTGAGGTGACTTCAGTTGATACGGGGTCACACTGGAAAACAAAAATGCGTTCAGCTCTAGTGATGCAAGAACCCTATTATCAATTTTTCTTCAGGAGGACCTCACCTACCAAATATTTTGCTAGACGTCTAGTCTGCCTGAGAGTTGTAAAGCTGCTGAAAATCAGACTTTGATCACATTCCTGACTGATACATGGGACCAAAGTAACGCTCCTCAATCATTCCTGAGTCACCTGACCACTTAGTGGGCTGATGAGGCATTTAATAGATCAGCTGTTATATTTTGTGAGGCCTTTGATAAACACGTGGGTGCCTTGATTTTCAGTGCTTTTCTGGACGCGGTACAGAATGGGCAGGTTCCCAAAGAAATGAGGCACAAGTGAAAAGGGTCTGAGTACACCAAGACAAGGTTTGCACGTACCTGTTGTCGTGTCACAGAAAATGATGTAGGTTTAGAGAACTGCATCTTTAAAAGGTACTCAACCTGCTTCGTGTGTATCCCACAAAAACACTGCTGGCTGGAATCCAACCTGAACTTTGAAATGTTTGGTACATTTCCTGCTGCAGATCTTCCTAGTCGACACCGTCAGCAGTAAGAGCAAGGAGTTAGTTTGGTCCAGCAACAACTATCTGGAGCCCTCTGGGCAGATGATAAAGTTGATAAACCTCTGTGTTTGCATCTCCTGTGCGTCAGCCATGACACACAACACAGCTGTGGCTGTGGATGGCCAAGAGGACATCTGCCAGAAGACATTGCTCCATACATCTCACCATAAATACAACCTGTGCTGCCATCAGGAGGTGGGATTTACGTGTTCCACAGCTACAAAAATAACCAGTGGTCATGTCTCTTTGAAGGAACTGTTCTGCCAGAAGCAGGGAGCAGTGGAAGGCCTCTGAGCTCTCCTTCTTCCTGCTCCTTGTCTTGGGTCATCCCTGGCTCTCTCTGCATGATCCTGATTGATCTCAGTAAGGAAAAATCCACAGGTGGATTCTACCATCAGCTCAGGAACCTCTATGTAGGTAGCACATAAATTATTCATAGAATCATAGAATGGTTTGGGTTGGAAGGGACCTTAAAGATCATCCAGTTCCAACCCCCCTGCCATGGGCAGCGACACCTCCCACTAGACCAGGTGCCCAAAGCCCCACCCAACCTGGTCTTGAATGCTTCCAGCGTTGGGGCATCTACAATCTACAGATGTTCTAGCAAATAATAATAATGAAAGAGAGAGATCACTAGGGGGGAAATAGACTTTAGTTTAATTTCCCAGTCATGTATTTCACAACAAAATCATACTGGTTTCCTTCATGAAAAATGCTTGGTCACTGACATTTCAATAAATACATTTTATCTTTTGCTCCTCAATGTGTTTAATTGTTCAGTGTGTTCTTCAGACTTTGCAACCCCAACTATGAGTTGTTTGGGGTTTTTTCTTCACTACAGGTCTGAAAGTCTGAATAGTTAAACACAGTCTGAAAGTTAAGTCGATTTTTCTAACATTTCCCTAGCTGTGATGTCACAGTGTTCTCCCATGTACTCCTTTCATTATAAGGTTAAAAGAATTTTGCTTTCCAAAGTGCTTTTGAAGTTCTTGGACCTCTAATATTGCCTGTGCAGAGAGAAGGTACAGAAGATTGAAGTTTTTTTGTCCATAGATGAACACTGTGTGAGTGAGGAGCTATTCCTTTCTATGGTTGAAGCCCAGCACCTGCTTTCCTGCTGCCCTCTGAAGCACCGTGTACTTGCTGTTGCTGGAGGTGACTTCAGGCCCAGTGCCCTTCCTGCCATGATACATTCTGGTACAGAATCGAAGGGAGTCTAAGCAAAGCTCTACCCGGTGCTGGTGATCCAGAAGTTACCAGAGGTTTGGGCAGTCTGACCTCCAGCTGTTGGCACCTGCTCGCTGTGGAAACTCTTACTATGAACAATACAGTGATTCTTCTGTTCTCTCCAGGACATCTGAATTTTCATTTACTCTTTTAATTTAATGTAGATGCCTTTTGGTTTGTTTTTTTTTTTTCTCTCTTTACACATGAGACTTACTCGTGATTCCCTTCAACATCTATATTCAGCTGTGAGTAAAGTCAGCTTTTGTCTGTGCTCGGAAATACTGAACAGATCTGTATTGAGAGTGATTAGAGATAATGGATACTCAGTGGGGCACTTCCAAAAGTGTTACCGGTGCGAATAGCACAATCTGGACAAGGAGCTGTTGGATGGCAATTGCTATTTCCAGCACTGCTTTGAATTACAGCTGGAATAAGCGGCCAGTCGCCACATCCCGAATTTAGAAGCCATAGAGATCACCCACCCAAGCAACCACCCCCTCGGCAAAAGAGGAGGGATCTGTCCGAAGGGCTTGGAAACATTTAGCCAGAAAAGCTTTGGTGGCCTGGGACCAGTGCCACAAAATACTCGGTCCCGTCAGGAGGCATCACTGCTGTAGTGCCGTGAAGAGGTGCAGAGTGGGAACCGTGACCGATATCGTCTCTGGAATTAACAGGAAAACATTTTTGTGAATCTGGGCTAAAGAATTGACTAAATGGGATGGTGGGGGAAAAAAAAAAGGCTGGCATTACCTCCACAGGAATCACATATTGAGATTTCCTATAAAGCTAACGGAGTTTTGCCAGAGGCGAAGTTGTTGGCAAGCCACAGAGCCTTGAAAAGGGTTATGAACAGCAAACCCACATCTCAAAAGAGGAGGCAATTTATAGTATTTGCATTCGTTTGATTTGTAACGTTCCCTGGTTTTTGCTATGATTTACACTTCTTAAGGTAAAGAACTAATCATATAGCGAGAGACCTGACTGCAGCCTTCCAGGACTTCCAGGGGCCTGGCAGAAAGACGGGGACAGACTTTTGACCAGGGCCTGTTGGGACAGGACAAGGAGTGATGGTTTGAAACTGAAAGAGGGAGATTTAGACCAGAGAGAAGGGAGACATTTTGTACACAGAGGGTGATGAGCCCCTGGCCCAGGCTGCCCAGAGAGGTGGTCGCTGCCCCATCCCTGGAACCATTCCAGGTGAGATTGGCCGGGGCTCTAAGCACCCTGCTCTAGCTGCAGATGTCCCTGCTCACTGCAGGGGAGTTGGACTAGGTGATGTTCAAAGGTCCCTTCCCACACAAACCTTTCTACAATTCTATGGTAACTAACAGGGCACGAGTCTTTTTTTTTTTCCAGCAGAGATTTCAGCACCTGCAGGTGACCAACTGCTTCATGCTCTGGGAACATTTTAGAGCCACAGTCAAATGAAATCAAGAACTGGTTTTTGCATGCACAGTGACGACAGTCACAAGTAGGAGGCCACAAATAGGTCAAGAGGATTTAGGTCCTGTTAATCCTAACTTGAAGCAGAGAAAACAGAGAGCCTGCTAGAACGCCTGTCTCTTCCTGCGGGGCTTGAGCTCTTAATTGACTTCAGTCAGCCAGAAACAGGCAGCCGGTGTGTTAGCAGAGCTGCATCCCAGTGGCTCAGACACCCGGGGCTGCTGGTCCAGTGGCCAGAAAACAAGGCAGCTCTGGAGGTGTGCAGAGCGCCTCTAATGACCCCATCTTTTGTAACTCTAAGTCAAATTAAAAGTGACTTTAATTAACCTGCAAGTAAATACATTCATACGGTAGTTATGACTTCCAAATCCACAGCCTGAGGCAAGCCTCATTTTTTGTTAATAGCTATGAAAATAACCCAGAAGATGCCGAATCCCTCCTTTCTGGCATGGAAAGACAACCGTGGGTGCTCCCAGTCAGCCTGCCTGCCGGCCTGGCAGGGCACAGGCAGCTGCCACAACCCAGGCCTGGCCGCCTGGCTCTCCCACCTCTGCTCCCTGTGACACTGGGAGCCAGGAAGGAGATTCCTTCCAGAGAGGGATGTCCCCAGGAGCCCCTCCTCACAGGATTACCCACACCCTGCGGGGAAACAGTCCACGAAGCAAAGGCCGCTTCGTCCAATTAAAACCAAACACGGAATAATTAAAAAAAAAAAAAAACCAAACCAAACACCTTTTTATTTCGACAAACACAATAAGAGCTAGATAGGATTTACGAGCCACAGTTTTTTTGGTTGGAGAGCCAATGTGTACTTTAAAGCAGCATAAGAGACCGAGAGGATACAGTCTTGAACAGCGTGTTGCAATAATTTGTAAAACTGCACAAGACAGATTTTTTTTTTCTTTTTTTTTTTTTTTTTTAAACCAATTACTTCAGGGACGGATAAGCCCCCAGCTAAAATTCCTTTTCATTCCGGTGCTTGTAACGATAAAGATGAAATGTGATTTTCCTTTCATAGCAAATGCTCAAAAAAGCAAGGCAAAAAAAAAAGCGTGTGTTTCTGTTATGGAAAATAGGTCTCGGCATGCTGGAAATTCTGCATTTTACTGATTTTCTACCACGAATGCCCCATTTTAAAAGAAACGAATAATGTAATCATTTTCTCAGATTTCCGCTCCCTTTTCTGCCTCATTTGGCACTAATGCCACATTATTACAAGAACAACTGTTCTCTGCAAAAAGAGCCATCTTTAGACGTCTCATCCAAAACCTCTGAAGTCCCCGGGAGCGAACTGAGAAGAAGGGCAGAGAGGCCCGTGTGCGTCAGCGGCAGATCTTCTGCTCGTTGTCTGATGACACTGAGCTGCAGTTTCAGGTAGGGTACCAAGGACGCGGCTTGCAGTTTTCAGGTCAGAAGTCAGAAACGATGATAAAACGTGGGTCAAACAGGGCACAACTGAGTCTCAAGAGCAAACTGAGAGCCTGGGGATGTCCTCGCTGGCGAGCATCTCTGGGATTGGAAACAGCCCCGTGCACCATCAGCAGCAGCATCGGGAAGGAGAACAGCAGTCGTGACGAGAGCCACAGCTCCCGAGATCTTGAGGTTTGGGACGTGTGCTGGCAAGCCAAACAGCAACGAGTTGTGTTGTAAAGAGGAACTTGGAGAGGGATCTGGAGGGAATTATCATGTCAGGCATGTGTAAAGAGGGTTACTTTTCCCATCTCCAACGCCTATAATTACATCTCAAATGTGCTAATAAAATCCAGTGGTTACAGAAGGATTTTTTTTTTTTTCTCTCTTTGCCAGTATCTTAAACATGCTGCTGTGACGCCTAGGAAAAAAAACAACTTTCTGACACTTCAAATCTCCATGCAACCACCAGAAGCAAAGACGCTTCACCCCGCTTGGGCAGACGGGCCGAGGCCCCGTGCCCAGCTCCCGGGCGTTGGACAGGGATGCTCGCCCGGGCTGCCCGGCTCCCGGCGGCTCTGTCCCGCTCAGAGGTGCGGGGTGTAGAAGGGGCCGAGGTACGCAGGGCCGAGGAAGGGCGCGAAGGGGCCTCCGCCCAATGGGAAAGGAGCGGCAGGCGGGACAAGAACGTTGGCGGCAGCGTAGGAAGGGAAAGTCTGGAAGGGTAGAGCGCCGGGGCCCGGAGGGCTGGGGCTGCCGCCGCCCGCCGCCGCCGCGGCCGCAGCCGAGGGGGATGCGGAAGGGGCCGCCCCGTCGGCGCCTGGGTGCTGCTTCTTCCATTTGGTGCGTCGGTTCTGGAACCAGATCTTCACCTGCGTCTCGGTGAGGCTGAGGGAGAGCGCCAGGCTGAGGCGCTCGCAGACCGACAGGTACCGCGTGGCCCGGAACTTGTTCTCCAGGGCCACCAGCTGCTCGTAGGTGAACGCCGTCCGTGCCCGCCGCGGTTTGCCGCACCCCGCCTCGGCCCGTCGCCGCCGGGCGCCCCGCGGAGACACCGGTTCTTCCGGGACGACCGGGTGGGAGGCGAGCTGGCTCCCGGCCCCGGCATCGGCTCCGTCTCCGGTCCCGTCCCCGGGCGGGTCCTCCTCGTCGCGCTCCTGCCCCGCTGCCTCGGCGCCGCTCTCCGCCGGGGAGCGCGGATCTACGGGGAGAAGGCGGCGGTCGTCAGGTCAACGGGACGCCCCTCGCCCAAGCACCGAGCCGCCTGCCACCCCTCGAAACCCGGGGCTCTTCTGCTCCGACATCCACCCCCCCCTTTCCCCCCCCAACGTGACAAAAAAAAGGGCAATCGTTAAAAAAAAATAAAGGGGAGAAAAAAAAAAAAAAGCCCCCTCCGCGCTTCCCGCTGGGCCACCGCATCTGCGGTGGGGAGGGGGGGGAGGCGTCAATATGGATTTCTTACCAATTAAAAAAGAAGTTATTAAAGTCCCCTTCTGAAGCGAAATAAATCGCCCCCTCCCCATCCCTGCGCTAATGGAGTTTCAGATTTGCGAGGGCCAGATCGATAGATGTCATCTATTAAAGGTAAGTTTTAATCGAACAATATTAGGATCAGGCCGGGGGAAGGAGGTTTGAAGTGGGCACCTGCAAGCTGCGGGCAGGAGATAGGCGGGAGTCGGTAATAGGATATCGATCAACGGGAGCTAAGGCATCCTCCGGTGGGGACGGGCTGAGCAATTACCCAGCCGGCCGTCCCGCTGCCGGTCAGGGCCAGCCGGGGGGCCGGGGCAGCCGACCCCTCCCGCCCCGAGGGACAGGGGCACCCGGGGGCCGCCGCGCTGGGAGGGAAACCCCCCCCGTCCCCTCCGTGGGGTGCCCTGGGGATCCCGGAGCCGGGATGGGGCGGTCCTGGGATGCCCCGTCCTTTTCGGGCGGCGGAGGATGCCCACACACAGCGACAGGAGATCCCGACAACTTTTCCCTTTGCATCATCGAGATTTAAAACACGACTCCAGCCCCCTTCCCTTCCCCCGCCCTGCCCGTTCCATCTTCCTCTGCAGGAGACCCCCCCGGGGAGCGCACCCCGCCGGGTTCGGGGGGCCGGGGGGGATCCCCGGCTGCCGGTGCCTCCACCTGCTCGCCCCGCCAGCGCCGGCCGGAGAAACTCGAGCGCGTTCCTACCATGTGCCTCTAGTTTATTCCTCCCGCTGCCGGGAGCAGCAGCGTCTTTTCCTACTTCAACTCTTCCCAAACTTTTCTCCCGCTCGCCCGAGCGAGGTTCGCTGCCCCAGCTCCCCGCGGCCGTTTCGCGTCTCCTGCTGAATTTCTGGGGATCCAGGATGTCTAAGATGGAGAAGGAGATTTTATGATGGATGGGGGCCGCCTTGGCCCCGCGGTCCGGGCATTCCGGCATTCCCCACCCACCCCTCCGCGCTTTCCCGGAGACCTGCTGGCTCCCAGCGCGGAGCCGGCGGAGGGGGCTGCGCTGGGGGCGGGGAGAGGAAAAGGCGGGGGGGGGGGGGGGGGGGGCGCGGGGGGGGCGGGGGGGGGAGCGGGGGGGGGGGGGGGGACGGGGGACGCGGAGCCGGCAGGGTGCGGAGCCGGGGTGCGGAGCGGGGCCGCCCTCCCGAGCCGCACGCCTCGGCGCTGGCGGCGCGGAGTGAGCGGCGGGGAGGAGGGTCGGGCGGGGAGGGCGGAGGGGCCGGCGGCGGGGTGGGGGCAGAGGAGGGGGCAGCGCAGCCATTGGCACACCGCCCCCGCGCCCCCTCCCCGCCGCGCTCGGCTCCATCCATCCCTCCATCTCTCCATCCATCCCTCCATCTCTCCATCCATCCCTTCATCCCAGCCTCTCGGAGATGGGGCTTTCCCGTTACCTGCCCCGGGTTGGGTGGAAGGTGGGGTGGGGGAGGGATGCGCAGTGAAGTGGGTCGGGGGCGGCCAGGAGCCCTGGCACCGGCCCCGCGTCCTTCGCCGGTGCAGGGATGCGACGGATGCGACGGCACATGGCAGCCCGCCGGCAGCTGCGGTTCCCTGGGCTCCGGACAGCCTCTGTCCCCCTGCCTTGCACCGACCACCTGCAGGTCCCCTGGGTCGGTGGTGGTCCAGCGGGGCGAGCCACCTGTCTGGGACCCGGAGAGGAGGCACAGCTCCTGCATCCTCCAATCGCTTTCAGCAGCTCCCTGGAAGGTGGTTGGAAGTGGGGGAGGTCGGGCTCTGCTCCCAAGTAACAAGCGACCCAACAAGAGGAAACGGCCTGAAGTGGCACCAGGGGAGGTTTAGGTTGGAAATTGGGAAAAAAAATTTCACAGAAAGGGTTGTCAAATTCTGACCCAGATCTGCCCAGGGCAGTGGTGGAGTCCCCATCCCTGAGGGATTTTCAATTTCAAGACATGTAGATGTGGTGCTGAGGGACACGGTTTAGTGGTGGACTGGGCAGTGCCGTGTTAACGATTGGACTTGATGATCTTGAAGGTCTTTTTCAACCTAACCGATTCTGCGATGCTATGGTTCCATGCTGTGCCAAGCAGGCTGGAGGCTTGAGGCACCCCCTCTGCTAGCAGCAGCTGTTTCAGATGTGAAACAACTGGAGGTCCACAGGGAGGATGAACAGATTCTCCTATTGGGGCAGCTCAGGGTCACTCTGGTTTAGACTCAGGGACAAGGTCTGTCCCTAAGTCCTGCAACTCATCCGTGGCATTCAAGCTATTCCCAGTTAACAGGCAGGGAAACGGAGGCATGCCCGCACTGGAGGAGTACCTGCCCCACTGAGCAGCCCCATGACCAACCAACCTTCCTTGCCTCATGTGGAAACACTTTGTTGTCTGTTCATACTTATAACTGGGACAGGGTAGGTGACAGCAGGCCAAGCCTCTCCACCCTGCACCAGTCCCATGACCGTCACCACTCCTAGCCAACTGTGCTTTTTAAAAGCTTGTTAGCAATGGATTTCCATACGCCTGTGTCTATTCAGAAGGATGCTTTTCCCTCTCCTTAGTGATGGTGTCATGAATCAGGACAACGTATAGATGGAGGAAGGGGCACCCTTCAGATGGAGGAGGCCAGAGAAGGCAGTGCTTGGTGAGAATCTGCTGCTCCACCCGCTTTTACCACAGCCCTTCTCCTTTTTTTCAGGTGTCTCAGCAGAACTGGGCTTTCCATTCGTCATTGCAAAGACATAGACCTTAAGATAACAGGAGATCAAGAACATGAGATGAAGATGTGCGAGTTGATGCGATTACAAGTAATTGTTATTGTTAATTATGTGCTGGAAGCATCCAAGAACCCACTTGGGACTGGGCTCTGGTACAGGATACCATGGACGTGTGGAAGAGAATGGAGCTCTGTCCTGAGGAGATCACAACTAAAGCTACAGATGGGTACAACTTCATCTTTGGGATGTACCCTGTGTGAAAATGAAGGTGGTGGTGAACTGGACAACACTGCCTCATGCTCATTGAGTGTTGCTTATGTATTTGAAGTTCCTTGAGGTGCAGAAGAAGGTGAAGGAAGGGGAGAGGAGCAGTTGCAGATGCTGGACAGCTTGCTTCAAACTTGAGATCAAATAAACAACACGGAGACCAAATCTTAGTGGAGATCCTATTAATGTTTTTGAAACGAGGTTCCTTTTTGACACAATATCAGTTTCAAACTCAACGGAGAAATCATAGGTATTGTCACATGGTAAATAAAGGCATGGCTCACTATTTTAAGAATGGCCACAAGCCTTGGCAGTGCCAGGTTTTTTTATGTTTGGAAGAAAAAACACCCTGATGGATGTGAGACTACAAATTCTTTAGTTGTGTCTGCAGGAGCTGAGAAGGTAAACTGTAGCACTGGGATTAATTCATGAGCTAGCAGACACCTCCAGATCTCATCGGTGTAACACCACACGCGCACACACCGACCTACAGACACACACTGACCTACAGACACACACTGACCTACGAACACACGCTGACCTACGGACACACACACGCGAAAACACACGTTCCTCCATTAGTTTTAGCAGTCTGTTTGAAGTTGGTCCGTTTCCCAGCTCGAGCATTAACATTCAGCCCCAGCGCCGTCTTTAAATTGCTTTGATGCTAGGTGGGTTTCAACCCTGACCTGTCCTGATGGCAAGTGATGGCTGTAACAAGCCGCGGATCAATATTCATAGCGGGTGTCCCAAACTGATAACGCTATCCGAGACAACGCTCGCTATCGGTGGAGACAGCTGAGCTATTGCGCCATTAGGGATGTTGTTTTAAATAACCCGATCCATTTCTGGGTCTATTTAATGAATTTCAGGGTTTAGATCCTATCTTTAAGGAGAAGCCAGAGGCTATTCCAGAAGCGGTGATGCAAATCAGTGCTGCCAAGGCTCCTCTGCTTTTCTTGAAACAAAGCGGACTATAATTCCACTGCAGCTCCTTATATATTCTGGGAGTCATGGCACGCCCTTGATGGCATTAGCAATAAGAAGGAATTTGGACTTTATCGAGGGAGAAAACAATATTATCTGTAACACTGCAACACAGCTGATAAAATCTTATCCGCGATTGTAAACTGGAGGGGATCAGTTCAAATATGACGAGGCAGTGGGGTTTTTCTTGCTTGTCAGAATGAAGCGCTGGGCATGTGTTAGAAGATACCATCGAGGCAGGACACAGCCCTGTCAGCATTTTGGCTGAGCTGACACAGGTCTTGTCAGGCTTCTGCTGCTGAGCGGATCAGTGCCTTGGTCCCCAAGGGCCAAATCCTGTCTTACTTCAGTTCCTGCAGATCAGCAGAGGCACCCAGGGTGATACAGGGTGTGTGATACGAGGTGCGTGGCAAACCTGAACTCTTCAGCAGCTGGGGGAGCTGTGGGAATTCACCCTTGCACCAGTGACTATCCCACCATGCTCCCACTCCCGAGGGAAACTGCAGGATGAAAGCACACCAAGCTTCTTGTTGCTTCAGAAAAGTCTGACCCAAATGATGATGGGACAGGAGCAGCTCTCTCATGAGGAAAGGCTGAGAGTCCTGGGGCTGTTTAGCCTGGAGAAGACTGAGAGAGGATCTGATCAACGCTGATCAATAGCTAAAGGGTGGGGGTCAAAGGGATGGGTCCAGACTTTTTTCAGCGGTTCCCAGTGACAGGACAAGGGACACTGGGCACAAACTGGAACCCAGAATATTCTATCTGAACAGGAGGAAAAAATACTTCGCTGTGAGGGTGTCAGAGTCTATCCCAGGCTGCCAAGAGAGGCTGTGAAGCCTCCTTCTCTGGAAAGATTCCAAACCCACCTGGACACTGCAATCCTGGGTCCCCTGCTCCAGGTGACCCTGCTGGAGCCAGGGGCTGGACAGCTGATCTCCAGAGGTCCCTTCCAACCCCCACCATGCTGGGATTCTGTGATTTTTCTCCCTCTTTTTAAGTTTCTGCAGAAAGGAAAGCAGGACCGTCCAGAAAGTCCCTGAATGTAATAAAGTTCTGATGTAACAGATTGAAAACTCCTAATGGGAACTGAAATGTTCTCTAGAGGTCCCTTCCAACGCATACCATGCTGGGATTCTTGCAAAGCTATGGCTGAGGGTCTGGTGCTCCTCTAGAGATAACAAAATCAGTATACACGTTTAAGGAAACTTGTACCTCGCCTTTATTTTCAACAGCATGAGACCCAGGTGACGCGCATACTTCAGAGGATGGCAGTTTTTCCCCCAGGGACGCAATGGAAGGAGCTTCTTGTGGAGCAGAAAACGAGCTCCGGCAGTCCCAGACTCCCTGGGCTGCAGTTTTACTGCCAGTTCTGTTTGCTGGCAGGTTCACCAGCCTCTTGGGCCATGGGCAGCCCTGCTTGCCCACCCGGCAAACACAACCCCACGGGGCCGTGGGCAGCCCAGGCGCAGACACCCGGGGAGAGGAGCCGGTGATGGAGACTTAGGCACTTCCCACACTGCCCCCGCCATCAGCTGGGAGAGCTGAACTCATTCCGTGCCTCCACCTGCTTTCAACACCGAGTTCACCAACGAAGCGAGAGGAGGCGCGGAGGCGGCGGGAACTGCGCGAGGCTTAAGCCTGCCTTCCCCGGACTCCGTTTCCCAGCAGCGCCCGCGGCTCGGCTCGGCTCGGCTCGGCTCGGCTCGGCTCGGCTCGGCTCG